>OX940951.1:9944385-10544385 GCA_954870475.1 Euphrasia confusa | reverse complement strand
TGACATTAATATTTATTTTAAATGTTTTCATTAGAATACGTTGAAGTAATTAAAATAATGGGCTTCGAATTAATATAAATATAAGCCTAGGATTTGAAGCAACATGTCTTGAAATATGTCCATGGGCTAACCACTTAAACTTGTCGAGAATACTTAAACATGGTGGGCTGTAGAAATTTGGTTTAGTAACAAATGGGTCAATAAAAGCAATTGGGCCAACACGCAATTTGGGTCGTAATTTTTCAAAAGAAAGAAAAGACCCAAAATGCTTAGTGTATTCAGTAACAGAAGATAGGAAAGGAAACTGATTTCTTTTTTATTTCAAACATGAGTCACAAACAGGATTGTTAATAGTTACAGTAGACATATTACAAGATTTAAACACATCTCCTACAGCTGCACTAACAACCTTATTAGAGGGATGACCTAATTTCTAATGCAAAGGAAGAGTAGCACCAGAATCTTGAGCAAGAAGAGTTGTGACCTTGGGTGAACTTTGACAGAAGCTTGGGGAAGGAACATGACTGAAATTATAATAGAAGAAACACTACACTAGAGATATTCAATTACAATTACATTGTTTGTCAACATTTTTCCTCAAAGAACATGACACTAGAGAAAGATAAAAAAAATAAAACTCTCTATAAATGGAAAGTGAATTACATATCACATGGGATGAGCTTTCACATTAAATTTTATAATTATTAATTAGTTTATATATATTTGTTCATCTCATTTCAAGTGTATCACACTGAAATTGAATCTCTTGAGTACATCAAGTTATATGTACATGACTATGAGACTGAATCTGCCAATTGTGTAGGTTCTTGTACATCACAAGCTAGGCGGTCAGGTTAAGGGAGCTGACTACGTCAACGTGACTTTAGTGCAAAGTGCCGAACCAAAGGGAGCAGGTAAATATATACTATAAGTTATCCAGTAGTATATTTTAAATTAGTTATAGCATACACAATTAATCAAAACATGCATGAATTTCCCCCTTAAATTATTCTATTATCATCATTTGTCTTTAGTTTGTTTGGACGGAATACCACCGGGAAGAAACGACTGGGAGCAGCTTACGAACGACCAGCTGCGTCTATTTCTCTACAAAAACCAAACATTCAATACTTACCTGCTCCCTTTGGTAACCTGACCGCCTAGCTTGTGATGTACAAGAAACAACACAATTAGCAGCTTCAGTCCCATAGTCATATACATATAACTTGATGTACTCAAGAGATTCAATTTCAGTGTGTGATACACTTGCAATCATGTATTTAACAATAAAAATACTTATTTAAGTAGTTCGATTATTGTTTTATGCAAATTTATAATGTTCGATTAAACCATTGAGATTGAGAAAAATATATAACAATTTACCTGAATCGACGAAAATCGAGCAGTAAAATTAAATCAAGGGCGATGGAAATCCTTAGGCAGCGGACGGTGGTGGATGAGAGGAGAAGTCAGGGGCAGCACACCATGGTGGTTGACTGAGAGCGGAGGTCCCGGAGTAACTTTTGGCGCGGCGGTCATTCGAAAAATTTGAGAGATTTTGTTTTCGGCCTCCAGTCAGCCTTAACCCTATTATCCTTTCCTTTTTATTGGGGAGAAAACAATTAAAGTATTTTTAATAGTCGGTGAGTCTGGATCGAGGTTAATTGGGCGACTAGGATCTCGGCTACGTTGTCCTCGCAACGAGTGTTCAGAAGGTTGAATGCGGCAAATCTCCGGTGGGCCGGGGCTTCGAGGTGATGACGTCACGGCTCGCAAAGGAGCACCAGGACTTCGTCTTCGATCCGGTAGCGGCAGATTGACGAGGAGAGAGGGCCAACATGGAACTCCGGCGATCTGGGCGTGCTTCTTGGTGGTTATCTCCGACGAAGAGAGTGTTGTACGTTGGTGTTGGTGGTCGTGTTTTATGTTGTAGCTATCTAATATAGATATTTCACATTAATTTAAAATCAAGTGTTCAGATTCATGTTCATTAGAACACAACTTGAATCTATTCGTTTCTTACAATAATCAAACTCACCTATTTTTAGATTGCGATCTGATGATATTCATTTTATCCTCCATTTTTCTCTTTTCGAATGAACAAACAGATTTTTTTTGGCGAAAGTGATAAAGTTGAGGAAGGAAGAGTTAGCTAGTAAAATGTTGGTGATGGTTTTTGATTGTATGCCTCTCTCTCTCTACTAATGCAAGGTTTTTATATTTTTTGAATTTGGAAATGTTGTTTGTAATGTGTTTGATTAAATGCCTGTATCAAAAAACAGAGCAGAAAATGGACTACGGTAGTGTTTGGAGTGTACGAATGAATGCTATTGCTTGGAACTTGGATTGCTCATCTTTCTTCAAGGCTTGAAAAGGAGGCGAGGGACCTGCAATTGGGATAGATTTGGGAACAGCATACTCCTGCGTGGACGTGTGGCAACATGACCGCGTCGAGATTATAGCCAACGATCAGGGGAACCGTACGACGTCATCTTATGTGACCCATCAACACCGTCTTTGCTGAGAGCTTTTTTTTATTCTTATTATTATTATTATTTTTCTTTTTGTTTGAGTCGGTTTTTCTAAGATTGGTGGTGATGGTGTAATGTGCTTGATTTCTGTTATTACAGTTCTGGAAATCCTAGTTGTTTGTGTTCCTTAAATGGAGATGCAAAACGGTTGATTGACAGAAGGTTACATTATGCATCTGTCTCACTCCTCACTATCGAGGAGGGCATCTTCGAAGTCAAGGTGACTGCTGGAGACACTCATCTTGGAGACGAGGACTTTGATAACCGAATGGTGAATCACTTTGTTGATCAGGAGTTTAAGTGGTGACTGGTGAAACACAAGAAGGACATTACTCGGAACCGAGAGCTCTGAGGAGATTGAGGACTGCCTGTGAAAGGGCTAAGAGGACTCTTTCATCTACGGCCCAAACTATCATTGATATTGACTCTTTATACGAGGGCAGCCACTTTTACACTTCCATTACCCGTACCATGAATTTATTCAGGAAGTGCATGGATCTGATTCAGAAGTGCTTGAGGCATGCCCAGATGGAAAAGAGTTCTTTTTGGTGGCTCAACTCGGATTCCGAAAGTCCAACAATTATTCCAAGCTTAGGCTCAGTTTATTTGGTATGTGTTTGATTATATGCCTCTATGAATACAATGTTCGTATATTTTTTGTAAGTTTTTTTTTTTTTTCGTGTGGGGTTGTTATTTGTTCGATTAAACCCCTATGAACAAACAGATCGAGTAGTGCAATGAGCAGTGTTTGGAGTTTACGAATGCTATTGATAATTTTGGTTGATGATTTGCCGTTCAGCCAATAGACCTATTGCAATAATCGTCTCATTGTTCATTTTTTATTATATTTTTGCTTTTTTTTTCTTACAGTGTGAAAGTCCTACCAGGGCCGGCCCTGGGCATAGGCCCAGGGTGCAACCGCCTAGGGCCCCCATTTTTTAGGGGCCCATTTTAAAAAAAAAAAAGTATATATATATACATATATTAAGAAGAATATAGAGTGCAGTGTATTATGATATTTCACTTTTAATTTTAACAGTTGATTTTATTCTAAAATATGGATCATTGGATGTAATTGTGCCACACTTTATTAATGTGTGGATATAAGCAGAGTTTAGACCGTTTCTTTTATTTTCATCTTTTGTTTTTAGTTTAGATTTAACGCAATTATAATTGAAAATTTTAATTAACTTAATTTTATTTTTACATTTTTTCTTTAATATTTTTTAGATGATTTTTTATTATATTAATTACAATATTATAAAATTTTAATAAGTTAAAAAATTAATTTATTACATTTTACATAATAAATAAATAAAATTATATATAAATATAAATGTGATAAAGTAATATATAACATGATTTTTTTTTTACAAACTTGTTATTTTATTTTTATTGTATTTTTTTAAAATTCCACATTTAAATTTCAAGTAGATAATTTTATTTTATTAAAGAGGTCACCACTTATATTAACAGGTGACAGGTCAACTTAATTGGGAGTAGTAATCGTATGCATTAAGTGCATTCTTTATAATTAATGTCTCAATTTTTTATTGGTTAAAAAATATAGGTATCGTACCTTTAAAATAGTAAAATTATTTTATATTTTTAACAACAAAAATATTAAAAAATTCAATCTAATTTATTTATTTTTTAACAAAAATATTTTAAGAAATCTCGAATTTTATTTAGTAAAAAAGAAAAATCTCATTTACATTAATTATTTTTGTTATATTATACGTAGTAATTTAAAAAAGAAATAGAGCACTGTTATTGAACAAAAATTGAGAATTAATTATTGAATTTTTGATTTTTTTTCTATAATTTTAAAATTTTGATAACTTTTATTAATATGCAAAAAAAAATTTAGATAAATAATATTTTTATTATTTAATATGGAGCCCATTTATAATATATTGCCTAGGCCCCCGTAAACTCAAGAACGGGCCTGAGTCCTACGGAAGAGTAGATAAAAACGTTTTTGTCCTACAAATATGACGGTACACCATACATTTAATATACAAATAGGCGATAAAAAAAATATGATTGTATTAAGCTTTCTGTTATTATTTGCTTAGAATTTTGTTAGGATGTTTGATAATAAATCCAAAAAAAAAAAAATATATAAGTATTTTTTTTAGGATTTTGATATTAAAATCAAGTATTAATCCATAGAAAAATTTAAATAGCGTATATTTACTTAATAAATTATTAATGTTAAAATTTTGTATTATTAATGTTAAAATTTTGTTTAAATTAAATAGCCTATTTAAGATTTTTTTAATTATGAGATTATATTAAATAAAAATTAAAGGGTATACTAAGAGTATTTAGGATGCAAATAGTATAAATTAAAAAATATGTAAGTATAAGTTTTTGATTTTTTTAAAAATAATTAAGATTTTTTGATTTTTTTTTTTAAAATAATTAAGAGAATGTAACTGGTCCAATCTGTTAGAGATTAAATTTTTGTAACTTACAAAATTGAAATAGCCATTAATAGTTTAATAATATTTGTACTTAAAATTGGAGATGATTTGTTTTGTTTTTTTATAAATGATCTTGAGTGTATAAAATGTTAGAAACTTGGTTTGATCCAAAAATAGTTAGAATTTTTTAGAAAATGAATGAAGAACATTCATTTTAATAATCATATAACAATTTTGTATTTTTTGTTTGGAAAGTTGTTTTTAAAAGGCTACTTATTTTCTTGTAGTCTGAAAAAAAAGTGTCATGGGTTGTTTGATAGGTAAAAATATATTTTGAATATTTTGAAATATAGGTGTAAACAAGAACTTAAAAACTTAAATGATGTTTACTACCTTTTTTATTTTCGTCACACAATGTACTGCAGGACATACATGTGTAATGCATTCTCATCACGCACCATAAATAACACTCATCCTAACTAACACCCCATTGAAGAATCCCCTCCCCTGCCCTTCTGCTTTTTCATTTTCTACAATCACAACTCACTCAATTTTAGTAGTTTATATATATAATGACAAAGCTCCCACTTCACAATTCACATTTCATTTCCTCATCAGCAATGTCGTCAAATCAGCTCCTTCTTCTTCGGTCGGAGCTGAAAACGCAATGTCGAATCACGGCCCCACTGATCGCCATGAATCTGACATGGTTCGCCAAGATAGCCATCACCACCGCCTTCCTCGGTCGCCTCGGCCACATGTCACTCGCCGGCGGCACCCTGGCCTTCACCTTCGCCAACGTGACGGGCTTTTCCGTCCTCAACGGGCTTTGCGGGGCCATGGAGCCCATCTGCGGGCAGGCCTTCGGGGCCCGCAACTTCAAGCTCCTCCACAAGACCCTAATCATGTCCATCTCCCTCCTCCTCGCCACCTCCATCCCCGTCGCCTTCCTTTGGTTCAAAGTCGACTCCATACTCGTTCTCTTCGGGCAGCAGGCCGAAATCGCCGCCCTGGCCAAGAACTACCTCGTCTACCTCTGCCCTAATTTGATCGTCGCCTCCTTCCTCTGCCCGCTCAAGGCTTACCTCAGCACGCAGAACGTGACAGTCCCGATCATGGTTTGCTCTGCTCTAGGGGTGGCTCTTCACGTCCCGGCTAACATCTTCCTCTCTCGGACGAAAGGGCTTCAGGGAGTAGCGATGGCCGTTTGGATAACGGATTTAGCCGTCGCGTTTTCGCTCGGGATTTACGTATTGGTTTCGGAGAGGAAGTGGGAAGAAGGGGGGTGGTGGGAGCAGGGGAGGAGCGACTGGGCCCGGTTGATCCGGCTGAGCGGGCCGTGCTGCCTGATGACCTGTCTCGAGTGGTGGTGCTACGAGGTTTTGGTCCTGCTGACGGGCCGGCTGCCCGACCCGGCCCGGTCGGTCGGGGCGCTGGCCATCGTGCTCAACTTCGACTACCTCGTCTTCGCGGGAATGCTGTCGCTCGCGACGTGCGCGTCGGCCCGCGTGGCGAACGGGGTCGGGTCGGGTCGGCCCGATTCGGCCCGGGTGTCGGCCCGGGTGAGCCTGGTGGCGAGCGCGGCGCTGGGGGTGGCGGGGGGGGCGGCGATGGCGGGGGCGAGAGGGGGGTGGGGGCGGCTGTACACGAGGGACGAGGGGGTGCTGAGGAAGGT
Organism: Euphrasia confusa; assembly: GCA_954870475.1. Classification (NCBI taxonomy): domain Eukaryota; kingdom Viridiplantae; phylum Streptophyta; class Magnoliopsida; order Lamiales; family Orobanchaceae; genus Euphrasia; species Euphrasia confusa. The sequence continues at coordinate 10,537,750 of OX940951.1, read as the reverse complement.
GAGGGGGCTGATGGGGGCCATGGCGGCCGTGGAGGTGGTGAATTTTCCGGTGGCGGTTTGCGGTGGGATCGTGAGGGGGACGGGGAGGCCAGGGCTGGGGACGTACGCCAACGTGTGCGGGTTTTACTTGGTGGCTTTGCCGCTGGGGGTGGTGTTGGGGTTCAAGGCTGGGATGGGGTTGAAGGGACTCGTGATTGGCTTCTTGGGAGGAGTCATCGTTTGCTTGATCATGCTTTCCGTGTTTGTTGCCAGGATCGATTGGGAGGATGAGTCGGAAAAGGCACGCTTACTAACAACAACAACAACAACCTCTCGGCAGGATCAACTGAATTCTGTTGGGGAGTCTCGTGATCAGTTCAAACCAATTTGATTTTTTTGTAATTTGTTCGTTTTAAACTATCGGATTAGTATATTATAATTATCATATTAAGTACTCAAAAACAACTACACAAGCAAGAACAAGTAAGAAACCAGTTTTGGTATTGGTTTCTTTAAAAGGGCAATGTACATTTGTTTCCTTTGTCAATTATTCTTTTTTTCTTTTCTTACTTCAAGATAGAGGTGCATACAGACCGGGCCGGGCTGGGTTTGATGGGTTGCGGGCTGAAAAATTCAGACCCACAGACCAGCCCGTATCTAGGCGGGCTGTGAGGGCCGGGCCTCGGGTTGGAATTGTACCAATCCGGACGAATTGTGTGCGGGTCGGGCCCGTGCGGGCTTGAGTATATGTTTTTTTTTTTACTTTTTATTAATATTTTTTTTTTATTTTTTAATTTGTTAATGAAATGTATTGATATATTTAATGATATGTAAGTTAGTTAGTGACATTTATTATTAACCTTTTTAGTGGGATTTGACATAATAATTGGCGTACTTAATTTTTGTTTCAAATTAAGAACTATAATTAATATATATTTAAATTTACAATTTGTAGTACTATATAATAAAATTGGAAATAAATTAATACTATGAATAATTAAAGTAAAATAATCATATAAAATTTAATACATTGTTTGGAGTTTTATCATTTGAAGTAATAAATTAAGTGGGGCTCAAGTAAGAATTTGAGAAGAAGAAAAATAGATAAAAGTTTAACTTGAGTTTGAAGGCGGCCTTTGAGAGAAGAAAAATAGATAAAAGTTAAAGTTTAAGTTGGGTTTGAAGGCAGGTTGGCCGGGCCGGGCTAATTCCAGCTCAGTGGATACGTGCACCTCTACTTCAAGATTACATTTCAATTACCGTACAATGTAACTCTTGCCAAGGGACAATTATTTAATACAATTCCTAATGACATAGAATTGTACTAGGATAGAGGTACAATTTATAAAGAGAATTTTGGAATATCAAATAGTTAATATCAAGTACAATTTTGTACAATTTGATATGTGGATCCAAATTGTATTTTTTTTATATTATTTTTAATATATATATATATATATATTGGAGAATATATTCTACCCACTATAAATACTTAGTTGTCAACTCCTTTCACAGTTCAAACTGTTAGATGAAGCGAATTTTAATATGGTATCAGAGTCTAAATTTGTGTCAGGTCTTGGAAGAGTCAAGAGAGTACCTAAACAAGAGGTACACCATTGCGGAGATGCTACAATTATTCCAATCATTTTCTTACAAATCAAAAAATGAAAGAAAAAAAAAGTTTGTCGGGTGGGGAGAGAGAGCCCTAACTGATTTTAGCACAACATGCCGAAATGGAAATCCAAGTAGGAATCCAGAATGGGAATTAAGTTTTACACGTTACATCAATTAAGTTCAGTGGATGAATATCATCGTTGTGAACCAATAATTTATTGCTTTTGAGGATTTTTTTTCTTTATAAATTAAAACCACTCATGTTCAAAGTTGTACTTAAACCACGCATTCACGCAAACATATTCAAGAGACGTTGTTTTAAATAAATAAGTTAAATTTACATTTAGTAAGGAAGATTAAATTGAAATTTACTTTAATTTTTTTAGAATTTAACTTGTATTGTTTAATTTCATACCATTATTAAATTTGGTAATAATAATAATAATTATGAAATCAAAATATCTTGTAAAATAATTTAAATTTGTAGATTTAATTAGATTATACAAGAAAACGATTTAATTAGATTATACAAGATTGTAAATTTCCTTTCATTTATTTATTTTTTGGGACAAAAAATATTTATTTATGTCGTTTTTAAAGATTAGAGTATGAGTTGGTGGATCCACAATTGATAGTGTGGATTTCTCATTTTCTTATTATTTTTTTTAAAGTGTAAGATTGATTTACTTTTCCATCATTCTCTTCCACCCACTTGTCCAATTTTAACTTAAATAAGAAAATAACCAAAGTGAAAGGAAAGATATACATTATGAAAAGTAATAACCAATTTAAAAGTCGATAAAAATTCAATCACTCATCGAAAGATAAGATTATCAAAATATTTAGATCAACTACGTAGATACAAGGTCTAGAAATAGAGAGATTGAGGACCCGAGCTAGAGAACAAATACTGAACATTTAGAAGAGGTAAATTTGACAATATTTTTTTATTGAAACTCCTACACATCTTTTAGACATGAAGCTGTAAACGAGCTTAATCAATGATCTGATTTCCTTAACCATATCTACGTGAATCATAACTACTTTATGAAACAATTGCAGCCTCGGTTAAAAACGTACCACCAAACAGAGCAAGCTCTGATTGTAGTAGGAAAGATAATGTGAGGATCTAGAGTTGGGAGTTGTATATTCTTCCAACGGATGTAAGATCCTTGCCTTCTAAAAATATGGTAGAAAAATGGATAAGCGAACGAGCCCAGTGGTGGATGGTAGGAGGGGACGTTAACAGGAAACCAGTGCTTCAGTAAAATCTCTTCTTCAAAAACTACTGTATTACTCTACTAACTTTTTTATACAACTATATAACTGACTACAAGGCACAAAGGCATCGTTCAAGTCATCAACAGAAACAAAATCAATCGAAAATCGAGCAATTCACAATCCACGAAACACAATTTAACCTTCAAGTCAAGTGAGCAAGCAATTCACACTATTTTAAAATTTAACTGAAGACAGCAATATGAAACGACTTTTAAGAACTCAACAATTAAGCAAAGTCATACCCTTGAGCCATATAAACAGCGAACGGACAGCAAGAGTCTCAAGGCTTCAAGTCACCTCAGCCAAGATCCTGGCTTAGAAAATTTACTCGCAAATCATATAAAAATTAGACGTATATATGGTCAAATAAAAGATGAGATGAGTGACTAGGGTGATGCTTTCAATAAAATTGAGTAAACAGTAATTAAGAGGGCTTCTCATATGTGTTCTGCTCTCGGAATTCTGCAATCGCACTTTTGATCATGCCAGCCATGTCCGAGCGCACGAAGAGATGAGTGTTATCCAAGACATGTATTATAAACCTGCGTGACTGAGGCATTCCAGCATTCATATTGATGATGAATTGGGCCATTGGAATGTCACTGCACAAAGAATGTCATTTTGAGTGAGATGTAACAATGGAATCTTTTCGTGTTTATAAAATATATATTCAAGGTGAAGAAACCCATCCATATCATGGTTTCCTAACATATATTTATAATTCTTAAGGAAAATCTCAAAGAAAACTCGCTCTCTATCATCTACAATTCCTTAGCAAGTCATGCCCACACCGCATTCAGACTGAAAATTCTAAATATTGTCCAACACTTTAAACAGTACAATATTTACCATGAAATGTACAATCCTTTGATTGCATTCACCATGATGAACAATGTCTTTTTCAGACCTGCAAAAGGAAAATCGAAGTCGTAAAAGAATGATGATGGTGGATCTAACAGAGTTCACAAGACAAGTCAGTCAGTATGGAGAATTGTTCTATGAACTAAGATTGATATCCACAAACAAGAGTTGCCTAATTAATCATAAAAGATGAAATCACTGCAAAGCAAAGGATTACATTCTACAAATGCTATCAAACAAGTCAAAAATTAGAGTTTTGAGTGTAAAATTCTAGGGAATTTAGACCAAAACAAAAAACGCACCGGCATAAACACTACATACAGTAATTTTTAGATTTAAAAAAATGAATTGTTATAATCATCATTTCATAAATGGTTACATACAAGATTTTCTTTTGTTATTGAACTTGTGATTACGGTCGACCAGAGAAAAAACAAATTCGTGTTACTGAAAGAAAAACCCTAGATCAATGTAAACAATCCCTAAAATTCAGAATCAGAATAAGATTATCCGAGGACGAACCTGAAATCAAGACTCTCGGCGGAACAAGATTCAATTCAATGGTATGTTGAGGAAAATTTTGGTTTCGTTAACTTTGTACATGGATAATTCTTTGATTGGATGCCTCAAGGTGTTTGACGAAATGTCTGTCATCAGACTTGAGGTGAGATTTTGCACGAGGATGAGGTATAAATATGGTGCGTGAATGAGTGAGTTTTTTTTTTTATTAATGGTATTTATATTAGGTCTTTTATTTTAAAGCTTTTTTTATTCGATTTTCAATTTTCATTCAATCTATTTATATTTATCCCTAAATAATCATACAAAAAATAAATTTACAACTAGTCTTGTGATAAAATCCGGACCAAAACCCGAGTTCGTCGGTCCGGTCCGAGCTGGGTTTTTTAGAAGTTGGGGACCGGCTCGGGACCGAGCCCGGCGGGCGGAGCCGGGTTTCGGGTTTTTCAGGCTCAAGATACCAAGTGAATTTCTGGAATTTGGAACACAAAATCAGCAGCAAATTCAACTTAAGGCTTCAATAATTCAACCAGTTTCCAACAAACAAACCAAAATAAATTTATATTGCTGCACAAACCGAAAAATATTGCAAAAGATCGTTAAGAATATGTCTTCTTAGTTGAAATTTCACATAAACAAATTTAAAAATTCATTCAAATTTCAGAAATTCTCGATGGTCCGTCCTACTTTCAGAAAAATTATCTAAGGTTCGTGTTGAACTCTTATAGATCGAGAATTTTTGAAATTTGAATGATTTTTTAACTAGATCATAGAACTATCTGCAAAACCACCATATAAAATACACATAAAATGAATTTCTAAACAAGCGGGGATAACATGAGCTTCATCTATCAATTCATACACAAACAAAACATACTATGGAGATCATATTGAAGTAAGTATAAGAATTTCTCCAACATCACACAATCTAACACACATAAATTTCTCCAACTGAAATTCTTAAGAAACTAAACTCGTATCGTTTAGTTTATCAATGAATTGTGATTATCAATGTCCAGTAGAAACAAAATCCAAGTTGTCTCGTCCAAAATCTTACGAAATAAAATATTAAGAAACTAAACAAATTTGTAATGAAATCTTTGGATTTTTTTCAAAAATAAAGATCACACTGAAACAAGAAACAGGTCCTAAATCGTCCGATACAAATAAGGGACGAGACAACTGAAATTCAAATGTCTACTACTAGGTTTTATTGTAATGAAGAATGCTGATCAAAATCATAAAAAGAACAATTGAAAATCTTACAGATTCTACCAAAAAAATAGTAGAAAAATCCTCATACTTAAATGTTGTTAATTAAAGAGGCAAATTCACAGCATGTCAAAAATACCCATCAAAACACTTTGGAAAAAACCACATTGAACAATAAAATCTAAAATTTCAGCGATTACCTTGGTGCCGAGGAAGCCGCCGGGTTTCTTTTGGATTGCACGACTCCGGGAGTGCTTCTTACTGAATTCTTTGTCGGGCGAAGGTATCACACAAACAGACTCTCGAGTTTTCGTTCTCCAATCTCCAGATCCCCGTTGCTGCAGAGTGAGCGAGACGAGGGTTGTCTAAGAAAAATGTGCTTAGGATTCTTTTTTGCGGTAGTTTTCTTATTTTTATGGAAAGTAAATTTGTATGAAAGAAGGATTTATTTTATTTTAATTTAAAAGATAATCAAACTAAAACGAACTGAAATTGAACGATTGAACTCGGACCGTCAAATGGAAATCCGGGCCGGTCTTTACTCTTACTCGGGTCTGTCCCTCAAAATTTTAAACTCGGCTTGTTTTGAGTTTTTTTTGAGTTTTTGGTCCGAGATTTCGGTAGGATGAGCATCGGTCGGTTCGGTCACCGACCGAACTAAATAATCAAAACCGTTTCAATAATCGAACCGAAATTTTCGGTGACCGAATCGACCGATATTTTTAATAACCGATATAAAACAGTAACTGAACTTTTCGGTTCGATTTCGGTTATAAACGATAACCGAACATAAATAAAAAATAAATAAAAATAAATAATATTATTTTAATTAAATATATAATAAATTTATAATTTTTTATTAAATGATTTGCAATATTATAACGGAGCTTATAAAATATATTCTAATTAAAACAAATAAACATATACTCAAATAAATAAATTTAAAAATATTTAAATTCTTAAAAAATATATATGAGAATAATATATATATTCGGTTATAAGTTATTTATCGGTTATTTGACTCAAATAACCGAACCGAAACCAAACACCGAAATTTAAATTTTAATAATAATAATCAAACCGAAAACCAAATAATCAAACCAAAATCAAAATTTCGGTTCGATTCGATCGGTTAAATCGGTTATAACCGAACAATACTCACCCCTAGCTTTCGGACTCAAACCAGCCCTAGTGAGATGTTTGTAGGATAGCCAGAACACCCAACAATTTTATCGTAAACCTATATCGTGTTATGTGATCTCGAAATATCGACATATTTAATTTTCTAATTAAAAATACACCCAACAATTTTATCGTAAACTTATATCGTGTTATGTGATCTCGAAATATCGACATATTTAATTTTTTAATTAAATATAGTACGGAGTAGAATAGTAGTACTTTCTAAGATAGACATATTAAAAAAATGTTAATTTTTTTTGACAAAATGTGAAAAGAAACATGTATTTTTAAGTTAACAAGTAAATTAATTATTAATAAAATTTAAAAAGTACGTAAAAAAATGAATTTTAAATTGAAAAAACAAATTATAAGTATACTTTTTTAAGTGTGTATATTATGTTGAAAGTAAAATAATTTTTGCATGTTATGTTGAAAGTAAGAAAATTATTTTCTTCTTAAAGTTGTGCATTTTATTTATAAGTGTAAAAAAAAGTGTTAAAAAGGGATTAATATAAATCAAAAATAGCCTGACTCTTGGAAAAAAGACCAGATCGATGAACTAAAATCAAACCTGCAAAACTTCAGACAAATGCAAGCAAAAAAACACATACACAATAACAAGATTTAGCAAATGGAATTTAACATTAATCAATGCTCCGACAATCCACATTACAAAACTCGGAAAGCTATATAGAGAGAGCCTTAGGCGAAGGGCCTACTACTACCACCGGACCAAATGATAAATAAGGAATAGCACTTTTGAGTTCATCCGAGTATGTGATGTTTCAAGAAGGTAAAACTAGACATCTAAACCATTCTACAAATAAATAATGTCGGGCCTAAAGAAAAAGCCGACCTAATATGATGCTACAATCATGACGAATGCCGGGTTTACTTGCAATCAACAAAGAGATGAGATTTCATCAGACATATATGACGTACATGTGAGGGTTTTCCATGAACTTTGATCCACGAGTCCTTTTCTCACTCATCCAGCTAAGGTGACATTAATGTCTGTGTGCTTATTCCTAGAGTCAGGAGGCATCGAGGACCAACTATCTCCTCGGAATGAAGGGGAAGAAGTATTATGGTATGTGTCTTCTATTCCAGCATTGGAGATGGGGATAGAAGCTGCAGATATAATAGTCACCGACTCGGGTTTTTGTTTCTTGGTCTTTTGCTCGAGCTGGGCCTGGTTACCCGCTACAAAACTCCCCACAACAATCTGATTCACACGACAAGAAACGATTTTTATGGATTAATTTGCTGTGTGTGTGTGTGTGTGTCAGAGAGAGAGAGAGAGAGAGAGAGAGAGAGACCTGCACCGGGCTGGCAGCAACTAACAGGCCCGCCACTCCACCCCCAACAACACGCCCATCTGGACTAGCCAAAGAAACACTCATACCACCTGATCTGTTTCTCATCCCTCCCGTCTCCGAAGGCATAAAGGATCCAGTCAATGATAGTATCTCAAACCGACCCTAAACGACAAACAATAATACTTTGTTAATTAAACAATCATAAACAAATCTTTACACCTAAGCAAATTACTTGCATTGACAAAACATTATATGATCGCAGATTAAGCACGTCAAGTGTTAAAGTTATGACTTGTCCAAAACAAATTCAGGCCAAGACAAAAAAGCAACACAAGGTCATAGCCATTGTCAACTAAATAATATCCATATATACGACTACAATAATACTTCGCAATTTATAGGTCTTCCCAAATAAACCTACATCACCAAAAAGTCTGCTCTATATATGCTTTTCTTTCACGGATTTCAAAATATAGTTTCATGCAAATAAAAAGAGTAGATTTACTAAACAATAGAATATAAATATATTTATTTATTTATAGTCAAAGCATGAAAATATTATATACTTCACAGCATCTACAAAATCTGATAATTTGAAAAAAAAAACGAGGAAAAAGGAATTTTCGGTGACTATTTCATATTGACAAAGTAATTAAAAGAAATAGGACCCAAAATATAGCATAATTCCATTTGCACAATTTATAGCTACATAGTAGAAATTAAGAGATGTATAATTCACCTCATATGTCAATGTGCCACCGGAAGAATCAGCTTGACGAAGAGTAACACTCGAGATAACACCATTGGCCGAGAGAATGCATATCGCTCGCGGCCCTTGTTGGGAGAAAGATATAATCTTCATTGTGACGTCCTAAAACCAGTAACCACCAAGAAAAGATGTACTCCAATATTAATGCCCTGGGTCTTGTTCCATTTTACACAAACAAACAAATTGATAGAATAAATATTGAAAAATTATACAACCGAACGATGTATTACCTCTCCAGCATTGACAGTGATTATGTGCGGGGTAAAATTAGCCCCAACAGAACATGAAACCAAATCGCCTGAAATTGGAAATATTATAAATATTGGAAAAAACCCAATTAAATTTTTTCCAGTATGAAATTAGGATTGTTAGTGATTTCACATTTCTGTTTTCACATGGAAATAGGAAATTCCGACAATTAACCGACCATATTTTCATTTATATACACAAGAACCCTTCATTTTCAAAATGAGTTAGTTTCACAGCTGACCTTTGTCAATTTGTTCGAAATTGGGACAACCCAACATAAGGAGATCCACCACTACTTAGTAACCAGTTAAAGATCATCTAATCCATTTTAGTTTTGAAATTCTTCTATTTCAACCCTTGAACACAAATTGATGACATGGCATTTGCGCATGTGGCACAAAATAAAGTAAAGATCATTTTCAAGATCTCCTCTTTTCTTCCCCACCTCTCTCACCAACCCAAGACACCACCTCACTTTCAAGAACTACCCATTTGCAAACAAGATCTAATTCAAAGACCCCACTTTTCTTGAATGCATGCAACTACAATTTTACACACAAAATAAACAAAAGTAGAATCAAAATTTCGTTTACCCGAACCGTCGGCCTCCGCTCTGAGCGGCTGCATCTTGGCGGCAGAGGCGACCGGCCGGACCTTCCCTCTCTTGGCGACGGCTGAGAAGTCGATGACCGGCGGCGGGGCGGAGGAGGAAATCGGCTTAGGGGAGAGGGCTTTAGCCGCCGAGCCATCTGGGCCGTACTTCCTCGGCCTGCCCCTTTTCTTTTTCACGGCCTCCGGCTGGGCGATGACGGGAACTGGTACTGGAGTTACGGTCACAGCTGCGGGTGACGCCTGAGATGGGTTTTCATTGGTCGTTCGAGGTGCCAGTTGATACGCCGAGGGTGCATCTGATCCCACAACTGTTACTCCACCACTGTTAGTACCTTCCATACTCACAACTACAAGAAACAATTTTTTTTGATTTTTTTTTTTCAAAATCCCATTTTTTCCCTCTTTTCTATGGAATACGAAAAACCCTGAAGGAAGAAGTAAACAAGATTCAACCTTTTCACTGAAACAAGCTTTGTTTTGACTGTGGGATTGAGATCAAAGTGAAAGAAAAATTCTGGGTTGTTTTATATTTTATTTTAAATTAATCTGAAAATTCAAAACAGAGAAAAAAAAAAGTAATTGATTTTGATTTGTGATGTGAAAATGAAAAAAAAAAATGAGGTTTTGGGATTTAAGCAAATTTGGTGTGTAGTTAAGGGTTGTTAGCTCAGTTGGTTGAGCACTTGAATTGGGGACTTGAGGTCCTTGGTTCGAATCCAAGACATTGCAATTGACCTATACCAAAAAAAAAAAAAATTTGGTGTGTGAGATTGTCCGAATAGAGATTCATAAAATAATGGCAAATAATTGCAGGGAATTATTTAATACTGACTCATTAATTCTTAATTATTTGAATGCAAAGAAATTATGAATTTTGGTTAATAAAAATGGTTGGAGTCCGGAGAAATTAGTATTAGAAAAAGAAAATAAATAAATAAAAGGTAATTGTAGTTGGGAAAAGCAATATTAGGTTGCCAAGAAGCATGAAGACAACTATCACTCTCCTTTTAAAAAAGAAAAAAATACGCTAGAATAATTATTACATTAATTAATCATTATTATTATTGTTATTATTTATGAATTTATGTCATAGACTATATATTAATAATTATTAATTGGGTGCCTAACAGACAGATGATACATAAAGCAAAGTATGAATCAGACAATGTTATGGAAAAATATGAGTGCATTTACCTTTCTTTATTCATTTTTATTTTTATTACTTTTTTATTTATGGGGAAATGTCTTTTTCCAAATGAATTAATGTTCTCTATTTTACTTTTTATTTTTTTATTAACCAATTGATTATTTCTCTATTTTATTCTAAAGTTTTGTTAATTACTCAATAATCAATATCAATATGTAACGTGTCATTAATGTAGCATTAACGTCCTTAAAGTTTTATTCTCTACAATATTTTTTTATATTTTAACATTAAAAGTTTAAAATGGTAAGAATTGCATTTTAACTCAAAACTTTTCATGAAATGGAGTACTTAACATTCAAATCTTTGAAAAAAATTGTAATTCCCAAATATTTTTAATAAAAATTTAAAATTTAAAAAGAAAATAGTTAAAAATATATATATTACCTAAAATATACATTAAAAAAATAAAATTAATATATTTTTTGGGAAATATCGGAAAAAGAACTAATCTAAATATTTGTTTATAAATAAATATTTTAGTTTTTCTTATTTATAAAAAAAGTAACATTTCAAAATTATCTTTTTTTAAGAACACATGAATGGTGGTTATGTAAATATTGTATCAAGGTACTATAGTAATTTATTAACTCTTTTTTATATTAATACCTTGATTAATAAAAAATATAAATCAAAAGTTATCTTAATTTAAAAGTGTAATTTATGAAATTTGAATTATAAACCCTTTTTTTTTTAAATACTTCTATTTTTTTACCTTTTTATTATATTTAAATTAATAAATTGATTTACTAATAGTATATTTTTTAATTAATTGATAAATAATATATTAATAAATTAATAATAAAATTACATTAATAATATTAAAAAAATAAAAACAATGATGTTGTTATATTAATATAAATTTAAAAATAAAAAATAAATATTTTGTGGTGTTAAATTGAACTTTTAAATATAAATAATTATTATATTAATTTTACTTTTGAAATTTCTACTAACGTTTCCATTGCATGCATTTTTTTATGAAATATTAAGGAAAAAAAAGTATTTTGGTTTTTGAATTTAGAATATAAACCCTATATAATACATTTCGTATTTAAAGGATATATTTTAAATTTTATTTATTTATTAAAGTATTATTATTTGTGTAATTATAATATAAGTTACTATCTCACAAAATTTAACTACTTTATTGCTCTTAGAACACAATTTATTTAAAAGAACTTATAAGATAAGTTATTTTAAAATCTAATAAGTTGTTATATTTTATTTAATAAATAAGTTGTTAAACGTTTAAAATAGATATATAAACTTATAAGATTTTAATTTGTTTAGTAATTTAAAATTTTATATAAATAAAATTATCAAACATAAATTGTTATATATGAAAAAAAAAGTAATTATATTAACTAAATAATAAATTTAGAATTTTTTATATATGAAACGTAATAATTTTAGGGTATTTTGTTCTTTTATTGTTTAACTTACAAAAGCGTATAAGTTATTTAAAAAAAAGTACATCTCCTTTTACTTTTTTTAAACAGATTATAAGTTGTTAAACAACTTTTAAAATTTTTTAAGATTTTTTTTTTAAATTTAATAAATTAATTTTAAAAGCTTATCAAATCTTAAGCAGTTTATAAGCTCTTTTAAGTAGCTTATAAATCCCAGCCAAAGATACTCTTACTAAAAATAACAATTTTTTTTATTAAAATTAATTGATTTAAGTTGTTATTTCATGTTTTGCAGATTTATTCTTTTCTTCTCAGGTGCAGTTACTTGCATTTTTTTTTTAATTTGACAATTAAAATTTTATTTTTATTGTTAAACCAAAATGATAATTTCGGTATACATCCCTTAAATTATAATTAAAATAAACTAAGTTATTTAATTATAAATAAACAATAATGATTACCCCTTATCGGAATTCTCTTTTTTTTTTTTTTATTAATCTCTTGTTGTATAAATTTAAAATTTTATTTTTTTATCAAATGTTTGGAAAATATAAAATTCTTTGCATTTTATAAAAAGTTTGGAAAAAGTGTCATTATTAGTCAAGTTTCGATAGTTTAAATCTTAACCATATGTTTTATTTTTTGGCTTTTCGTCCATTTTCACAAACGGTAATTCCTTGTGGGCAGATTCTGCTCATGGGCAAAACTGTCCAAAATTATTGTTTTTTATATTTTTTTATGCTTATATGATTATAAATATAATTAACTTAATAAGTTTATTAAAATAAAATTTTTATCTTTCATTTTTATATATTAAAATAATTTTTTTCTAATGAATTGATTATTTTAGTATAAATATAAAAATATTTAATATATATTTGATATAGTGTACTTAATTATAATATATAATAAAATAATAATAAAAATATTATAATAATTTTTAAATAATTTTTTAAATAAATTCTGCCTTGGGCAAATTCTGTCCAAATTTTCACAAATCGAAAATAATGGTCGAGCTACTTGATAAGAGCGTTTAGTTTAATCCTCAGAGTAATAAATTTATGTATCATAGGAATTGAAATAATTTCTTATTTAAAAAATCAAGATTGAATAAATGAAATCACCTAAATCTATACCGAGTAGTACGTAGGTAACGTAGCTATTTGATCAGTCCCAACTCCCAACAAGGGAAATTTAACTTTGGTCCTAATAGAAGAGACGCGATTCACTTAATCTTTGGCGATTATCACGAGTGATGTACGTGTATTCTTAGAGCATCTCCAATGGTGAGGTAGAAGTCTATGTGTACTTCTACCTCTCACCCAAAAACGAGGTAGAAATCATTGGAGCTGCGCTGACGTGTTGAAATTAGAAGTTCCTAAAACTTTTAGGGTAGAAGAACTTCTACCCGGTAGAAATGAAAAATAATATTATTTTATTATTATTATTTACCATTATTAATTTATTATTATTATTTAAATTATTAATTAACAAAATTAATACTGCCATTGTAATTTTTAACGTAACGAATTATTATTTATTTTATATAAAAATTATTTAAAATTAAGAATTTTGAAATAGATTAAATTTTAACTTATTTTTTATTTTAATGAATTATTCTATTTTATATAAAAATTAATACAAAATAAAAAATTTCAAATAGTTAAATTTTTAGAGTTAAATATTACTTATATAAAAATGAATTAAAAATAAGAATTTTGAATATATAAAAATTATTTAAAATTAAGAATATTGAAATAGATTAAATTTTAACTTATTTTGTATTTTAACGAATTATTCTATTTTATATAAAAATTAATACAAAATAAAAAATTTAAATAGTTAAATTTTTTGCGTTAAAAATTATTTATATAAAAATTAATTAAAAATAAGAATTTGAAATAGTTAATTTTTTAGCGTTTGAAATTATTTCTTATTTTATATAAAATTTAATTAAAAATGAAAATTTTGAAATAGTTAAAAATTTTAATATCGGTATATCCTTGATTATTTCTATAAATATTAAATAAAAAATAAAAAAATAAGTTAGTGGTGAGACTTTTGTAGGTAGAACCATTGGACGAGGTATAAGTTTTTTTAGGTAGAAGTAGAAAAATTATGATTTGGCGCATACGTGGTCTACTCCTCACCCAAAAGTTGAAACTATCAATTAATAGTGATTTGTCACTGGTACGTTACTTATATATTTGCACGGCATGGTCGATGGCACCTAAATCTTATAGATTTGTCACTGGTACGTTCTTTGATTCTTAACAAAAAAATAAAAGATAAAAATATATTTTTAAATTAAAAAGTAAATTGATTTTTAGTAAAAGTTAAAAAAATATGAATAAAATTGTATTTTAAAGTAAAAAACATATGAATAACTATTTCATTTTGAAATTTTTTAATATTATTAAATATTCATTTAGAAAAAAAATCATATTATTATAAAATAGAATAACCAAAAAATTGTAACAACAAGATTCCAAAAATAATAATCGGTTTGTCCATTGTTAAAACATGGCTAATTGTATTTTTGTAATTTTTTTATTTTTTTATAATTATAAAATCAATAATACATTAATTAAGAAAAAAGTAAAAATAAAATTATCTTTAATTTGAAAGTGAATTTTATGGAGTTTAAAATATAAATTGATAAATTAATCTACCTCTTCTCCTACTTACTTTTGTTAATAAGGGCGATTTTAAAATAAGTGTAAATTTAATAAATTGTTTATAATTAAAGTAAAATTAAAATTATATTTTAAAATAAAAAAAATAAATGTTTATTTTATTTGTTATACAGTAAGTATTATAAGAAAAAAAATGTTTAAACAGAGTACAAATTATTTTAATGTTAATAAGGGCGTGTTAATTAATCACTAACAAATTATTGGAGTGTTATTTTTATTAATTAAAAATTTGTGGTGATTAATTATTTTTTGCCAATTTAATGTTTAGAATCTTCGCACTATACAGTATTTGGAATATTTGATCGAAAGTTAAAAAGTATAAACGGTCAGAAAAATAAAAGTTGCTTAAAATTGAGATTTTTTAAGATTAATACAAATTACCAGTATATAATTTCACTTACATTAAATTAACGCACTTAAACTTACCATATACAGTATATTAAACTTTCCTTGTTAAAGGAAGTTACTTAGCCCTCAAGTTTTATTTAAGTAACCGCACTCCGATTATATATATACCCGTTCTTCACTTCCCGTAACCCTATTCAAAAATCGACACCAAATCACATCAATCTGCCACTATGCAAAAGTTCGATTATTTTGTTGTTCTTGATTTCGAAGCCACCTGTGATAAGCAAGAATATCCCCACCCACAGGAGATAATCGAATTCCCGTCGGTTATCGTAAGTGCTACGACCGGAGAATTGCTTTCTTCTTTTCAAACATACGTACGACCCACGTGCAACGGCATCCTCACCGATTTCTGCAAGGATCTAACCGGCATTCAACAGGCTCAAGTACGTACTCGCTTAGATCGATTTATATATATGCGCACTATATATATATAAAAAATTGATTTATCTGTTGTTGGCTTTCATAGGTCGATAATGGAGTCACTCTACAAGAAGCCCTCCTTAAACATCACCGCTGGCTCCACGGCAACGGAATCCTCAACACCAGATTCGCTGTAGTGACGTGGACCGACTGGGACTGCAAAGTCATCCTCGAATCGGAATGCCGTCTGAAGAACATCCCGAAGCCATCCTATTTCAATAGGTAGGTACACACACGTAATAACGTTAAATAATCTTATGGACATATAAAAAAGTCGATCGAGTCGAACCATATAGTACTAACACGGCTGTTTGTCTATGATTTATCAGATGGGTCGATCTGAAAGTTTCATATAAAGAGGTCTTTGGAACGGCCAGAGGCAACCTGAGGCAGGCGGTCGAGAGGACGGGCCTCGCCTGGGAAGGCCGGGCCCACTGTGGCTTGGATGATGCCAAGAACACAGCCCGTCTACTGTCTTTGATGATGCGTAAGGGCTTTAAGCTCTCTATAACCGGCTCGCTCGTTCCAGTCTCACATACTCTACCAGCTTTGCTGCCATATGGTGCTCCCTTGTGTTATTATCGGGTGATGAAGAAACCTGCAGCAGGCCCGGTATACTTGGGATGCGGGATGTGGAGACCTACTACGGGGCCCCCTTGCTGGGGCTTTGCCTGATTAGAAATCTGTCGTAAAATCATTTCAACAGATGTAAATCTTGTAGATCGATTGGATTTGGGTATAAACTTTGTTTTACAATCTATCATTGTAATTTTGTCTGATCTAGTAAACAAGCATTATTGTTCACGTGTTTTGTAATCTTTTAAAAGACAAACGGCCTAATGAACAAGGGAACGTCAAATATGTATACAAACGACCAGTAACGTAGATAAAAACAGTAGCAGCATCTGATAAACTAAGCCAATAGTAATACAGATAAGTGTAAGTAATAAGCCAATAGTAATACAGATAAGTGTAAGTAATAATAGTAATACGGATAAGTGTAAGTACTTGCCGTTGCCTCACTTATATTCAGAGCAAGATGATCTGGCCTCTGAATCAGAAGCTGAAATGTAGGGTGTATGCAGCTCATAACACTGTTCAAACAGAGAATGACAGACAGAAAACATAATTTAAGCCCCAATCGAGCACGTGAAAAATCATGCCTGATCATAGCCCTTTTTAAGCCTCTCTAACTTGAATCATCCGTTCACCTAAAAGCTTAATGAAATTCTCTCAAATGTATCTCCTTTGCCTGCCCCTTAACCTTTTAAAGCCTCTAAGACCAGAAACAACATGATCTAACACACTGACAAGGCTTTTGAATCTCAGAGCAGGCTATCTTTTTATTCTTTTCTGTTCTAATTCTAGCTAGGATCTTCATTTTGCCTAACAGCATTTTATGAATATCTCCGTACAAAACAGATGTAGCGACTAGCGAGTCCCCTCCCCATTCCCAAACATACATACATATATGAAAAGAAAGCAACGCATAATGTAACCATAAAACGTCCGACTGTAAAGCATCAGCATCCATCAATTCTGATCTGTCCTGCACTTTTTTCTAGAAATCGAACATAAGCATAAGAAGCTTACCTTGCTCAATACTAGCGTTACCTGGCGAGGGTGGCGTGCAAGCGTTTTACCGATCTGCCATTTCAACAAAAATACAGGACATAAACCCCTAAATGTATACCACTATGAAAGTGCAAAATTACCAATTAACAGCAAATAGTAACTGGAAATCCCAGTAGCAAAGGAGTGAATACGTGCGAAAGTCTGGCAAGAAAAAAACAGAACCTGGAAAATTTTAGTAATACCCAGTTCTGCTGAAAACATTACTACTGCACTCCACTAATAATATTCGAAAAAGCTTCCCAAAATCGAACTACAGTACAAAGGTTTAATCAACAGGACAGAACTAAATCTTAACACAGTTTCACCAAAACTAAATTTATGATTACAAACTAATAAATGCAATAAGAGGAAGCTGAAAATGAGCACGAGACAGAGATTGTTCATACGACAATCTTAAGAATTCTTCGAGTGCATACTTAATTCCCGGAATTTGGGTTTAGGTGCTTCCTCCATCAAATTCATATTCTGCCAATTGAGGAATTAGGGCTTATAGGAATTGTGTGATACTTGAAATTAGTACAGTGGAATCAACCCACACTGCTAATTAAGAGGGATTTTAATAGATTCTATGAAATCTAATAGTAGTATTCAGTATTAATCGAATTTGTCTGACAAAAACACATTGTCGAATTATTTATATTTAATTATTGGTACAAATATTGTTGAAGCCAAAGTAATTGATATAAACTATTGATCTTAGATGTTGAATTTGTTTGATAATTTATTTATATTCACTGTGTGTCAAATTGTCAAAAATAATTAGAGAATTGTGTTAATCTTAGTTGGCGAATTTGTAAGTGTCTATAACATTTAGAAAATGTGAATTTGTAATGTCGAATTATATGTGATCGAATATTATATTTACTGTACTTGATTAATTATTTGGTTAGCTTGAAATGCTACACATTTTACATGAAATACATGATAAGAAGAAAAAAAAAACTAAATACATAAAGATTGATGTAAACAACCTCTTTTTCATTGATGTAAATGGAAACAAGAAAAGATGTGAATTTTTTGTGCTCGAAGACAACAATCATTTCCAAATTGAGATGATGTTTCTTACAAAACTCTACCCCTACGAGTAAAGCAAATATATATAATCTGAAAAAAAAAAAAAACTCATGATATATGCACATTCCGCATTGAGTCCATTTTTTGAACTCAATTGTATAGTTTGACCCACTGAGTACTCGTGTGAATGTGCAAAATCACCGTTTAGTCATTACAGCTCTTTGAAAGCTAGACAAGTGAATATTTTCCAATATCTATTAATGTCTGCCATGTTTGATGAATTGAAGATTTTTGAGAATTTTACTTCCGTTTTTAATATGCATACCATGCTTGATGAATTGAAGAATATTTTTGAGAATTTTACTTCCGATCACTTTCCAAGCGGCAAGCGCACATGATTTACCACCTATTTGATTTGAAATACTCCACCAATTGCTTAACCCTATCATGTCGACTCTTTTCATATGCCAAAACCACGTACATATGGTTCAGTCATGTAAAATCTTCATTCGAGAGCCTCGATGGTTACTTCATTCACCGTTTTATTTAACTTGATTATTTCGACTTTACTTGTATGTATACCTCATAGTCAGGCGGAGTCTTAGACCAAGAGTCGAGAATTGGCCTCTTAGTTTAATTCTTTCACCACGCCTTGTTTGATGACATAAGATCATTCAGCCTTGTTTTCTAACTAGGTTACATATTTTTGTTATAACCTTTCGAATTGTCTTTAGATTCGGTATCAAGTTCAAGAAATTCATTTCTATTCACATGATTGTTTAGATCGAAGAGTTTGCACCGGAAAACACGTCAATCATAATTTTATATCAAATCTTCTTTTAAGCATATAATCACAAATTCATAAAAAAAATACGTTATGCTCGTTATTACGTAATACAACACTACAAAAGGTCAAAACATAATTAGCTAAATGCAAGGAACATCATACAAAAATGAGTATATATAAAATGCTTTGAGTAACTTGTGAATGATTTATATATATCATTTTCTTTTTTTGTGTTGCACAATGGATTTCTTTTGTATGCCATCCGGTGTGGGAACACACTTCGAGGCACATCAATCGACTGAGCATCGACCTCACAACACAAATATTAATTGCTACTAGCTCTTTGGTTAGACTAATTAAGTATTGATAAATTAAGAAATACATACATATATACAATTAGTTGAGTTTAAATTAATATGAAGTACTGTATCATTAATCCTCCGACATTCATCCAGCAGACATGTGATTTTTAATTTTATAGAGAAGAGTTGAACTATATAGGGTTGATATGATCTAGTTAACCTTAATTTGTTGTTGTTTAAAATGGATAAGCTTTACATAAAAAAAAAAAAAAAAAGGAGTGTAGTGAAGTGGTGGTGCATAAATAAATGCATATGGGATGTTGTAAAGGAAGCAACAGAGTGATGAAATAAATAAATAAATATATAAAAGGGTTTTATTATTCATCAATTCAAGGAATCTCATCAGATTTTGGTCTCCTCGTCAACTTCTTGATCCAACAAATTACTATATTAATAATATAAATAATTGAATATGAAGAAAGAAACCCGCCGGAAATAACGCTCAACGCACAGCCTGCTGCCTGCCTGTTGATGCCCTCCTCTCCCTTTATTATTTGCCTCGAAAAAGAGCTTCTTTTCTTTTCACCACTATGCACGTGTATCCATCCCCCGGCCACATGTATACGGAGGAGTATTTCTATTTTTTTATCTATTTAATTTAATAAAACTACTGTAAGTCTGTAGTAATAATGAATTCGATGATCGATCCATCTTGAAAATCAGATGGAAGAAACCCATACCTCTTTGCCCATACACACATATACACTCACTGACTCATTGTTAATTACAATGTAAATAGGCAACTTTAATTTATTACAAAAATTAGGGTTTCTTACAATTAATTAATTAAATGGTCTTTTTCTATGCACTAAGTGATAAATTGATTTCAAAATGATAGGAGTACATATATTTGTGTCACTCAAATTAATTAATTTATGGAAATGATTTCTATATATACTAGCTAGTGATTACAATGATAATTAAGTGAACCGAAATGGAACAAGAATTAGAGAAAACCCTAAACCGCATTACAAAATCAATTAAAGGCTAGCTTCTTGACATTAATCTGATCATGATCAACTCATTCAAACAAGAAAACAAACAAACTCGAATTCACGCCTCCATCCATCGCTTCAACTCAACTATTAATAAAAATAAACGGATTTGAAATTAATGTAAAGAAGAAACAAATCCATCTAGCTACAGAGCTTAATTAACTGAATTTGTTTGGTTGAACTAGAGATCGATCTGTCTGAATCTAAAACTGCTGCGGCCTCCCTCCGGTAGCCCAGAAGTCCTGGTCATTACTATTCGGCATCTGAATCGAGTTGAGCAGATTCGGCGGCATCCCTTGAAACAAAGCCGCCGACGGGTCTCCCCCTCCCATCATCTGCTGCCCCCCGGGCGGGGGCGGCGACCCCAGCGAGTTCCCCTGCCCGCCGCCGATCCCGTCGTCGTTCTCCAGCGGCAGCCTCTCGTACGCCGCGTTGCTGAACGACGCCGCCATCACCATCACGGGCCCCGCCGCCATCAGCTGCCCGACCACGCTGCCCCCCACCACCTGCCCCTGCCCGCCCGCCAGGTATATCGTCAGCCCCGTCGCCGCCGGAGGCGCCGGCGGCGGCAGGAACGAGCCCGACAGCGACAGGATCTCGAACCGGCCGTGGAGGGTCACGACCTGGCCGGGGGACGCGGGCTGCCGGAGGGTGACGTTGGTGACGTTGCCGGTCCCGCTCATGATGCAGACGCCTCGCTGGCGGCTCCGGGCGAAGCTGGCCACGCTCTCCAGGACGTCACGGCCGTCCGAGATCTCCATCACGTGGGTCCGCAGGGCGTTGGCGCTGTCGCGGGTGATGATGATGGGGGGCTTCGGCTTGTTCTTGGAGCCGGCGGGCCGGCCGCGGGCCCGCCGGTCGCCGCCGGAGGTCTCGCCGTCGCCGCCGGTGCCGCCGCTACCGCCGCCGTCCTTGCCGGAGTCCGTCTGCTGGCCGTCGTCGCCGCGGCCGCGCTTGTTCATCATGTGGGCGGCGGCGGCGGTGGTCTCGCTCTGCTCGTCTTCGGAGGTTTGGGGGTGGTGGGGGTGGTGGTGGTATTGGTGCTGGAGGTTGAAGTCTCTTGTGTGGAAGGGGGGAGGGAGGGAGTGATTATTATCCATGCTGATGCTGATTCTAATCAAGCTGTGATCGAGAAATGATTAGTAGTGAATAGATAAAAAGGAAAGAATGGGAGTTTGATTTGGAGTGTTGTAGTAGTAGTAGTAGTAGTCTCTCTTTCTTTTGCTAAACTTGTTAGCTTTCCTATATTTCCTTTCTTTTTCTTTTTGGGGTTGTTTAATAATGTGAGAAAAAACAAGTGGAGTTTTTGGGTGTAACCCACCTAATAAATCTGAGCTCTATGTTTTATAGATAGATGAATGAGTTGTTAGGGAGCGCATGTGCACATGAAAGTTTTTTTGTTTGGAGTGTGTTAATTAGTTTTCTCTTTCAATGGGTTTGGATTAGGGTTTCATTTTTTGGTTTTGGTTTGGTAGGTAGTGAGGGAGGGTGGGTGGGTGGGTGGGGTTGGGTGGTTTTACCTAGCTCTCTCGTGTACTACTCATCAAGAAATTATGCATCTCAAAATTCAACTTCTCTCTTTGTCAGTATGTATCACAAGGCCGGTCACGATCGTTTAAGAAAAACAATAGAAAAATGGAAAGTGACATTTTCTTTTGTCTCCGTGTATCATGTTTGAGAGGTTCATTTGTGATTGGTTAAGGTTTCCTCTAATTGGGCATCTAGTTTTTCAAGTGTGATTACTAGTTAATTTTATATATACTCCCACAAAATTAATCTCTCATTGTATTTTTGGTTCCAAAATTTTACTTCATTTTTCATGCATAACAATTACTATGGAGTATTTGTTTTTATAGACTGTGGAGCTTAACAAATATTTATAGATGATGTGAGAAAAAAAAAAGGTTTAAAAGAGAGAAATAGGAGTTAAATTAGTATTTTATTTGAGATTGGATATACGTACGGTACTGACCATATATATACGAGTATAAATTAATTAGAGAGAGCTGGTTGTTTTTCTAGAACTTTATTTTTGTATTGAGTAGTGAGTACGATAATGTATTTTAAAATTCCTTTAATAGTCCAATAGGATAAATGAACAAGATAACACTAATATAAAACTTTCTCTCGTGTTATATCAAACATAACTTGTACTAAGAGAAATAGCCTCATCACTAAGACAAAAATAACACGCAAAATAGAAGTAACTGCAATAATTTATACAGTAAACCATGTCGATTATTGTCTAATAATTATAGAGATGTTAATTAAAAGGTCGGGCTGGACCGGCCCGTCCCAAACACACTGGGTTCTGCCCGACTCAATTCCTGATGGACTGGGCTTGATATTTCACTAGATTCTTGACAGTCCATCAAGTTTTTTGGCCCACTAATAATAAAAAATAGTGAAAGATATTTACACTTCTTATTTTACCGTACCACCCCCTCTTTTAATTTTTATTATTTTTATAATGCGTAAAATACCTATGTTACCTTGTACTTAGTTAACTACACACCCTTCTATCGGAAAAAAAAAAATACAATAACAACCCATGATCGAGAAGAATAATACCTATGTTATCAAAATTAAATTGCGTGTATTAGTTCACTACACACCTTACCTTTGAAGGTCAAGTGACCAGAGTCTGCTTTTACTGGAATTTTTTTAAATTTTGATAACTTGAGAATATTTGGATGTGCTACATATGTTCATCAAAGTGTTGATAAATTGGAACTTAGGTATAAGAAGTGTGTTTTCCTTGTATATCCTGAGATGACTAAAAGCTACAGATTATGGCTTAGGAGTAAATCAAGATTTAAGAATGTGGTTAGTAGAAATTTAGTATTTAATAAAAATAAAATAATTAAGTCAATAAATAATATATAATCAATATAATCACATAATTTATATTATATTAAAGCAAAATAATTTTGGGTTATTGTACGCAATTATATTATTATTGTTAATATTTTTTTTTATAATTTATCAATTATTATTGTATACAATTAAGTTTTTTTTATTATTTGTAAAAAAAATAATAATATTATTATTATTCAACACAACTTTTATCACCAATTTAATCACTCGTGTTTTATCATTTTTATTTATCAAATTCATTTTTATTTTCAAAATCTCTCAAATCATGCCTTTTCTATGGTCTTTTATTCATGATTTGGATGAATCCAAAAACACATTTGGAATTAAAGTTCGAGTGGTTGATGGTATGAATATACTTCTTTCAACAATAAAGAATATATAATTAGCTGAAAACATATATTTCATGATTTTGATCAGGTATATTTAATTAATATTGTAATACAAATAAGATTTATATATACTCTCTAATTTATATAATTTTTACTTGGAAATAGAATTGAAACTACGCTTGATATTCACTTTCAAAGATCAAATGAAAAAAAGGGTTGTTGTATGAAATTAAAATTTTCAAAGTAATACATAATAAAAAAAAATTCAAAGTGACCAAGTACAAAATCCTTCTGTTGAAAGACACATACTAAAAATATAACAATCACATAAAATTAAAATGATAAACTTATAAAACATGTTATTAAAAATATATCATAAATTTAATATTTTGATTTTGTTTAATTAATATTATAATAAAATAACATTAAAATGATAAAACTTTGAAAACATGTTGTTGTAAAACGACGATATATAGTACGAACAATATGCGAAACCCCGAATATAACTCAATAACAAATAAAGAAGGAGACAAGAAAAGAAGACAAGGAATTTATTGGAAACCGTAATCGGGAAAAACCACGGGAGGAACGACGAGAACTTTCACTATAATATTGCCGATGATTACAAGGATTGATATCCACTCTAAAACCCTATAATCTCACACAATATTAACGCTCTCTATGATGGTATTAGCTCGTGTTCTACACGCTATCTCAATAATTATGTCCATGGAGATCCCTATTTATAGGTGTAGAAAACCCATAAATTAGGTAACCAATAGGAATAGGAATAAACCTTTTTCCTAATATATGACTCCTAAATCCACAAGGAATAGAATTATATTCTAATATAATTCTTATTTCCTAACCAATAAAATAAATCAAAAACCCATATTTGGAGTCCAAAAAACGCAGCGAAAAATCGCACAAGAAAGCTGACGCAAACGCGCCACAGCCTCAGCAGGCTGACGCAAATGCGCCAAGGCCCCAGCAGGCTGGCGCAAATGCGCCAGACTGCTACATCGATCTTTTCACATCCCGACTCCAAATTTTGTCCCAATTTACTTCTCTATCGATTCGAGTCATATTTCAACAATCTCCACCTTGACGAGAAACCGCGAAATCCCATCGCACATGTGAAATCACATCACATATAACACCAAGCCGCGAAATCCCATCTCGCATGCGAAATCACATCGCACATCTATAGTCTCGTCCCTCGTCTTCCTCCAAACGCCCCAACGGGCCTAGTTCCTAGAAGATTGGACCTTCAAAGGTCTCCATGAATCGGAACGTACATACCCGAGTGTCTTCTTCGAATTGTGAGCCCAATTCGAGATATACCCTCTCGAGCGCTTTCCAAGTGCACAATGCTCACCAGATTTAGAAACACTCCATAGATCGAGAAACACTCGATCCTTCAAATCGATTTTCCTCACATGCCCAAGCCGCACATGGTCTAATCGTGTAGACTCTTCATCCGAGAGCCTAGTTTTTCCCACGGTTACTTCGTTCACCGCTCTATCTTCAATGAGCTTGGTCACTCCGGCCTTACTTGGTTGCGCGCCTCTAAGCCGGATAGACTCTTCTAGCAAGAGTCGAGGTTCGGCCCCGGTTACTTCCTTCACCGCGCCTTTACGGAGGACATAAGGTCGTCTCGCCTTTTCGTCTCCTCCCAACACTACCAAAGCCTCTTCGGTAGCCTCATAAACTCCACCTTCTCCGGTGTAGCTTGTATCACCCTCGGTTACTTCTTTCGCCGAGCTTCCATCGAGGACATAAAGACGACTCGTCTTTCTCTTTCCCCGCAATATTACCAAACCACATTTGGTAACTCTTAAAACTCCACCTTTACAAGTGAGTTTATAGCCCTTCATATCAAGGGTACTCAAGGAAATCAAATTTCTCTTCAAGTCAGGGACATGTCTTACCTCGCCTAGTGTGCGCACCGTGCCATCGAACATCTTCAGACGGATATTACCAATCCCTTCGACCTTGCACGAGGTGTCATTAGCCATGAACACCGCACCATGCTCTAAAGATTCATAAGTCTCGAACAACCCATGATCGAGAAGAATAATACCTATGTTATCAAAATTAAATTGCTGTGTATTAGTTCACTACACACCTTACTTTTGAAGAGCAAGTGACCAGAGTCTGCTTTACTGTAAAACTTTTGAATTTAGATAAGTTGAGAGTATTTGGCTGTGCTACATATGTTCATCAAAGTGTTGATAAATTGGAACTTAGGTCTAGGAAGTGTGTTTTCTTTAGATATTCTGAGATGACTAAAGGCTACAAATTATGGCTTAGGAATGAATCAAGATTTAAGAATGTGGTTAGTAGAGATGTAGTGTTTAATGAAAATAAAATAATTAAGTCAATAAATAATATATAACCAATATAATCACATAATCTATATTATATTAAAGCAAAAAAATGGGAAAAATGGCAATAAGGCCATTTTTCAACATTTTTTCGGCAATAAGGCTTTTGAGAAATTACGTGTGTCAATTAGGCCACCTAAAATGTTTAAAGACCCTATTACCCTTTACCCTCTTTTCTCTTCAACTACGCAATACACGAATCTCAAATCCCTAATCTCTCTTGAAAGACACCTCAACACCTCCTCTCCGCCGTCTCTTCCTTCTATGACCGCCCCCTCCGCCGAATCGTCGTCAAGGCCTCTCGCAACCTCGAGCGATCCCTAACCCTCGTGAAAAAGTGTCGACGCCGCAGCATCCTGCATCGCGACTCTCAGCCCCGTCAAACCTTCGTCGCGAATCCCCCAGGTCTCAGCCCGTTTCCGCTGCCGAATCTCGCGCCGCGCACTGTCGAACACCAACCGCCATCCTACTCCGCTGCGTCGAGAACCACCGCCGTGCCCGAAACCGACTCGGACTCCGAATCACACCAAGCCCTGCATCACCATCCACAACCATCTCCGTCGAGCTCGACAGTCTCGCAACACCAACGTCGTTCATCTTCTCTGGCGATATGTTTGCGATAATGTTCTAATTATTCTGATTGTTTTCATTGAATAAATGTTAATGCCTATTATGCAAATACGATTCGTGAAAGAATTCTTGGGCATGTTGTTCCGATAGGCTGATCGCCTAACGTTTAGTGCTTTTTCACGACTAAGTTTGGATTCTAACGAGTGATACTTGCAGGGGGATCCGATGTCGTGTAAGAGGTGTGCTGGGAATGGTAATTTATGCTTCTCAATTTTTGTTTTGAGGATTGTTTTAGTATGAACGAATCGATATAAAAGTGACAAATCGGAACACGAAATAACCCTTATCTCGTAGTATTGTGTCGCTTGTTTTCCTTCCATTTGTAGTTGCTGCTTTGGGTTTCGGTAAATATCCGATATAACTCTGAGGGTAGTTTAGAATTTGGTTCATGTTCTCCATTATTAGAGGCAGTTTCTCATATCTCAACCCCAGGTCCCTAATAAATATGACGACACAATAGTAATTGTTTAGGCTTTTGTTGTGCTGTGTGTGTGTTTCTTGAATTTTAAATATATCGGAACTGGCAAATGGAAGGAAAAACACAGACATAACATGGTTTGGTCATCGATAAAATGTTGTTAAGGGAAATCCTAAAACTGTGAATTATTTAGCTATTCTTATTATTCAATCTTTGCTGATTTGATTTAATTTCAAAAAAAATTAACATTGTAACAATGTTTTTCAGGACGGAAAGGTGTTAAAGGAGCACAACCTGATCCTGTTCTTTCTTGAGTTTACGACGGATGAAGAAGCGAAGGGCAGGAGAATGCATCCCGAGCCATCGGCCTCCTCGGGCGAGAGCCAGAGAGCGTCGAGCAAATCGTCGAAAGTCCTGACTCACTCTCGGGTGGCGTCGCTCTCGATTTTCTGGTGATCTTAAAAGCCACGATTTGAGCAGAATACAATACTTGAAAGCTATCATAAGAGAAACACTTCACTTACACCCTTTGGTTCCATTTCTGGCCTGGGTGGTGCGAGAAGACGTTGAGGTCATGGGATACGTGTTTGCAGCCGAGACGATGGTGATACTGAACGCGTGGGGGACCGGGAGGGATCCTAGCAGCTGGGACGAGCCCGAGAGTTTTCGGCCGGAGAGGTTTCTCAGCTATAAAGTCGACTTCAAGGGGTTCGACTTCGAGTTGATTCCATTCTCTCATAGTTATGAAAAAAGAGAAGAAGAAAAACATTTTGACCCAATCCATGATCATCGGGTTCAACACATATTGTTTTTTTTTTTTAATTACGTTTACATTTTTGATAATCCAGTGTACCTTTTATGAAATCAGGTGTATGTTATTTCTGATACAGTAGTTCATGTGATACATTTTGTTAAATATGTTCGAAATGGTCAAAGTATGGATTAACATACTGAATGTCATATTTTAACACTGAATGACCTATTTTAACACTGAACATACTGAATGTCATATTTTAACACTGAATGACATATTTTAACACTGAACACACTAAATGTCATATTTTAACACACTGAATGTCATATTTTAACACTGAATGTCATATTTTAACACTGAATGACATATTTTAACACACTGAATGTCATATTTTAACACTGAACACACTGAATGTCATATTTTAACACTGAATGACCTATTTTAACACTGAACACACTGAATGTCATATTTTAACACTGAACACATTGAATGTCATAAAAACACACTGAATGTCATATTTTAACACTGAACATATTGAATGTTATATTTTAACACTGAACATACTGAATGTCATATTGGCAAACACACTGAATGAGTAACAACATACTGAATGTCATATTTTAACACTGAATGTCATATTTTAACACTGAATGTCATAAAAATACACTGAATGTTCCATTTTTACACTGAATGTCTCCAGCAAACACACTGAATGTCCCATTTTTACACTGAATGTCATATTTTAACACTGAATATCATAAAAACACACTGAATGTCCTATTTTTACACTGAATGTCTCCGGCAAACACACTGAATGAGTAACAACACACTGAATGTCCCATTTTAACACTGAATGTCATATTTTAACACTGAATGTCCCATTTTTACACTGAATGTCTCTGGCAAACACCTGAATGAGTAACAACATACTGAATGTCATATTTTAACACTGAATGTCATATTTTAACACTTAATGTCATAAAAACACACTGAATGTCCTATTTTTACACTGAATATATCCAGCAACAAAAGACCACACTGAATGTCATAAAAACTCACTGAACGTCATAAAAAAAATACTAAATGTCATTCAAAATACTGAATGTCCGATTTTCACATTGAATATTATAAAAAACATTGAATTTCATAAAAATACACTGAATGTCATATTTTCGATTTGAATTTCAATTAAAAAAAAAGGAAAAAAAAAAGAAAACATCAACACTACTATTCGAGCGCATTTTCCGACCGAATACGGACTCGAATCAAAATAAAGTAAATATTATTCCAAAAATGAAATTCATACTTCGACCATTTCGAACATATTATTCCAAAATAAATATTATTCCAAAAGAATGTTTGTCGTCTTAATATCTCCGTTAATATCTTTGTGAATGATGCGAGGCTTGAACTCGGTTCCTGCCACTTTTCATATTCATCATCACCACCCATATATATTTAGCCTCTTCTCGTATCCTTCAAACCCAATTGCACATAATCTGGGATCGAGTACTGTACGTTCAAGATTCGCTGCCAAGACACATACATGACTAAGTTAAGTAGATACGAAAGAGAAGTACAAATGATAATTTGGGACATGTACATAACTTGGAGCTTTTGAATAATTGCAAATCCAAGACACAACATTAACTATAAACAGACACACATATATCTAGCAATACTTCATTGTAAAAGTATCACACATGAATCCATGAAATGATCGCCAGTCACCACACATCAATGGCAACTAATATAAGTTCATAAAAGATATCATTTTTTTTCTAAATATGAAATATGCGAAAACAAAAACTCACACGAATCTAAATTTCAATATGAAAAATCAAAGAAAATAAATAAGAAGCAAATTACAGTAACTCATAAGGACAAAATGACAATTCTGAATTCACCACAAATTCATGCTTACCACAGCCCGACGATCATCATCTTCTCCATCTCGCGCTCGTCGAACTTGTTCGACAAGTTCGGATCGGCTCCATCGTTCAACCTCTCGATGGGGTTAAATGAATAACTATTGATTCGTACAATTTTAAGATTTCAAACAAATATGTTTCGACAACACAAAAAGGAAACATTCTGCCAATGCTAAGGATGAAAAGAGACTAAAGCCAAAACACACTACTTATCCTCACCATCACCTTATCCTCGTCAGTCTTTTGATTCCCTTCGTTTTTGGAGATATCAACCTCGATTTCCCCGGCGACTATTGCATCGATCCTCTCCTGCAATGCGATCTCCTTCCGTATCGCAACCTTCCTGCAACCCCTGACACAGAAATCCACACCGCAGATCGAGTCCAACTTCAACAGAAGAGACATCAGCTCCTCGTTCATCCTCAATCGCTCCTTCGAATCCCTCCGAACCAGCTCCATCACCTCGCCCTTGGATAGCCTCTCCTCGATCTCGTCCACTGGGGATTTGATATCTTTGATCTTCTTCAGGCATTTCCGCACCAAGAACCCCCTGAACACCTTCTGCTAAAAAATTCACAGTAATGCTCAAAAATTACAATCACAGATTAGCCATATTCGAAAACCCCTAACTCAGGTTTTCAAGAAATCGACAAAAA
The DNA here is from genome assembly GCA_954870475.1 of Euphrasia confusa. Lineage (NCBI taxonomy): Eukaryota > Viridiplantae > Streptophyta > Magnoliopsida > Lamiales > Orobanchaceae > Euphrasia > Euphrasia confusa. The sequence goes on along the minus strand of OX940951.1, from coordinate 10,507,235 downwards.
TTGAACAAAACGAAATGTTCTCAAATTGCAGCAGAGCGAATAATTACAAGAAAAATGGAAGACTTGAATCTATCATTTTGATTATAAAACGATCAAATTATCATCGATAAATTATGAAATGAAAACCCTAAATCTACGCACACACAAAATTGAGAATTGCGCTGTGTGAATGAAATATACCGCAATGATTGGGGGAGAACGAATGTGCGTCGTTGCTCCGTTGTACCTGCGTCGTGGACGGCGGTTCCACCACGCCGGAATTCGAATAATAACACTCGTCCCTGTCGCAATCACCCATCCGCCGTCCCTTGCTTCGTTGAAGGCGGTCGCGATTCCTCGGCGATTCGGGCTTGCTCGACGTTGACGACATTCATGATAACGCCGCCGCGGAGCATCAGGGCGAGGTCGACCTTGACGGAGAAAGAGGATTGCTTGGTGGTCTCGGTGATGGCGTCGTTCAGAGAATGGGGGCGGGGTAGGGGTGCGTGAGAGAGTAGAACTGATGAAGGGTATTTTCGTCTGCCAAAATATATTTTTTGGCTTAATTGGAACAAAAAGGCTTAATTGACACGAAAATTAAAAATTGGCCTTATTGGTCAAAAAATGTTGAAAAATGGTCTTATTGCCATTTTTCCCCAAAAAATTTTGGATTATTGTACGCAGTTATGTTATTATTGTTAATATTTTTTTTTGTATAATTTATCAGTTATTATTGTATACAATTAAGTTTTTTATTATTTGTAAAAAATAATAATAATAATAATATTATTATTCAACACAACTTTTATCACCAATTTAATCACTCGTGTTTTATCATTTTTATTTATCAAATTCATTTTTATTTTCAAAATCTCTCAAATCATGCCTTTTTCTTTTATTAATGATTAATCCAAAAACACATTTGGAATTAAAGTTCGAGTAGTTGATGGTATGAATATACTTCTTTCAACAATAAAGAATATATAATATATTTCATGATTTTGATCAGATATATTTAATTAATATTGTAATACAAATAAGATTTATATATACTCTCTAATTTATATAATTTTTACTGGGAAATAGAATTGAAACTACGATTGATATTCACTTTCAAAGATCAAATGAAAAAAGGGTTGTTGTATGAAATTAAAATTTTCAAAGTGATACATAATATAAAAAAATTCAAAGTGACTACATGCAAGTACAAAATCCTTCTGTTGAAAGATACATACTAATAATATAACAATCACATAAAATTAAAATGATAAACTTATAAAACATGTTATTAAAAATATATCATAAATTTAATATTTTGATTTTGTTTAATTAATATTATAATAAAATAACATTAAAATGATAAAACTTTGAAAACATGTAATTAAAAATATATCATAAATTAATATTTTGTTTTTTTTAATTACCCGGTTAGTAATTTCTCCGCCTCAAAACTCCTACTTATTACATGTGACCAATTTGTATGGAATATTTTTCACCATTTTTGTTTATTTGTTTATTTTTATATATTATTTTTATGAAATTATTTGATATTCCATTCCTTTTGATTGATTTTAAGATAAAGAAAATAAAAATTATTATAATTCAGTGTAATTTTTTTACAATAGTATAAAATATTTATTTATATTACAAAACAATGAGAAATATATTTAGAATATTTTTATATAATTGAAAAACTTTGAAAGATCAATTGAAAAATTAGTATCAAGGGTTGTTAGCTCATTAAAAATAGATAATATATGGGACAGATTGTTTTTTAATATTATTTTGAACACTTATTTTTTTTCACCTCATAAGGTGGTATATTTTTTACTTTTTTATTTATTAGGGAATTTGTATTTTTTAAATAGGAAGTAGGAGCATTTTTTAAAATTTAAAATGTATAAAATCGTAAAATATATGAATAGATATGTATAGATATCTATAGATATAGATATCTCATATAAATAGATATCTATTGTTATGTGGTAAATCAATATGAATCAATATGACATATGATGCGGAACTTTTTTAGATAGTCTTGCTAAATCTAAATTCAACTAATTTTTTTCCAAATTGATTAACATGCAAAAACTGAAATAAAAAATCTAAAAATTTAACAAACCTAATTCTAACAAATATGCAAATATGGACAGTTAGTATTTTATGTTTAGATATGTTATAATATTAAGTGTCTAGCGTAGTTGTTTAAAATCTAAGCGGATGGTATTTAAGGTTTAAATATGTACTAATATTTAATAATGGAACAATGCCTATATCAAAATTAGGAGAAAATATAGGTAGTGTTTATAATTCTACTCTTAGAGATGGCACATATATCCATGATTCTCCCTTAAAAATATATTTAAAATAATTTTATATAATTATATCAAAATTAGGAGAAAATATAAGTAGTGTTTATAATTCTACTCTTAGAGATGCCCCATATATCCATGATTCTCCCTTAAAAATATATTTAAAATAATTTTATATAATTGAGACACTTTGAAAGATCAATTGAAAAATTAAGGATTGTTAGCTCAATTGTTTATTCACTTAATTTTAAATTAAATCAGTTTCAAACACTTCAAAAATTCTAATAATTTTAATTTATTTTTATTTTACGCGTTTAACTCAGTTTCAAACACTTCAAAAATTCTAATAATTTTAATTTATTTTTATTTTACACGTTTAACGCGGCTGTAATTTTAAATTTTTAGTATCTATTAATTCACAATTAGATTTATTAGAAAATTAATAAATATCTCAAGATCAAGTTACCAAACATAAAATTTAAAAACCATTTAAGAAAATTTACTTTACTTACCAAACATAACTATCAACTTTGGGTATATAAACAATACAAACCTTGGCGTATGAGGTCTCTACTTCAATTCACAAAATTATAAAAAACAATGTCTACTGCTAAGTTTGTTCCATTTTTGCTAATCATGCTTATCATGTTGTCATCAGGTTTATTTTTTTCTTTTTTCGAAACTAAAATTCAAACAAATAAATAAAAATGTGAAGTGTTTATTAACATATAATCACCGATGTTCATTTTTATGATATATATATAACATAAATATAACGAAAAATATATATGATAGTAGTATATCATGTTATAAATTTATACAATAATTATTCATTCTATTTAGAGTTATTAATTTTTTTTCCAGATATGAATTCAGTTTCCGTTGAAGGAGCTTTGAAGTGCTGCTTCGACAACCACATCAATAGATGCATTCCAGAATTGGACAACAAAAGGTGTGACGAAATGTGCAAAAATAACTGTTCCAAAGGAGGCTTCTGCAAAGTTTTCTCGCATGCCCCTCCGAATCATTTTTGCCATTGCTTTTGTTGATCTTCTACGTCATGCACTGTTACATGCCTACAAGATTTCAATGAACAAATGATTGTTTGCTGGACTGTAATTTTTCTCCAGATAAAATACTATGAGTATCAAAGTATGTAGCTAGTCGTGATATACATGAATAATTTGATTTTGATTTCAGAATTTTAATATAGTTATATATTTTAAAAATATATAACATTAATTAAACAATTAATACTATTTCTCGCTCTATATATTTTAAAAATATATAACAATTAAACAATTAATACTCTTTCTCACTCGAGTAATTGAATTATATTCTTTGTAATTTATAAAAACAATGTGACAATTAGTTTAGGAGAGAGTAAGTATATAAATGATCATTGATAGCCAAAAACAATGAAAACGAGGAATCGAACCATAGACGTCCAACATACAAAATGATACTAACCAACAACACTACACCATAGAAATTAAAATTTATTTCTCAAATGTAGCAATTTAAAATCTAAATTACGTTCTTATTACTATTTTTTAGTATAAAAGATGATTAAAAATATTAAAAATCATATCATATCAAAACTCAATTAATTACCAAAATAATTTATTAAAATAACATTTCAACATAAAATAATAAATATATCTCTTAAAACGAATTAATTAAAAAATATAACAAAAAATAAATAATTAAGTAAATCATTTAAATATTTATTAATCAAGTAATTTAAATTTCATATTTAATTAATCACTAAAAATAATTACTTAATGTTTTGAAAATATCAAGCAAATATAATTAATTATAATATCAAATAATTAATTAATTTGTATAAACAGTTAATTATAAATTTATAAACAACACAAATAATTCAATACTACTTTTTAATATTTATATATTTAAAGGAGAATATAACATGAAGTAATCAATTACTCTCTTCGTCCCGTGAATATTTGACCGTCAATTACTTATGATAAAAAATATATAAAAACTATAAAAAAATACTAAAATATAATTTTAATATTTAATTAAATTGTATTTAGTATTAATTCATTGTAAACATAAATAAATATATATACTCCCTTTGTCTTAGAAATATACACATAGTTTGTCAACGTAGATTTTTTAATCGCTCTGACAATTACACTTTGTAACCTAACTAAAAAATTATATTTTTTGACAATTATTATTACAACCCAATGTTTATTGTTTAACGCTTTTACAATTTACTACCCGATTGAAGCCGAACAGAAATTTCCCAAGAATATGACGCGCTTACTGGAATTTATGAGATCAAATTTTCCGATTGAAATAAGAAGATTGCGTTGCCTTTGATGGATTCATATCAATTAAAGTAGTATTGTAGTGCGTTTAAAAGTAAATACCTGAGCAGTAGCCGCCGGTCCCCTCCCCTCCTTCCCTTCCCCTACAAATGAAGTAAAATGAAATGAATAATACAGTCCACACGAAAAGTACTGTAAGTAACTTTATCTCATAACTGACTTTGTAATCAGACTTCCAAACACGTTTTCCTGTAAATTGATGTATTGCGAGAAATAGAGAAAGAGAGATATGGCCGGAAGAACAAAGAAGAAATTGAAGTTGGACTTGAAGGGGGCTTTGGAATCGCTTTCGTTGTTGGTAGAGCAACAGCCTTTGCTTCCATTTGCAGTTCCTGTTTTGGTGATTCTCTGGGCTTTTGAGACCTGCTTTTTCTCTCTCTCCAATTGGGTTCTTCTTCTTCTCGCTGTTTCCGCTACTATTCAGGTTCCTTTTTCCCTAAACAATTTATTTTGTTCCTTGTGAGGTTTATGCTTTTCTTTTCTTTTTGGTGATTCTCTGGGTAATTTCTATGTGTATGTTGTAAACAATGGAAACGGTAGTAATGCAGGAAGACAGCATATAGCCAACATACGCATTCAATCGGAATGAATTTCGCACTTGTAATCGGAACTCTAATTTGCGATCCATGCTTTATCAAAATCAAATTATGGTTTTTGAATTTAGGAGGTTGTTTTTATAAAACATTGATATAAATTCTCTTCAAGAATTAACGAAGTAGTACGGAATAGTACCTACCTGATATGTTAGAGAACATAGTTGGTCTGGATGATTTAAGGCCCTGCGAACTTTCAGCTAAACCATTCTACAATGTGCAAATGCAGAAACTGCATAGAGTTATATCAACATATTTATCCCTTTGTTTTGTGCAAAAACACACAATGGCCGGTCACCGGTGCATGGTTTAGATGGCCATAACATAGACTAACCCGTACTTGTCTTTTGGCAGTATGGAAGTTACCAGAGACGATATTTAGTGGAAGACTTGAATAAGAAATGGATGCAACTGACACTTCAGAATTCGGTATTTGCTTTTTTTCAAGATTGTTTGTATGCTCAAACTATCTATCATGTTTGTTTGTTAGTTTCGTTTTTCTAGCTACTATACATGTTCTAGCCACCTTTTATTCTTAAATTATCCATACAGCCAGTAACACCTTTAGAGCACTGTGAATGGCTGAACAAGCTATTAATTGAAGTTTGGTCGAACTATATCAACCCTAAGCTCTCATTGCGGTTTGCATCTATTGTTGAGGTAATTATTATTATGTTTTTGTGTAATATATAGTTTCAAGTAAAAATATCATTACTAATTTGTTAGAACTTGTCATGGATTTTTTATGTACTATGTGTATATATATACATTATTACATACATATATAAGAGATAGTTTTAAGAAGTACCCTCGAGGTTGGACCTAATTATAAAATAAAACAGCTAACTTTCAAAATACATATTTACCAGATGTTTGATTTGGTGTTAAAATTCAGGGCTACTGTAATATTCTTGGGTGGGATTATTTTTAGTGTTTCTTGCTTCTAACCACCTTGGGAGTGGTGTTTTGTAATTTTGAAAGTCGTTTTTTTGTTTGCCGTTATTTTTGCTTATGACCTACATTTTTTTTATGCATAGTCGTGAGTCGTCTATGTGTTCACACTGATTTAAAGGACAGTTGCAATAAGACATTTTTGTAGTTGAGTATGTTCACGAATGTGGTTCCCGTAGGAGCTTCTTCTTATGTTTTGAAAGAGATATTTCTTTGTTTTGGAACTGTACATTAACATTAAAATATGATATGCCTATTGCCTTCAAAATAATTTGGGGTAATGTGTTGCTCGAAATAGGCCTTAGTTTACCATTACAGTATTATACAAGTTTGTGCTTTAAAAGGTTTTCTAGCATTTACTTTTTATTTTATTTTGGAGAACAAATGGTTTTTAGTTATTACTTACACCAACACATTCTCCATGTGTGTATTTCATTCACCCATCTAATGTACTTTGATTGGCATGGTTTCATTACTCATTAGATAGTGTCTTTGGTGTTTGCAAATTTTAATTATTTTATAAACAGTACACTGCAGACATTTTTCTGGTTCTACATCTCTAATGCACCAACATTCACACACAGATCTTTTCGGGTTGAGATAAATGGTTATTTATCTGTTGATTATTTGCTTCTACTATTATGCAGAGACGCTTGAAGCACATAAACTCGAAGCTGATTGTAAGTCTCCATTCTCAAATTTAGCAAGTGATTAAATTAATTGTCACGAACTGCTAAACTATGTTATATTGATTATTGACTGATATTATGTGTATTTCTATAGGAAAAGATCGAGTTACAAGAATTTTCTCTTGGTTCACGCCCTCCTTTATTTGGGCTGCATGGCACCCGTTGGTCTACTTCAGGTGATCAGGTTTGATACTTTTACTTATTATTGTAAACCGTTATATGTTGGCATATTATTTTGATTAATTTTTATTTTAACATTAATAATATTTATTTAAGCTTCTCTATATGTACTCAATCAGTCTGGTTGTCTGTGTCATTTGAGCTTCTCAAAACGTTATAATAAGTTTTATTTTTATGCAAATAATCATTCGACATACCATTTTACCTTCTTTCTCATGTTTTGGGATCACAAAACTTTACCCTACACTTTCATTTGTAACAGAAATACATGCGCTTGGGTTTTGACTGGGACACGGATGACGTGTATATCATGTTGTTTGCAAAGCTGGCTACACCGTTAATGGGAACAGCTCGGATAGTTGTCAATAGCATCCACATCAAGGGTGATGTATGCATCGATTATTGTTTCTTATCCTATTGTTCTCTTCGGTCAATGTTTACAATTTTATGATCTCCTGATATCACTTTAGGTTTTATGTTTGTGTTATAGCAGAGTGATTTAAACATTACATATCGTTACACTTACATTACCAATAGTCAACCCTACTTTTCAGAATATCTTACAAATACACCCCTCAACATTTCAAAATATTACCCAATAGACCCTGTTTTTTTTGTAAAATGTAAAATGAGAGACAAAAATTGGGTTGGTTGTAATACTTATAAAATCTGAGAGGTGTAATTGTATAAATATTTTATTATGTCTCCAATATCTGTTATAACTACCAACAGCTGGGGCAAAGTGTAAGAAGTACGTAAATGTTATGAATTTGTTTTTACAAAGTTGCAGTTTTCCATTTTCCTTTTTTGTAGTATTGCCAAACGTACTTTGTTTGTTGATCATCGCATTTTTTTCTTTTTTACTTTCTCCTACTAGTGATTAAATCTTTAGAGTTACTGACTTAAACCTTATCTATTGTAATTGTGACATGACTGATCTGTAGGGAATCTTATGAACTTGATCATGTTAACTGTGCACAATATTTTTCTTTCTGAGACAGTTTCGTTTTTGATATTTTCAGCTTATTTTGATGCCGATACTAGAGGGGAGAGCAATAGCATACTCATTTGTATCAACTCCTGAGGTGAGACTTGGTGTTGCTTTTGGAAGTGGTGGCAGCCAGTCTCTACCTGCGACCGAGCTACCAGGTGTTTCCTCATGGCTGGTATGATTTGAATTATAATAATGTAGCAATGTTAATTAATTCTAGCTAGCAATGATAATTAATTGTAGGCAGCAATGTTGCTAATGGCATATGGAATTGAATTTGAAACGATTATATATACAAAGTAAGTTCTGGAATAGATGGTGATCGTCTATACTTTTTCTATATTTTATTGAGTAACCACACTCCACGTTTTAATGTCAAAACTTCGTATTGCCATTAGTTTGTCTATATTAACTTTGTTCTGTTTTTATCATCTCATCTGTATTCTAAATTTTTCTCTTTATCTTATTTCATATTAAAAGGTTGCCATCTATTTGAAATAGATTTTTTTTTAATAGAACTGCTGAAATCTTGTTATGATTTTGACCATTTTCCCTAATTTACTTCGTTTGTTGTGTTTTTTTTTTTCTCTAATTTAGTTTTTTGCTTTCTCATTTTTCTCTTTTCAAGGGTTTTCTTGTTACTTCCAATTTTTAAGCTAATCTAATTTTCAGAATTTTTAAATTTTATTTCTTTTTATAGTTTCAAAAAAAAAAAAAAAAAAACTTGTAATTTACTTGGTGTTTTTCCCCATCTTTATTTATTTATTTATTTATTTACTATACAAGAGCTCAAATCCTGTTACATTTAAATACTTTTATTCATCTTGATGGTCATGTTATCAGGTTAAAGTTGCCACTGACACATTGAATAAGAGAATGGTTGAACCCCGGCGCCAGTGTCTTGCTTTGCCAACCAAAGACTTGCAGAAGAATGTTGTAGGTGGTGTATTATGCGTCACTGCCATCTCTGCTAGGAATCTTTCGTCTGCAAATACTCAATCGGAGGGCTGTGTTGAAACCAGAGAACTTCAGACATTCTTGGAGATCGAACTCGAGGAACTAACAAGAAGAACAGATGTGAGAGGTGGGTCTTGTCCCAAGTGGGACACGACAATCAATCTGGTCCTGCATGACTTTGCTGGAATTATCAGATTCAATCTATACAAACGCACTCCTGGAAGTGCAAAATACGACTTCCTTGCAAGCTGCGAAATTAAGGTAATGTCTGTTGTTTATATAAAAGGGTTAAAAATAGATGTTAGATTCTCAGCACCTGATGTTTCTTTAGATTGTATGTAGCACTTCACAAACTTTTTCCACCAATGCAGGTGAGGTATGTTCCAAACGACTCTACAATATTTTGGGCCATCGGACCTGATTCGTCAGTCATTGCGAAACATGCCGAGATATGTGGAAAAGAAATCGAGATGACAGTTCCTTTTGAAGGGGTTAATTTAGGAGAGGTATTTCTCGTCATCTGTCCTTATTAATTGCAACAGCTCATTTTGTTGTTTTTCATTTTATTTTTGTCTTAAATCATTTTTTTCTGTATTATCTGGTTGAAATCATTATCTTATACTGTAATGAATGTTCTCTGAAATCTCTTGGTAGTTGACCATGACGCTTGTACTTAAAGAGTGGCAATTTTCTGATGTCTCACATGGCTTCAGTCGTTTCGGCCTGGGTTCCGGTCTTTCAATGAGTGGGCCGTCAAATTATTTTCCCAGAACTGGAAGGAAAATCTGCATAACCGTGGTAGAGGGTAAGGGTCTGGTTGTTAAAGACAAAATCGGGAAATCCGACCCTTATGTTAAACTGCAATATGGCAAGGTGCAACTCCCTCTTTACCATTTCATCTAGACTCTGATGATTTTTCATATGGTGATAGATGTTTTCCCCATAGTATGTGGACATTTTTATGTGCGTACTTGGGTATTTTGCACTTTTTATTGTATATACTTTCTTATCCAGGCCATCAAAAGAACCAAAACCGTCTCGCATTCTTCGAATCCATCTTGGAATCAAAAGTTTGAGTTTGATGAAATAGGAGGTGGGGAATATTTGAAAATTAAATGCTATACTGAAGAAACGTTTGGTGACGAGAGCATTGGGAGTGCACGTGTGAATCTTGAAGGGCTTGTGGAAGGTTCCATTAGAGACGTATGTATTCCCCTTGAAAAGGTTAATTCCGGGGAGTTGCTACTTCAGATAGAAGCAATCAAAGTTGACGATAATGAAATCTTGAGGGTACGTATATTTTGATTCAATTTTTTTTTACATTTTTGTTGAGAGCTGAGACTAAATTAAGCAATCAATATTTAAAAAGAATGCAATCATTTTGTGTTTATAAGATATACACAAGCGCTTTGACTCACAGGAAATGTTGGGGGATATTTGGTTATGGTTCCATGTAATTGTTAACTTTCAAATGAATTCAGAAAATTATTAATTTATGTGTGACAATTTTGATTATGTATGGATGAGTAGTTTTGTATAAAATAGTAAATGGTGGACCCTTGAGAATGATTTGATTTAAAGGTAGTAATATTTGAAGTAGATATTGTAGGACCCAAAACTCCACCATCCCACCCTAAATGTTATGTTTTCCATTTATGGCGTTTCACAAAATATTTTAAGTTTCATAAAATAGCAAATAGAAATATTAAATTTTCATTTAATTATAATATTTGTGGAGCTTATTGTACATCATTCCACTTTATTTATAATATAATACTACATTTTCCCAGAGCAGTTGTCGCATCCCATTTGCTATTTTATACAAAAAGCTCGCACTAGCCACTAGGTTGAAATAATTTTTGTTTTGTTGGCATTGTTTAGGGTTCAAACTCCAGTCTATGCAATGGTTGGATAGAACTTGTTTTAATTGAAGCAAGAGATCTTGTTGCTGCTGATATCCGGGGGACGAGTGATCCTTTTGTGAAGGTACACTATGGAAACCTCAAGAGAAGCACTAAGGTTAGATTTCTTGTATGCTGAAACACATTCTATGTATAACTACGATAATGCTTTTTAATTAGTGTCTAATATCTATGAAATCTAGTGTCAGTATGAAAATTCACTTATGATAATACTAGAGTTGGATTCGAATAAAGCCGAGCTTCGGAGAGTTTGAACTTGACTCGATTAATATCGAGCCTGAACTAAGTTTATCAAATATGTTAATTACTCTCGAGCTTTTTCGAGTTTAATCAATCTTGAAGGGCTCACTAAATACTACATAATTATAAACAATCCATTCTTCAATTTATTACAATAATTAAGTAAAAAGATTATACTGTAGAATGCAAAATTAGAATTAACATCAATAAATATTAGTTTAGCTTAAATCAGTAAATGAGTTTCTAACAAGCCTGCTCACGAGCTAAGTTACCGGTAAGCTTCAGTTTGGTTCACTAATTTTGACGAGTTTTATCATGAGCGGCTTTGGTTCATTTGCAGCACTATATATAATACCTTCATTATTTGCATATTTTCTACAAGCATAAGACTTTTAGGTACCAAGTGGTATTCGTTTAAACATTAGGGCAGCAATATTACTTTTGTGAAAATAGTGAGCTTTGCATTTAATCAGTAAGACAACAATTTCACAGCTATTTTTCCTTTACTTGTACATGTCTTTACAGGTCATGTACAAAACACTCACCCCAAAATGGCATCAAACCTTTGAGTTTCCCGACGATGGTAATAGCCCCCTCACATTGCACGTAAAAGACCACAACACTCTGTTGCCCACATCCAGCATTGGTGACTGCGTCGTGGAATATCAGATGCTACCTCCCAATCAGATGGCCGATAAATGGATACCTCTGCAAGGAGTCAAACGAGGAGAAATCCACATCCAAGTGACGAGAAAAGTCCCACAACTGGATAGAAAAGCAGGAGTGGATTCTGATCAGTCGTCCCCAACTGATGTTCGCCACCAGGTTTCCAATCAGGTGAAGCTATTCTCTAAACGTGATTACTGATTAGTTATGAAAACTCACCTCTCATTAATTACAAAATGATCCATTCTTCTTTCAATATTACAAATTTCCCCTTGTGAAGTGTTGCAAAAATGTCCCTCTTAGGGTGTAAGAATTTAAATAGAAAAGTGATCCCAATATCTCTTCAATTTTCGCAATTTCATCCCTTCATACACTTTGGTGCCAACAACAGTTTTGCCATTTAAGCTTCATGTGTTGAGTTTAATTATATAATATATAACAAACACTTTTGTCTCATAACCCGTTCAAGTTTAAACAAAAAGGAAACATATTGAACAAAATGCTAATTTCTTCCCTTCCAATGTTATTGAACTTGTTCTGGCAATCGCAATTGCCAAAAACTTGGCCTTTACATGATGGTTCTCCTGTGAAAAAGTGTGTTTCTAGAAAACCTAGGGATGAAACTGAACGGGAAGAGTTATGGTATCATTTTGCCATTTCAAAATTAGTTTCAGAACAAACTGCCGCCTCCCATAAGTTATGGTACCAAAATTGCAATATTCTCTTTCTATAACTGATAACTTGATTGGGTTTTCTTTTGTAATTAGACTAAACCTTGAAAAGATAGATTTTGTAACTAGCCATTTCCTTATTAAATCTCCAACTGATGTACTTACTTGTTTGATGCTTATCTTTGATCTCAAACTTTCCAAAGATGATTGATCAATGTCAGTCTCATGTTTCTGGATTATTTATTCGGACCAGATAAAACAAATGATGATGAAGCTTCGGTCCCAAGTGGAGGATGACGATCTTGAAGGGATTTCAAAGGCACTGGTTGACCTTGAAAGCCTCCATGAGAATCAGGAAGAGTACATGGTCCAACTTGAGACGGAGCAAATGTTGCTCCTCAGCAAGATAAGTGAGCTTGGACAAGAGATATTTAACTCGGCATCTCCCTTGACTAGAACTGCTACCATTCCTTGATGACAGAATCTTGAATACAACAAGTTTGATCTTCTGGTACTGCTGCTTGTGTTATATAGTATAGTATATATATATACAGAGAGATGTACGTAACCAAATATAAGAAATAAGTTGGTTATTACTTATCAGACCATTAACATGGATTCGGTCTTGCCCATATCAGTGTTCTGACCATTCGAAGAAGCGTAGGATATATTGCCCAGAATAAGATGATTTTCAGGTTCCAAAGAACAGAGTATCAAATATGTTCTCTCATCTTGTATAGTTTCAAGAGTTGACAAAATACCAATATTTTGTTTGGACTCATTCTACTAAAATCAGTTATTGTCAAATTCATTGTGATTAGAAGTTAAGATATTGTGGTATTTACTATTTAGATTTGAGACAAATTCAGTACAAGATGAGCTCACCTCTCCAACTACTTTGGTTTTCAAGAACATAGAAGAATGTCAAGTGCTGAATTTTTGTTAAGATGGAGTACAATAATTGCCCCAAGTCCAAATATTCATAATTTTTGTCTCAATTAATTAAAATATTTTTTTAATTAATTTGACTATTGCGAGTTAATATCATATATTATTTCAATTTTAAGTTAATGATCACAATTTTTTTGTAATTTACTAAAGACATATGATCATTGATTTGAAACAAAAGAAGTATAAGATATTCGGGTCAGAAGGAGTATAATATCACACACGACGAAGGGCACGAGACTAAAGTGTGTCATGGATACGCATAAAAATGTGATGATGATGAACAATGATAATTGCTAGTATAACATCATTTTTGGGAGAAGAAAGCAAGTCTCTTGAATATTCGTGTTTCGCTTTTGTCAAATCATATAAACAATAACAAGATGTTGATCCTTAAACGAACACGGCACAAGATGTTGCCATTGAAACTCAACTTCCTCCTCCAATCTAGTTAAACAAACAGATGGGAACTTCACCAAAATACACTCACAACGGACACAAGTATCAACCCCCACGACCTATCCACATTGTGTCCCTATAGGATAAACGATCTCATATAGTCAACAACACTGTGAGGCCATGCAGCGGAATACGAAGAAATAATGTTATAATCATTCTAATTATATTCTAATTTACATCAATTCATTCATTCAATTTTTTTAAATGAATTGAATTGAATTAAACTTATTTAATTTGAACTAAATCAACAATAAATTAAATTTAAAAGAATCAAACTCAAATACTGGGCCAATTGACCATAGCTTTTGTTAATTGCTTAATTTAGTAAACATCGCCTTAATTAACTACCCCTAACACTATATAACAAAATAAAATTTGAATTAATTAATTTAAAATCTTTAAAGCTTAATGTACGTGCGTACTCTTATGAAAATGTATTTTTTTTATATTATAGTATACTTATATTGTTTAATCTCAACAACATTGTTTCATAGATGCGTGTCTAGATTAGTTTTTTTATTTTTTATTTTGATGAATTAGATTTTAGATTTATTTTAAAAATTAAAAAAGGTAATTATTGTAAAAAAAAACTAATACAGTATCACATCAAAAAAATTACTAAGAGTTACCCTTATTTTATTTATTTTTAATTTTTCAGAATAATTTACTTAAATTTTAAATTTTCGTGTGAAAAATTAGGCCAATTCTTTCGGGAATTGGAGACAGAATTTGGGAATGGAAAATTAGTTGCATAGATTTGTAATGGAATAGGACATCCTCCTCCTCCTCCTCCATGTCCAAAGCCAATAAAATACATAGTCCATATCCAGTTGTTTGTGACAGGCAAAAAGAATGAGTGCCCATGGCAGCAAGCTTCTGCACCACCGATATCACTTCCGTTCTTACCCCCAACCGGATTATCTCCCCCTCTATTCCTCCAATGTCTCCGCCTTGAATTCGGGTTGCTCCCATTTTCCAGGTCATTTTCATCTCTTATTTTGGTTACTAAAACTAAAGGAATTCGACCTTTTATTTCCTGTTCTTTAATCGGATCGTCTCTACTGCAGCTTTGCGCTTATCGATCTTTCCGTCTTATCGGGGCTCCAGTACGTTTCTTTTTTACGGTCTCTTTTAATTCAGTTTTGTCCGAATTGGCTAATTTTGGTCGGAGCCTTAATGCACTTATTGGATTTGTATATATTGTTGTTTTCGGATTTTGGGTTGATCAAGTTTAAGGTTTAGTTCATAGTTTTTTTCTTATGCACTTAATGGGGTTTAATGTAGGTGGAATTTCAAGATTATTGTTGATCGGAAAGTGTGGGTCGGACAAATTACAACCGGGGTGGCCTTCTGATCATGCATCCGAACCTGCTAAGGTATCTTTACTTTCTTGGGATTTGCTTATCTGAACCACTTGGTTTGGTTGTTTATTTTTCAAGATTATGTATTCATGGATTGGATGATGTCCTCTCGATTACAATTCTCTTAACAATGTAATCGCAAAGTTTGTATGTAAATGGTTGTGCTTCATATGATATCCCTCCACTGACTTCCACCGACATAGTAATTGGGGCTTCTGCATTTTACCGTCTGTCTGTTTGGATTGAAATAGACATTATACTTTCATATACACGTCTCTAGATTTCAGCAGTCCTTTCTTTGTTTCAGATTCAGGAGAAGATTTCCTTGGCGGACATTTTAAAGGGAGCAAGCTCTTTTCTACCTCAAGTAGTTCTAGCAAGTACAGTGTTGGCTCTTATACACCCACCTTCATTCACTTGGTTCACTAACAGGTTCAGTTATCATTGCTCGATCAGGATGTTATTATTACGTTGTTTATAGTGTACAATGAAAATGTGATATTAAACTTTAGTGCCAATTCAGTGCTGTCTTGAATAATTCTGTTTTTGCATTCAGGTATTATGCACCAGCATTAGGCTTTTTGATGTTCGCAGTTGGAGTTAATTCAAGCGAGAAAGATTTTCTTGAAGCATTCAGCAGACCAACAGCTATTCTTGCTGGCTATATTGGACAATTTGTCGTGAAGCCCCTTCTCGGGTACCTTTTTGGCACAATCTCAATGACTATATTCGGTCTCCCGACTTCCTTAGGTGAAATTAATCTTCTCATAATGGATCGATTTCATGAAATATTATTATACTAGTTGACATCCCTCCGCTTTTATGCATTTAGCTGTTGGGATCATGTTAACTTCTTGCGTCAGTGGGGCCCAGCTTTCCAACTATGCCACTTTCCTAACCGACCCTCAGATGGCCCCGCTTAGCATAGTCATGACTTCAATATCCACAGCCACTGCAGTTTTTGTCACCCCATTCCTGTCCTTATTGCTTATCGGCAAAAAGCTTCCTGTTGATGTCAAAGGAATGGTCTCCAATATCCTGCAAATCGTGGTCACACCTATTGCAACCGGGTTACTCTTAAACAGGTATATAGCTACTTTTACATTTACAGCTACAAAAACAACCCCTTGGTTTATCCGAATCACAAATAAGATCAACATCATGACTTTATAACCCAGAAAATCTCAAATCAAATGTAGGCTTAAGTGATTTTTTTTTGTCATTAAGCTGTTTCCTCAGGGTATCATTTGTCAATTAACCAACTTTTATATGCTTTCAGCTGATTCACGACTTTGGTTGTATGTCACTTGTAATTATAACAATGCAACTGGATTACTTTTTAATGTGTACTCATCTACTTTTATAAGGACAATTACAAAAATTTACCAGAGGTTTAGCGTAATTAAAAAGAAACACAGTTTTCGTTTCAAACTGAAAATAACTTCCTGACATTTTTGGAAAAGTACATCCTCAAGAATTTTGGATTTTTAATAGGTAAATACAAAACAGTAATTTGCAATTTTTAAAATAGAACTGTTTTTTTTTTTTGTAATTAGTCTAAACTCGGGGATAGTTTTTGTATTTAACCAAACTTTTATATGCATCTAGCTCAATCACAAATTTGATCGTGCGTCACTTGATAATATTGCAAATGAAATACTTTTGAATACGTACTTAGCTACTTTTATATGCGTAACTAGTTACAAAACTGCGAGGTTTTAGCCTAATTACCAAAGAAATGTTATTCGTTCATATCAACGTGGCATTTAATTTCATATTGTAAAATTGCACACACCCTCTAGAAAGGTGAAAAGGGGATATATCTGTAAGGTAGATATGAACCTCAAAGGCCATATGTAATAAGAAAACTGCTGATTTTTTCAAATTAAAAGTAGGCTAAATCTCGGGGTTACTTTTTGTAATTATGTATTAAGTTCAAACAAGACCTTGGTTGTCTTAAATTATACTAATAGTGTCTCTTGCGTCTCCAACTTGTGCTTGCAGATTCTTTCCCAAAATCTGTAATGCGATTCGGCCAATTTTGCCCCCTCTCTCGGTTTTTGTGACGGCTCTGTGTGTTGGTGCCCCACTTGCTATCAACGTGGATTCAGTGCTTTCACCTTCAGGGATTTCAGTACTGCTTCTGGTTATCGCATTTCATCTTTCGGCATTCATATCCGGATTCTCATTCGCCGGTCTTATATTCCATGACGCGCCTGACGTGAAGGCTCTGCAGAGAACACTATCCTACGAGACGGGTAATATTAATTACTATCGCTTCTGTTGATGTTTTTTTAATGACATGTAGGATGAAAATGTTGTTTTTGAGTCGGAAATTTCCCTGTTGTGTTCTCTTGTAGGCATGCAGAGCAGTCTTCTGGCTCTTGCGCTTGCCAATAGGTTTTTCCAAGACCCACTTGTCAGCATTCCCCCTGCTATTTCTGTAAGTCTGTAATTATTAATTTCCCATTTTTTTCAAAATAAAAAAAGGTTTATCGTCAAGTGCTTACCAAATTATTGATTAAAAAACATTGAAAAGTACAGATGTTTGTTTCAATGAAATAAATGAAAATACTACAGCCGGGTTGAATGACAGAACCAAGAGAAAGAAATCGACCACCAAATTTCGGTTGATTTTTTTAATTTTTACATTTTCTCAGTCAGTGTCTTAATATAACGTTATAACTTTAATTGTTTTGCACCAAAATCCATGTACTATTAAATAAAAAAACAAAAAACTCGACAGCCCGTGTCAGCTGATCTTTGGCACCGCCCCTGATTGCTGTTTAACTTGTGTGAAAGTATAGTATATTCAATGAATAAAATTCTTTCATTCATGAAATACTTACAAACTCCGTATATTTTTTTCTCTTACTTTGCAGACTGTAATAATGTCGTTGATGGGATTCTCTCTTGTAATGTTGTGGGGTAAAAGGAAAGAAACTGCTTTCTAATCTGATCTGAAACATAATTTGTTTTCAAAGAGTTTTAACTTCTTTGCCGTTTTCAATTTCATCTTGGCAATGGAGTGGAAATGCAACGCTCGTAACCCCAGAGAGGTTACTGGGGAATCAATTTGAGGATTGCCAGTTTCAATACTACATTGATCTGTTGAAACTGGAGAAATCTGTTCATAACTCAGTAAGGAGACTGGTTAAATATTATATAGACAATGAATTTGTGCGAAAAGGCAACTAGCCTTAAACAAGATACGAGCACGATTAATCATATAGGTTTGATGTTTTGTTAATTTAATCCCAACATTGGTTGGGAGGTTGATGAACCATTTGTTATAGGCACATTGAGATAGTAAGTACATTTAGGCCGTGGCTAATTATGTATTCTGTAGAGTTTACGTTGACAAGTTGCCTAAGTGAAAGAGATTTACCCTTTTGATTTGTAAAAGATGACAGTTCTAAGGGAAAAATAATTCTTACTTTCAATTTGAATTTTCAGAATATTATTACATGCCTGCAATTTATAAACTCTTCTTCTGCATTGAAGGTGAAGCTGATGTGAGTAGTTTAGTGACAGAAAGAAAGCGAGAATGTTAACTCGAGTAATCCAAACATCGGTGAGAATCCAATGTCCCGAAATTTTAAGAATTCAATTCCTCGAAAATCCAAGACTTGACACAATTTGATTAGAGGTCTTGGGTGGGTTTAGAACTATCATGCCTCAGAGATTTTCAAGAGGCAAATTATCAATAACATGAAATGAAACTTCAAAATATACTCTTGAACCCGAATATGGTGACAAAACGAACCGGAGAAGAAGTAGGTAACTTGGGCACACCCCACACTCAAGAATAATTTTACCTATCTCTCTTTCATAAACCCAAACAGATCAAAAAAGTTGTAGACTTGTAGGTGGATCCTCAAAAGGTCTCAAACATGAGAATGAATTCAAGGCCACCATGGAACCTGTTTACATTTCAATTAAAAAAATACTTTTAATCTTTACTTTTTAATTTCAAAATTCAACATTTTTATTTACTTTTAAATTGAAAAACAAAATTTAATATTTTTATGTGCTCTAAAAAGTATGATGTATTTGTACTCTTTCTATTCTATATGAATGTGAGGTATAAAGTTTGTTAGCTTAGTTGGTTGAGCATTTGAATTGAGGACTAAAAGTCTTAGATTCGAATCAAGACATTGCAATTGACCTATAAAAAAAAGTGAGGTATAAGGTTTGAACAATTACTTCAATTAAATAATAACAATAAAATATAAAAAAAAACTCATTATTTTTCATTTTTCCTTTCAAATTAACGGGTCATACCAAATTTAATTAATAACTACTTTTATTTTTTATTTTAAAAAATATTCTTATTTTTTCACGAAATTATGTGTATTATATTTTGTACCATCTCATTATAAAATAAACATTTCTTTAAAAGACAATAAATTATCATTACATAGTTATGAGTCTCAACAAAATAAAACTAATAATCATATCAGTGAGATATAGACTGGTGAATTTAACAAATTATGGAATTTTGGCTTATGTGCCTTTTGTTCTTACTTATGGAAGTTTTTGACCTGGTATGTTTGGATATGTGTCTACGCATTTTAGCTCAGAATACTATTTTTTTTTATTGGCATATCACATTGCTTTGGTGACCAACTGACGCATGAAAGTAAATTTTCAAGCAAAATGTTATACTTATAGTGGACTTGAAAAATGCGTGTATTGAGATTTTCAAGCAAAATGTTATACTTATAGTGGACTTGAAAAATGCGTGTTTTTCTCAATATCACTCAAAGTCTGTATTTTTATTTCAAAAGTGTGACGCCTCATAGACTTTGTGTTACTACATTAGATTAGATACTGCAGTGGCTACACACACTCTTGGAACTTATTAATCAGTATGTTTGAAGAAGAGTTTACACGATAAATATAAGTGGGATGCCTAGATATCTTTCGTGCATTTTCAATATCTTGGTTATCAGTTATCACGACAACATGACCAATTCGTTCTCACAGTATTCATTTGTGATGCTTAAATTAATAAGTTTGATGTTTACTTTTATTTTCTTCTTAGGAAATCACCAAGTTGGGCTACGTTGACATGGATTTTTACCTTCACCGGAAACTATCGGCTGCCCGTCGGAGGCATTCGTGTGTGGCGTGGTAACATTTTGTCTTATAAACAGTAAGATTACTAGTTCATCTTAAATCTAATGATTATATTTGTTTTAGACCCGGACAACACCATCAAACGAACACACGAAAACACGAGCATGAGATGCAAAGCCTAATAGATGTACAGAAAGGTCTGTGCAATACAATATTAGTCTCATCAGCTATATATAAAACCCTCGGCAAACTCAACTCTTTGTACTTGCTATGTACTACTTGCTAACTAACCATCTACACCGCAGTAGGGATACAATTTTTTTTTTTGTTCTCTAGTCTACGAATTCAATAGTGATACTCTCCGACACTTCGATTCCTGCATAAAACTTCACACGCTGCAATAATTCCATCTAAGCCTAGCTGTTTACATGACTACTCCCATCACCTTATTTATTTGCCGCCCGTTTCTTGTGCGTGATCTGCACACCAAAAAATGAAAAGGAACATTAGTGCAGTAATGAATAATCTAAGTAGAACATTTTGCATATTACTTTCCCAAGTGAATGAAGTTCCTTTCGTTTTATATATATATAAAGAGATCAAGTTGAATCATCCACCTCCATATTCTCAGGGGAAGAGATGACTTCATCATGAGATTTCTGGGCAGCAGGAGATGCACTCTTCTCAGCCTTTTCACTTTGTTCCTTCTCTGAATTGTCACAGAGAAAATGTCAGTACAGTGCCCACAAAATACACACACTAAATAGACAACAAATACCAACAGATTATTAGTATAGTACAGAATGTATTGAGGTTGACAAACAATAGTCCCTCAGATTTTAATTTGTCCCAACATTTTCCCGTTCATATGCAAAAACAAAAGCTTATTAAACTATTACATTTAACCCCACCTTAAATTTATTCTAAAAATCAAACTTTGGGGATATTTTGTAAATTTGCAAGTTAGTTGTTTTTCTTCGTAAATAATCCACCAAATAGCGCAATACTTCAACTCATAAAACATTCAAGGGATAGACAACACATATTAAATCTGTATAGTACTGTAATAGGTACCACTTAGGCTTCCACTTCTTTCCATAGTAGATTTACTCTTCGGCAAGCCGCTTTGCTTTTGTTCTGAACTTTTTCGTGAAATTCTTTTTTCTCCAACTTTAGATGATGGAGATCTGCCAGTTAATCTGATCCACATTAGCTAATTACAAAAAATTATATAAATTCTCAAATCTTTTGAAATTGAATTGGAAAATCTAACTCACTTCACTTCCAGTTCTTTATTTTTTCCCGAACCTCCGATGGACTTCCACCTCTTCTTGACAGATGATCTACAAATCAATTTAATGAGTGTCCACTAGGCCAGCAAAAAAGCATACATGTGATGAGGTAAACAATCAACTAAGACATTTTCCCTTTTCTATGGCTACAGGGATTGCTTCAAAAAACACAGTTTCCTAAACATCATTATTTCAGAGGTTGCAGGTAGCTCTATATAATTAGGATTAAAAGCCCAGATGCATTTTAGTGGACCCCATGTTAATTTATTGTTGTAAAGAAAGATATACATATAGAGTTCATAACAAGAATTAAATTAGATTTAGAACCATTTTTCCAAACATGTATATGCACACACATCAAGTAAAAGCAGCACTTACCCCACTTTAGGACGAATGTTTTTTGACGAGCCAGATCTCTGCAAATGACGTACTGACTGTCAAATATTATACTACATCAATAAGTAAAATACAAAAAAAATCTAAGAGTAGAACAAAAATTTGGTAATACTTAGACCACCTTGGATTTTTCGCCGTTATCAGAAAACTCCCTGCGTTCTTTGTCTAAGTCAAGAACTTCCACATCGCCATCAGTATAAAGTATCTACGAACATTAAAAAAAAGGCAAAGAGAAATGAAAGATTTTAAGAGAACAAGATTAGTTTAAAAATCAATAACAGTGTCGTAAAACGATGGAAGCATACCACGTGCTTCCTTTTTTCATCATCGAAAGATTGCACTATACCTGTATAAAACCTGCATACCTCAAAATTGAGTGCTGCAATTTGATAAGAAAATGCACAATTCTAACACAATGTGAATATGAGAACTGAGGCTGGAAGGAAGATCCTTATGGGCATAGCTCAATAAAAAAACATATGAAAAAGAAATTCCAAATCACCCACTGGCTTACAATCTTATACCTGTCTATACTTTCTTTATTCCTATTTTTCCATATAAAATATAGAGAGTCGAGGGGTGGGAGGTATGGAAACAAAATGTTTTTCTAAGACCTTGTGCTAAATTACAACGGAACATCTCAAAAAGCGCTTACATCTTATCAAGAGGCCACCACACTTTTATTTGGCAACCAATTAAGTCGGAGGTGGGACTTCCGTTTTCCATGGCTGTGCACTGTAAGTAACAATAGCAAGGAATTCGCATTCATAAGCTCAAAGATTTTACAAGAAACTTGGGACGAAGTATAATAATGCAGGACTCAACAGACGAATTGATTGAACCCCTATGCACACAACAAAACAAGTGTTGAGAAAATCAGATACCTGTTTCACAATGGAAGCATCAGTAATATCCTGGATTAGTTTGGTAGGCCTACGTTTGGGTATGGGAACCTCCAACGAAGGCAGTGATTTCCTCTTCTTCTCAAGATCATTTGCTTGATTACTATAACAAACACATTTACTGTCAATTAATCATCTGGAAAGAAATCAAACCCTAATTCCGAAATACTCCACTAATAAGGGGTTTATGTATTGTTGACGTTACCTACTGCAGGCGGAGGGGAGGAACGATGAGAGAATCCTCGAGATTCCGCTGCAGAGATAGTTGGTGTAGAATGACAACGTTGGAGAACGCTTCATTGCGGTGGCGTGCCGACGACGCGAAATCTCAATCTATCTGAGACTGAGTCACTGAGAAATCGCAAAAAATTGGCGCACAACTCGGCCCGTGGCGGGCTGTGCATAGGAGTTGATTTTTTTTTTTAATTTATTTAATGATTTATTATTAGGATGGCTCATTTCTTCTAAGTACACCCCACATCTTTATTATTTTAATGATTCATTATTATTACTCTAGACACTTGACATACTTTCCTTTTAGAAATGTCTAACAATAGTTGAGACATTCCAAAAAAAAAATAATTATTCTAACTTTTTCATTTTAATATACAATTTTATTCTATTTTACCACGCGTGCTTTTTAAACTTTACTCCCAACTACTTTACTTTTTATTTTTAAAAAATATTTTTACTATTTACTTTTTAATTAAAAAATTAAAAAATAATAATTTTCTTAAACTCAGTGTTAATCAAAGTATAACATCTATTAAAATACAGAGGATGGAGTATTTATTAATATGTCATTATTAATAAAGGTTAGGGTAAGGCTAAATTTATAAAAACTCCAAGTACACCTACTTATTTAATGTGTACTTACTACGAGTATAATTTTTAGGGGTGCTCTATCTAAGTACACTTACTTATTTAATGTGTACTTATAATTTTTAAAAGCGCTAATAGGGCTAACTTAAATTGTTGTAAAAAATTATTAGTTGTTTGAGCAATCAAAATATGTGTATGTGAGTATTTAATTAAAATAAAATTTAATTATTGTATATAATATTAATAAAATATTTTTTATTATTTTTAAATAATATTAGTATACTGTAATATTTGAATGAATATATTCAATCATATCGAATAATGAATCCAATTTAAAATTTTAATACTCGTTTATCATTATGAATACAAATCCAATATTTAAAAATTCAATTCATTCGATTAGAATTGAATCTAAAAGTGTAATATATTCATTAAGGGCAATTTTACTATTTTTGTAGCGACCAAAATATTTTTAGTAAATATTTAATAAATATTATAGTTTGATTGAAATTAAACCAATCTCATTCAAGTCCTACTACACTTAGCAGCTCATCTAAACTCTCTCGGCCCAATTAATCAGTCACTCATCAAGTAAACGACCCTTCCGGTAGGATGACTCTGACCCCGTAGAATCCTATAGAAAATAAAAACTCTTCAATTAGTATCCCATACATATCGGACAATTCTTTTCAAAATCGTCTTCTCTCCGAAACCTAGTTCCATACCACCTCCTAATACTACCCTATAAATATACATTGCTTGTACGCCCCAGAAAATTCAAAGGCTTAAAGGAATTGAATATGCTACTTATACCAACAGATGCATCTTCTTTTCTGGGAATCCTCCTATAAGAACTTCAAAGTTAAGCTCTGGAGTAGTTCTAGGATGGGTGACCCCCTGGAAAGTCTCCCGGGTGCGCACGAGTGAGGACAAAGTGCGCTGGAAAAGACAAGTGTTGGTACAGTGGGGCCACGAGTGAGGACAAAGTGCGCTGGAAAAGACAAGTGTTGGTAGAGTGGGGCCAGGATATCACTCCCGAAGGCAGTCATTGGTAACCGAGCCGGCCCATTAGGGTCAAGCTTCGACCCCTCAACGGACCGGGCGTTACAATTTTCCTATTTGAAATATTAAATAAGAGTAATTTACTATTTGTCAATTTTCAATGCAACCCGTTTACTTAATTATCCAATTAAATTAATTTTATGAGACAATTTTTTTATAATAAATCAAATTTCAATGAAACCCATTTAACATATTAACTAATCAAACTTCGTATCTATATACATGTATACTTTGGAAACTCATTAAATCTTAGTTAATTAATTAATCAATTCATTAATTCATATGATAATTTAATTTATTATTTGCTACCTATTAAATTGATAAAAATATTCACTTCCAAAACGTAACTCTTCTTGAATTTAAGGTAAATATCTAGGGAGAGCTTTTTTATTTTATTTCCATAAACTAACAAAAAAGAGGCTTCTTTTGTAGTTGATTATAAATAAATTGGAGTTGTCTTAATTAAACTAAAAACCCTCTTCACTCGATTATACGTATTCGTACGCATACATAATTCCCCTAGAGAAGAATCGATTCTGTTGTTAATGTTATATCCAGGGTAATTTCAGAGTTAGGTTTAAATTGATCTGAACACAAAGATCGTGTCTTGATGACTCACAATGCAGCTGATGACGATCTTCGGGTGGGGAGAGATTACATGAAATTGGAGGAGTGCGGTGCTGGTGGTGGGCCCCGATGGCAGGCGGAAGCGTCTGCGTCCGGTGGCGGA
The DNA here is from genome assembly GCA_954870475.1 of Euphrasia confusa. Lineage (NCBI taxonomy): Eukaryota > Viridiplantae > Streptophyta > Magnoliopsida > Lamiales > Orobanchaceae > Euphrasia > Euphrasia confusa. The sequence continues at coordinate 10,481,673 of OX940951.1, read as the reverse complement.
GGGTGGTGGTGGGCGAAACTAGTGCTCGTAATGCTATTCGGTGTGGTGATGGGTGCGGTTTTCCTCAAATGGATCGGGCCCTTTTTCATGGATAAGGTTAATTTTGTTCTGAATTTTGCAAATCAGTGATTTTCTTTTCCTCGTAATTATTTGGAATTTGCATGAATTGAATAGGTTTACACGTTCTGCTGCTGCTCCTATAATTCAAAAGTATTTCCTTTTTTTATTTCTTTTGGTGTGGGGGGTATGATTCGTATTTTGGTGATGTGTGGGGGCATTGACTCTGATAATTGTGAATGTGTGCGTGCGCTTCCCTCGAATTAGTGGAATCAATATCAACCTTATTTTTCCATGTTACTGCCCTTCTGACCGATGAAAACAGTCACTTTCGAGTTTTTTTTATTAAGCGTGAGTGCGTTTGCTGTGATAAGTGAAAATGATATCTTGTCCGTATTCAGGGGAAAACATGTATCTTTAATCTTTATCTCCCTCCTTGTGTGGATTGTTTGTCTTTCTAGGTCCACAGTTTTGGTGGCCTGAATCAGTGAGATATAGACAAGAGAATTTAACGAATTATGGAATTTTGGCTTATTTGCTTTTTGTTCTTACTTATGGAAGTAAAGTTTTTGGCCTTGCATGTTTGGATATGCGTGTCTACGCACTTTAGCTGAGAATACTTCTTTTTCATTTCACATTGCTTTGGTGACCAACTGACGCATTAAAGTAAATTTTCAAGCAAAATGCTATACTTATAGTGGACTTGAAAATGCGTGACTTGAAAATGCGTGATTTTCTCAATATCACTATGAGATGGTCTCAGTGTCTCACTCAAAGTCTGTATTTTTATTTCAAAAGTGTGATGCCTCATAGACTTTGTGTTACTACATTAGATATGCTGCAGTGGCTACACATACTCTTGCAATTTATTAATCAGTATGTGGCAAGAAGAGTTTACACGATAATTCAAGTGGGATGCATAGATATCTTTCGTGCATTTTCAATATCTTGGTTATCTCGACAACATGACCAATTCGTTCTTACAGTATTCATTTGTGATGCTAAAATTAAGTTTGATGTTTACTTTTATTTTCTTCTTAGGAAATCATCCCCATAATAATTTGGGGAAGGGAAACTTTCAGCCCAACTATGCTCGCACTCATAGTCTTTGGTTCTCTAGCAATATTTCCGTCCCTTCTTATACCTTCCTCGCCGTCTATGTGGATTGCTGGAATGACTTTTGGATATTGTTATGGATTCTTGCTGATCATCGGAGCTGTGTCTATTGGTGTCTCTATTCCGTATTTCACTGGTTCGCTTTTCTGCTTTAGACTCCATGTATGGGAATCTTACTATCCATAATTTTTTTCCTGATTTTGGTTGTGTTGGGATTTTTTTTTAGTGAACGATAAACACACTTTATAAGTCTTCCTGCAGGCATGGCTAGAAAGGTATCCAAAGAGAGCTTCTATTATAAGACTAGCTGGTGAAGGGGATTGGTTCAATCAGTTCCGTGCCGTCACTTTGATTAGGATTTCTCCTTTCCCTTATATTGTATATAACTACTGCGCTATGGCTACGGATGTGAAGTATGGTCCTTATTTATTGGGGACAATAGTAGGAATGGTGCCAGAAATCTTTGTTGCCCTTTACACGTGAGAATCCTCTTATCTTTGTGTGTGTGTGTGTGTTTGTGTGATCTAATAAACTAATCAAATGAATCAAATGTTATTGTTGTTGGATTTTGTTAGAACTCATTTGTTAATTACTGGTTGTTAACCCGCCATTTTTAACTATTTCTATCTAGATCATTATACTTTAAAACAGCATTTAAAAGTGTCAACAGAATTTACTAGATATATTTCGCTAGGTTTATGTTGATGTTGTTTTGGATGATTTATCTTTACTGGTAGTGCCCTTCCTGAATAGCCATTTTATGTTGTGACTTGTGGGGTACTTAATACTACTTGCACCATTTTTTTCTATAATATTTGATGCTAAAGAAAAGAAAGTGAACTTTATATTAAAAGTTAGTTGCATTTTTGTTTTGTGCATGTCTGTCCTCTTATGATCCCCATTAGAAGTTAGAAAGGTGTAAGTGTAAAAAGATTCTTAACTTCATGTAATGACGTAAAGTAGTACTCTGAAAATTTGTTTGTCGTTATATTTGAATTTTATTAATTTTTTCATAATATATATAGGCTGAAATGGATGTTTTGAGTGATTGAGTGTTGTTTGATTTGTAGGGGAATCCTGATTAGAACATTAGCTGATGCTTCACATGGTCGCCACTCAATGTCGGCTCTTGAGATTGTTTTCAATGTGTTTGGCTTTTGCGTTACTGTGGCGACAACCGTGATAGTCACGGTATACGCAAAAAGGCGACTCAATGAACTGCAGACACAAGAGGAGCCATTGCTGAAGTGATATTATAATATTGTTCCCGGAATCGAACAAGCTTTGGATGGCATCCACACACTCCACGGTAAGATTAAAGAAAAAGAAATCGTTCGAATACTATTTATATACCTTTAGTGTAGTCTTTATGTATTCGTCTGAAAGATACATTTTTTAATTTTTTAAAATATTTCCAAACAACAATGTTAGTCATTTCAGCCCACTCAAAATTTACTGAGTAGTGTCACGGTAGAGCTCGATTTCATAATTCCTTAACGACAAACGGACGTGGCCGGAAATGCCAGCCTGTCATGACTCATGCTCAAACAAACACCATGAAATAGTTCATAGTTGTAGTGGTATTTTCTTAATGAGGGAAAATGAAGTATGAAGCATATATCTGAACATAGGAAAAAAATGAAATGGTGTCCATTGAATTCTTTCACCCACCCCACCCCACCCCACCTCCTTACCTGGTCCTTAGGACTCCTCCACTATTCATGTCTCTATTTCAGTCCTTTTCTTCCTAGTCAGAGGGTATTCTCGATGCTACACCGGGAGTACTCCACTCCACCATTCATTGATGGACAAGTGGATAATATTTAACGTTTAATTTTTAATCAAAAAAGTAAATTTTTTATTAAAATCAATTCACCCATTCACCCATTTTTCACACAGGCGTACTAGATTTTTCTCTCCTCTCTCACAAATCTCACCCCACCCGCCCCCGTACTTCTTGAGGGTAGAAGATGAAAAAAATTCTTCTTTTTCTAATTACGAGTGTTTAGTTTCATCTCATCTGAGGTTTGAGGTTTCGAAATCTAACATATGTCTTGGGCGACGACGTCGTGCTCGGCGAGGAAGGCATAGCCGGCTTCCGGACGACGTGGTCCCCGTTCCGGCGAGGAAGGGGTAGCCGAATTTTTGTAATTTAATTTGTATAGATGTTTGTTCGTGAAAGTTAAAACATGGGCTTGTGATAGCGACAAGTGAATGAATATGAATAAATGAAATTTGGGTTTTTCTACTGTTGCTTTTTTTTGTTCGTGTTTTGTTAATGAATTTTCTTTGATTTATTCTGCTATTGCTTTGTTTTTGTTTGTGGTTTGTTAATGAATTTTTTTTGATTTATTCTTGAGGGTTGTTTCTTGTTCAACCAAATTCAAGTTTAACCCACACTATGACACCCAAACAACAACAGAAAATGACAAATTTTCAGCAATGAGGAGTACATCTCCCAACTTTAAAACTCAAAACATAAAATTTCATTGTCAATGGCAGACCAAATGTCATCAACAAATAGAATATTTGTATCAAAACACTAATATTTTGCGATTCAAAAAGAAATTACTCCATATATCCGTTTCTCAATGTTTAACCAAATCCTTGCAAAAATCTACTCATAAGTTCTCGTTGTATCTCTAAGGCAAGAAAAGATCTTTCGGCAAATTAGCCGGCGTTTCTTTATCCGTAAATAATTCCTGGTAAAATAAAAAATAATTCATTAATTATATTCATAATAATCATTATATCAAATGTAACAATATATGAATCATACTCTGTATTCAACTATATTAGGCATGGTGGGATAACATTGGCTGTGAGTTTTGTCTTGCCCCTGAAAATTTTGTGAAACAAAGATAAAATGATCACTTCTCCATATATATACACATAAACAATTGGCAATACAATGATATAACTCACTATATTTAATGTCAAAGATGGCATGTGATACAACCATTGAGGTCCACGTTCCATAGATTCAGAGAAAAATTGCCACTCTTGGACTTGATTAACAGAACCAACTGGCTGTAATGGTTCATAAGAAACTTGTTGCGACGAAAGAGCATTTGAACTTTTCACTTTATTTTTACCAACTTTTGTTGTTCTCTCTAATAAGTAAATAATAAATATTAGGAGTAATATAAAAGTACACTCTAATAATAAATAATATAAATGAAACTAAAGATTTTAAATTAATTACACGAGCACTTACTTGTAGATTTTACATTTTTGTTTCCTCCTGTGCTTTTTGCGTCCCAATGGCTCGGCAAGCGAACATTGTTAACTCCTCTAGACTTGACGTAAAGAGGATTGCGCACATGTTCAATATCCATATTGTTACTTTCTTCAATGGAATCTAATTTTCTTAATTTCGAACTTGCTGGGCTCGTGTCGTCATCATCACATGTTGTCACAACATCTATACTCAAAGTACCAAGTAAAGAATTCAAATTTGCAAGAACCTTCCCCAGATCATTTCTGACCAAATCTCTTGCCTTCACTTGAACTTTGCTTCTCATTATTAGATCATAACAAAATCTCATAGTATGATTCACATATACCGTCTCAGATTCATGACCACTACCACTAATATATTCTTTGCCAAAATTCACCCTCACATTTTTGGTCCATCTCATTTTTATATACCTCCTTGGTATTTTGTGCACGTTCATTTGCTTATAAACAAGCAAGGCATGTTTGCATAAGATACCAACAGATTCAAAGTATTGGCAAGAACATTTTATTTCATGTGATTCCATATCAAACTTTATCGATCGTACTCGATTTGAGTTACCTTGAGATCTCACTTTAAATTCAAATAAAGTCCCGTTACATGTAGGCTGCCCATCAATTTCGCTTCCTAATGAATTGATCAATTCAAACTGGAACATATTGTATATTGTATGTGTGTAAACCGCAGCAGCATCTCTTAACAAATTATTCGTTTTTACAGCAAGTGTAGGCTTTCCATGAAGACTTTTAAAGTCATCCTCCTTCTCATCTTGACGCCATTTTTTCTGAACCTTTTCAAACCTTAAGACGCATTCAAATAAAGTATGTGTCCTTTTACCACCATCTTTTAGTGTAGAATTTGTACCCTCACTTCTTGATGTAGCTTTCAGCCCCGCACTGAATCTGTTTTTACTAAAAGCGACTGACCATTTATGCCTCAATTTGTACATATTCGTCAACCAGGAATGATCTTGGAGATTATAATCAACAACCATTTCATTCCAAACTTGCTCGAATTCTTCTCCAGGTTCACAAAATTCCATACACTTATGAAACATAGTCTTAAACCCTGGGTTGCTATTCAAATTACCAAGATGTGATGGAGCATTTTGATATATATGCCACTGACACAAACGAGGGTGCGAACTTGGGAATACCTTTTCAACCGCGTTCATCATTGCCCTACACTGGTCTGTGAAAATTGTTTCTGGTTCTTTGCCGCCCATAGATTGAAGAAATGTATTGAATAACCATTCAAATGATTCTTCTGTTTCATTAGACATAAAAGCTAAACCAAACATCACATTGTGCATATGATGATTAATCCCAGTGAAAGGTGCACAAATCAAATTGTATTTGTTAGTTTTGTAGGTAGTATCAATAGAAAGAACATCACCAAAAGCCTCGTAATCAATCCTACACCGTCCATCTCTGAAAAAAAAGTTGCACATTCTATTGTTCTCGTCAACTTGAAAATCCCAATAAAATAATGCATCTTCATTCGATTTGTTTTTGAAATATCGAACAAGTTCAGCAGCATCACCATCTTCAACATTTCTATGATCCTTTGCTAAACGATTAATATAATCATAGGCATCTTTTTTAAGGAAGTCTATATTCTCCCTCCCATGTGATTCTTGTTGCATGTATGAATAAGCATTGGATATTGAAAACCCAGCATCAACTAATGCTTTCAATGTATCCCCTTTAGCATACGAAATATTCCGAGCTGATCTTAGCATATATCTTTTATCAGGAGCAACCATGTCATGATTATGTTCAATGTGAAAAATAGTAATTTTCCACTCTTCATTTTTTTTGCGCCCAACTCTAAGCCTAGCAGTGCAACCAGTTCTCGTTTCCATTTTCAAGTAGGTAGCCTGTTTAGTCGTAGAGCTACGTTTTTCGTCTTTTGTTCCATTACAGGAACAATCAAATTCCTTCATATAAAGTTCTCCACTTTTATCATGAAAAAATGATTGTTTTCCTTTTCTCACACCGAACCCTTTAGCGTACCCATATTCACAATACAACAAATACGCATCCTCGGGACTTTTTATAATTTCACCGACTCCTAATTTTCTCTCAAATTCATCAATTATTTCTTTATTGCGTACCTGAGTTTCTGAAAGTGAAGCTTCTGGTGTATGCTGTTTTGATACACAGTTCGCACTTCGGAAATTGATCAGTGAATCTTCATCCATTTTCTGACCAAATAAATATAAAATTATTATGAACATCAATACTCAAAGAGAAATGAATAAGTAATAGATCGAATTAATAAAGATAGTAAATTACTGTGAAAATGAAGAGCGTTGTATTGCACGTGGAGAGGAGAAATTTAGAAAAAAATGGCGGAAGAAAAATGGCGGAAGAAAATTAGGTTTTTAATGTTTTTTATTATTTTGATTAATAAAGCTTAAAGAAATTTACTTTTTTGATTAAAAATTAAACGTTAAATATTATCCACTTGTCCATCAATGAATGGTGGAGTGGAGTACTCCCGGTGTAGCATCGAGGATACCCTAGTCAGAGTGGCTGTGGCTTTGGTTGTTGGAAAAGAGTAAATGCAATTTTCATTAATTGCCAACATTTTAGCTCAAAAGACAAAATAGTTTCTCTTTCTCAACTTTCCAATCATTTAGTACACACAATTTCAAAATTTGACATAAATACATAAAATACTTAAAATGACAACATTTACCACTTTATTTTATGTGAAACAGGACACTAGTGTTCTTTCTCATAATCAAATACTTCTATATGCAATTAATCATTTTTGTAAATACAAAAGTATCCGATGTGAAATTTGGAACAATTGATTTAGAGTTCGATAGTTCTAGCTGTCCAATAATGATCAAATTTCGTTGATTTGATATTTACATACACCAAAATAAACACAACCATTGAAACATACAATTGATCACTTACTATTAAATATAAATTCGATGATTACAAAATAAATATTTAACTTTATAATTATTACTATTAAATACGCATCCATTGAAGCATACAATTGATCAATTACTATTAAATTTAAATTCGATTTTTATAAAACGAATATTTAACTTTATAATTTTGACTATTATATTAACTCACCATACTTATTTTTCAATTAATAATTTACAATTTTAAAGCATTATTTAGGTATTAAATATAACATAATTAATATATATGGCACTTAAACCCCACAGCTATATATTTTTTTTTCATTTTTCACTTGGTTGAATGGCATTATATACTTTAATGGTTTAATTATTAATTGTAATGTGCCAATATAATGATAAGTATCAATTTAATTGGTAAGACCATAATTTCATAATTATGTATATAGTAATACGAGTCATGACATTTATGAATCATTTACTCAAAAATATTACTAATATTATAATTTTTTACTCAACGATAATGGTTATAGATACTTTAGTTACTGAATACGCTATCATAAGATATCATAAGATTGGTGCTAGTAAGCAGAAGAAAGTTTTTTTATACAAACGAATTCAATTATTTGAAAGATATACTAATGACTTGTTCTTTTGGACATAATTTCAGTTCATTTTAGTTGAGTTCATATTGAAAGATATACTAATAACTTGTTCTTTTGGACATAATTTCAGTTTATTTCAATTGAGTTCATATTTCTTCAGGTCGGTTAGACTCATTCAATTCAATTTGTTCTTTTGAATTTAATTTCAATCTATTTCAATTTAGTTCACATTTTTTTAGTTCAATTAGACTCATTCAATTCAACTCAATTAAGTTCGTTTCAAAATAAATTAATAGAAAACAATTATTTTCAACAAATATTAAATAGCGATAAAATTTTATATACATCATTCTAAGTACAAATAATTTAATTTGAAAATATAATTGTTTAGGAAATACTTATATGTACACTTATTTGGCCTAATTGTTAGAGCTAAATTTGTCCGTAGAGTGTTTCAAGTCATCAAATATAATTCTTCTTTTAAATTAATACTCCTATCACTTGTTATTTTTAAATTAGTTTTTTTTTAAATATTGATGGTAAAAATATATTTTTAAATTAAAATTGAGAGTAATGTTTAAAAAGATAATTAATTATATATTAGAGTATATATCTTTTTAAATGAAAAATCATGAATAAATTTTTCTTTCAACTCCTAGAATGAGTGAGGCAGTAGTTTGAATTTTCTGAAGAAATTATAAAAACTAAGACACATGCCTCTGAGTCTCTGACTATAATTAACTTAAGTGTACAAAGCAGTCATTAATTAAAATAATAAAAGTACTGATTATGATGTGGGAGAGAGGAAAGACCATAGTATTCAACACTTAAAACTTTGAACCTCTCTGTCTCTCTGACTTGAGAGTTTTATAAAAGCAAACCAGATTCAACTCAAGAATCAAATCAAAAGGAGGAGGAGAAGGTTTGTCTAATTCATTAATTAATTATTCTGTCCCAGCCTCTTATTTCCAGCACTACCCATCAATTTTCCCATTCATTCATCTCAGATCAAATCACTTTCAATCCCCCACCTCCACACCCCTCTCTTTCTTGATTTTCTTGAAATTCTGGAAACTGCCCAGATCACCAAATTTACCCCCTTCACCAAACATACCATAAATACTCAATCTTTACCATCAATGCAATGCAATGCAATTTAATTTCGAGCTTTGGAAATGCTGACCTGGAGTTTACACACCATTCTTGTTCTGTCCGGAGAGCTGAGGAAGAAGAAGAAGAACTGGATCCAAGTATAAATAATGCTGGGCTTAATAATCATGATGAGAATAATACTAGGTACAATCTCCTCCCGCCTTGTATTCCTCTGCTTCTTCTTTTCCCTTGACCTCGTCTCCCCCATTTCCGAAAAGGAGATTCTGCTTCAGTTCAAGGGCAACATCTCCGTCGACCCTTTCGGCTGTTTGACCAATTGGGACCCCACCAAAAGCCCCTGCCTCGATTACGCCGGTGTCTCCTGTAATTCCGATGGCCAAGTCTCCAAGATCGTGCTCTGGAACTGCAGCCTCGGCGGGGTCCTTTCGCCGGCGTTGTCCGGATTGAGATCCTTAAGGATCATTACATTGTTCGGAAATCAGTTCACCGGCAACATCCCTTCCGAGTACGGAGGGATCTCTGCCTTGTGGAAAGTTAACTTGAGCTCAAATGCCTTATCCGGACCCATCCCGGAATTCTTAGGAGGGCTGCCGAACTTGAGGTTTCTTGATTTGTCTAGAAACGGGTTCAGCGAAAGGATCCCTTCGGCATTGTTCAGGAATTGTGATAAGACCAGGTTCGTCTCTCTGGCCCGTAACAACCTCTCGGGCCCGATCCCGGTGTCAGTCGGTAATTGTCTGAATCTCGAAGGGGTGGATTTGTCTTTTAACCGTCTGGAAGGCGAACTTCCCTCGGAGGTTTGTGACCTTCCGGAGATGGCGTACTTGTCGGTGAGGAGCAACATGCTTTCGGGAAACGTTGAAGGGCTTTTCTCGAAGTGCAGGAGGTTGGAGCTTTTGGATCTCGGTAGCAACGGGTTTAGCGGGGGCCCGCCTTTGGAGGTTATTGGGTTTTCGAACATTACTTATTTCAATATTTCTTGGAATATGTTTGCAGGGGAGATTTTGGGGGTGGGAGCTTGCAATCTTGGGTTGGAAGTTTGTGATGTCTCGGGGAATGATTTGTACGGAGAGGTCCCTTTGAATATCGACAGATGCAGCGGCTTAAAGTACTTGGATTTGGGGTTTAATCGGTTGAATGGGAGTATACCAGTCGGCATTGCTGACTTGAAGAGGCTCCTGGTAATTAGGCTGGCGAATAACTCGATAGAGGGCGCAATTCCTACTGAATTCGGGAGCATGGAATGGCTTGAAGTGCTCGACTTGCATAACCTCAGACTTCATAGTGAGATTCCTATTGAGATCACCAACTGCAAATTTCTTCTTGAGATGTGAGTCCAATCAATCCTCATCTACTCTATAATGTGTTTATGTTCATTGTTCGACATTCGTATACTTTCTAGGAATAATTACAAAACCACCCCTGAAGTTCAGCCCAATTACGAACAAGCCCCGGTTTAAACCCCTTGATATTTGTTTTTGCCTCCCAAAAGTTCACCCTGGACAGGGAGAGGTAAAGAGGGTATTTGCTATCTATTTTTAGTTTTGTAGATAATCTTTTTTTGTAATCAGGCTAAACATCATGTGTAATGCTTACAGGGACTTATCTGGAAATTCATTGGAGGGTGACATCCCGAGAAGCCTCGACAACATGACCTATCTCGAAATTCTCGACCTCCATCAAAACCGCCTCAACGGAAGCATTCCGTTGACCGTTGGGAACCTCTCCAACTTACACACTCTCGACTTCTCACAGAATTCGCTTTCCGGCCCCATCCCTTCCACATTCGCCAATTTAAAAAACCTAACACACTTCAACCTCTCCTACAACTCCCTCTCCGGGCCAATACCTCCTTCCCAAACCATCCAAGATTTCGGCTCTTCCGCATTTTTCCACAACCCATCTCTCTGCGGGCCCCCGTTAGAAAACTCTTGCTCTCTGCGGGCCCCCGTTAGAAAACGGAGATTGAGTCCCTCTTCGATCGTGGCTATAGTCGCGGCCGCTTTAATCCTCGCCGGTGTTTGTTTAATAACCGTCGTCAACATGCGGGCCCGTGGGCCCGCACAGCCGGAAGACGAAGCCGTGGCTTTAGAGAGCACGCCTTTAGCTTCGACTGACTCGTCGAATCTAATAATCGGGAAATTAGTCCTCTTCGGAAAAAGCCTACCCTCGAAGTACGAGGATTGGGAGACGGGCACCAAAGCCTTGCTCGACAGGGAATGCGTGATAGGGAGAGGCTCGATTGGGACGGTCTACAAAGCCACGTTGGAAGGGGGTGTGTCGATTGCTGTCAAGAAACTGGAGAGCCTGGGCAGGATCAACGGCCAGGATGAATTCGAGCACGAGATCGGACGGCTGGGAAGCCTCCGGCACCCTAATCTAGCGGCGGTCCAAGGTTACTACTGGTCATCCAGCATGCGGTTGATTCTGTCCGAATTCGTCCCTAATGGGAATTTACACGATAATTTGCATGGGTTCGGGAGTAACTTGAACTGGGGGAGGAGGTTTAAGATAGCGGTGGGGATAGCCAGAGGGTTGGCCTATCTCCATCACGACTGTCGGCCTCAGATTCTCCATCTCAACATGAAATCCACTAATGTGCTCTTGGATGAAAACTTCGAACCCAAGATTTCCGATTATGGGTTGGAGAAGTTGATCCCTTTGCTCACGAAAGTTCACAATGCGGTTGGGTACATTGCGCCTGAGCTGGCTCAGAGTTCGAGGATTAGCGAGAAATCTAATGTTTATAGCTTTGGGGTTATTCTGTTGGAGTTGGTTACTGGGAGAAAGCCCGTTGAGAGCCCGGGTGGGAGTGAAGTGGTTATATTGTGCGAATACGTGAAGGGGTTGATAGAGAGGGGGAAGGGTGTGGAGTCGTTTGATAGAAGTATGGATGGGTTTTGTTCGGAGAATGAGGTGATGCAGGTGATGAAGTTGGGGTTGATTTGTACGTGCGAAAGGGCTTCGAGACGACCGAGCATGGCTGAGGTGGTTCAGGTTCTCGAGTCGATACGGAACAATGGTTTGGAATCATAGTGATGGTAGTGAGGAGGGTTTGGACTTGGTACAGGGAAACAAACACATAAGATTCTTTTGAACTAATTATTCATTTGGTGTTGGTTTATGTTGTTGTTAAAGTCAATAATAATGTTTTATTTTTTTTATTTTACACGTTAAATAAATAATAAAAATTAAGATAAACTAGGAGTAATAATGTTGGTATACGGAACAATGGTTTGGAATCATAGTGATGGAAGAGAAGGTTTTACATTGTTTTAATGAAGAAAGCAACCTACTTGAGACTAGTTGAGAGTAGGTCTGTCAATCGGGTCGGACCGACCCTAACTTGGCTCGTTCGGCCCTAAAAAAGTCTCGTTCGATTAATATTATTTAGAACTGAGCTTGGGCCGAAAAATGAAGTCTATATTATATATAGGCCGAGCTTGGGCTTTTTAGTAAGTTCGGCCTCATATAGGCCCGACTCTATATAATAATTAATTTTATTTAATTTTAATTTTATAAATAAAAATAAATTTAAAATTATGATTAAGAATACTATCTATACTTCAATGATTAGTACAAATAATATTTTTCTTTTAATAAGTTTGTTTTTTCTTTTCTTGTTTATATTTATTTTTATGATTTTATTAATACTTTTTTTTTAATATTTTTTTTTTCAAATTCTTCTAAGTAAAGTGTTGACGATTACATGGTTGATGCGGACAAAATTTAAAATATGATAATCTTTATTTTTGTTTTGATAATATTAGTGGCTTGTGTTTGTTTTGTTGCTACTTGAACAATCCTAATATATTTTTTTAAAATATTTATGAAAAAATTATGAAAATAATTTTAGATTTAGATGTTAGGGCTTAGTCCATTTTAAGCTCGAAGTTCTAATATTAATATAGGCCGAACTTGAGTTTGAAATTTTCAAGCCCAAAGACTAAAGTCGAAGCTCATAGCTCTTAAAATTCCAAAAACCGAATCAGAGTTAATCAAAGCCCGACCCATATAGCTCGATTTACATGCCTACTTGAGAGAAAACAAGACAACTATAAAACCCATTTGGTTAATAGTTTCACTATTTCAGTTTTATTTTTTATTTTATTTTATTTTTATTAAATTGTGTAAATCAGGATGCTCGATTTTTAATACAAAATTTACCGCCATCAATCGTACCATATTTCTACACACAACACAACTTAGTTATTTGAAATAAGATGTAATTGTTGTAGTATTTAATTTGTTTACGTCACTTTGTTAAATTAGGCTTTTCTATTTTTAGATTTTTTAACGTCATTGATTAGCATATACTAGTATTACTCTTCTTTTTTGGGTTGATTGAGTACATTTTTGATGATTTTCATACCATTCATTGTATAGGACATGACTATTTTGTGTTATAAATTAAATATTAGTATAACAAAATGTGTTTTGGACAGGAAATTGAGGGTATAAACTAAAGAGCTAAACAAGAAAGAAAAAATATTAAGTATATATATATACTCCATATGTATGGTATGCTATAAGAGCATGAATATATCAAACCCAACAGCTTTCCTTAATTTAAAATACATTTTAATCGATCTTTTATTTTTTTATTCAAAACATTTTTTAAAATAATATTTTTCTTATTTTACGTTAAAAAAATGTGCATCTATATTTGAGAGACAAATTTAAAGTATTTTATTTTTGATGCCATCATCCAAACTCCAAAGAAAAGAAGAAACACTTAAACATGCAAAAAAATGTGCATCTATATTTGAGAGACAAATTTAAAGTATTTTATTTTTGATGTCATCATCCAAACTCCAAAGAAAAGAAGAAACACTTAAACATGCGTATCCAAAGCCAAAGCAACGTGGGTTCTTACACAATATACCCCAAATGAAGGTAGACATTGACAAATAGTTGACTGTGTGTGCTCGCTCCTACACAATATGAGACGACTATTAATGGCAAAATTGTTGATTTTAATTGCTGATGTCACCAGGAAGAATCCAATGCTGCTTTAGATGAAAAGGATGTTGCGTTCGAGGGTAAATTAGTGATTTCACATTTTAACCCGAGAATCTATCCGGCTCGCGCCGGAATTTCATTGTCTTAAAGACAGTGCTCGAGTCCCCCGAGACGAAACTCAAACCCCAATGACAAGTTTGCCCCTCCCACTAAATATAGTACTGTAGTACTAATAAAAAAAGCTCCCGTATTCAAACTTTTGAAAAATCAAATAATACGACATAAGTTTAGAAACTGAAATTCTGTGTCTTTCAATAAATGTCACGGCCCAATCAGATCAAATTAGACGTTCTGTGGGTGATGAGAGTGATTTCACACTGCTGCGATTTTATCAAACTAAGTTCTCATTAATTGTTTTTCATGAAAATTACTACTGGAGTAGTATTCAAATTAAATATTCCAGCCGTCCCATTAAATGTTATGTAGAAATTTAATAAAGTATACTGTATTTAGATAAAAAAAATATTATAAGAAGGATAGACGAGAAACTCCACCACACTCGATGGGAAGTCCCTCGATAAATCAAAAAATGTGCTCGAGTAGAAGACATCTGTGCGAGAGAGCCAACAGGTCAAACTCCAGGACAAACTTTCATAATATTTCAATGAAAATTTGTCTCACCCGAGATTCGAACCCTGCGTTGCCGGAGAATTATACCCACATGATCACATGTCTTACCACTAAACTATGCTCCTGAGAACAATTGTATTTAGATACTTTAATTTATTTTAGTGTAAAAGTTAGAGGTGGAAAATGTAATATTAATTGATTAGTTAAAATACCAAATTTATCATACCTAAAAATAGTTTTAAAAAAAATGAATTTTTGTTATATTTAAAATTTCGGCTCTACACATAGGAGTATATAACAATATGTAAAATAGAATACTTATAATTATTTGGTATAATTATTAATGTGATTGTGAATAAATTTAACTCTACTATACTTTTTAGTGAGGAAAATATATAAAATGTTAATCCTTACAATGAGACTACTAAATATTTATATAAAAATTTATAGTAATTTCTAAAAAACTAATTTTAATATATATAATATAATTATTTGTATAAATAAATTTATATATGTTAGATACTCTATATTTCACATTGATGGAAGTAAGAACATTGAGCTTTGAAATAAGATTTTTTAAAATTTCATTGGTCCAATTTTGACATTATATTAGAGCCTTCTCCAAAAAAATTACAATGATCGAAATTTACTCATCCATTTTTTCCGTCGTAAATATCCAAAGCTTTGTTCCCATAATCTTGAATATGGAAAATGAGTAGTACATTCCGTGGATTAAATTATTCACAAACTATTGTCTTATACATAATGTCTATGAACATCTTGTCTCATCAAGTAGTGATCTATCAGCTAGTACAACCATCGAAACCAACACACAAAAAAGGAATCGAAAAAATCTTACAAAATCTCTGAAGTTGATGTGGTTCTGTGAAAAACACTGATCCATGATTTTGGAGAAACGTTTCGCGCATATTCGCCACGACGAGTTTGCCAACATTGTTCATACTGCACTGAACTAAAACTTATTGTCGATCAACTCCGCAACGTCGGATCACCTGTTACTGGAATATATTGATGCTTCGTTTGGATTGAATGAAAGATGACATGGTATCAGAGCAGACCCAATACGGTGTGGGTGCCCCAGCAGATGAAATTTTCGGTTGTTGGAGTCCCGCCGATGGAATTTTCGACCACGAGTAATTCCAATAAAATTTTCGATTTAGTTGAGAGAGGGAGTATTAGATATATCTTACGTCGATAAGAGTAAGAACATTGAGCTCGCATATAAGTTGAACAATCTTATCACCTTAACAACATGTTAAACATTTTAAATGTATCATGCATCATCTAAAAGCTCAACTTTTTTAAAAAAATTGAATAACTTAACATTTATATTAACGAGTATAATATATTCTTCAATAATATATAAAAACAATCCAAATAATACAAAATAACAACTTTTATTTTTTAATTTTTTTTTTCTATTTCACACTTTCTGTTTTATATGTTTCTAACAATTAATTAATACCCAAAGACAATTTTTTTTTTTACTAATTTATTACCCTTAAAATACTTATATATTACAAAATGTCATCACAATTAAAATTTGTTTGGAACTTAAATTAATAAATAATTCAACAATAATAATTATATACACTTTTACTACACTTTACGATAAATAAAAAAATCTAACCGGACTGACAATCTCGCTATCACCATCTTCAAACTCAATATATTGTTATCACTCTCGCCTAGTTCATTCATTACACACAAATCTTAATATTCTAATCATCTGCCTTCATCTGTCATTCAATCGTTCATTCATCTCTCATCTCATATATTTATTTAGTTAAAGTTGATGTGTGTTAGATGTTTACTTGTGAGTTATCACATATTAAATTTGAGTGAAAAGTGAGATAATTTTATAAGTCTAAACTTTAGAGAGCTACTCCACCTATAACTAATTTGTTTTAGAATGTAATCTATGTAGGTGTTTTGGATATCACACTCTCACTTTTTCATGCGCTAGGCATGAGACTACACTCATATACTTTTGATTTGTACATGATATCAGAGTCATGTCTCTTCTGTTGTGGCCTATTGATTCGGCCACTCATTGTTATGATGTCAGAGCGCATATGGTTCTTCGGTCAAGTGGTTTACTATTTTTTGAGGTAATAAAATGAGAGTATGTGTTAAAATTGATGTGTGTAGATGTTTACTATTATTTTTTCACTTTAAATATTTAATTATCTTTTTATTTTTTTACAAAATAATTTAATTTTTTTTAAATTTACATGTTCACACTTATGAAAATGATTGGTGTAATGTAAAGAGGATGATTGGTGTAATGTAAAGAGGAGTACTTAATAGTTACTCCAATGTCAAACAAGGTTCATAGTATTACTTATTTCAATATATTATCAGATATTTAAATTTCAAATTATAAAATTAAGATTCAATTTAATGAGAAGATTCTATTCATACACATTTGAAATTACGGAGTAGAAAATTATTTGACTATTGGACATTAATGATAATTAAAAAAATATAAAAATAAAAATGGGAAAACGTGATCCGTGGGAAACCCATATCCGTCATTTCCCCTCTGCATTCAAATTTTCCGAATCCGAGTCTTGATCTCGCCGCTCACTCTCTCTCATCTCTCTCTACTGAAAAAAACAAAATATTCTACAGTGTCCTGTCTCTATCGTACGCACCCACAATTCTCATTCTCTCTCAGCCCCGAGACTCTTTTCACTCAACAGCTACAAGGAAAAATATCTGTATCCGAGGGAAAATAATGGAAATGGAGGAAGAAGATTCTGTGAATGAGGAGGAGGTGGAATATAGTTTCACGGTGTATGAAATTGATCTCGACTATGAGTTCGACGCCGCTCGCTTCTTCGACTTCAGCCGAGACGAGTCGCCGCTGGAGGCGCGCCAAGCCGAAACCTGGTTCCTCTCTGCCGGAAGCTACCCTCCTTCTCGTAATCTTCGTTTTCACATTCCCACAATTTTAACAATTTTTATTTTGAAATTTTATTGATCAGTGCTGAAATTTTGCCCCTCGGTTAAATTCTCGTACCTTCGGTTTGATACGCCTTTTGATTTTATCGTTCTCAATTGTTTTCTTTACTTTTCTTCCTGCTCTGTTATAAAATTACATGCACATTTTGATTTGTTATGCTATGGAGTGCACCGAGTAATTGTATTGAAATCTGCATGCGCCATTTGATTTTGGGCTTCTTCACTTTCAGTAATTTGTTTGTTCTGCTGTTGCTCAATTCATTAGGGCTGTGAAGAATTAAATGTCAGTTGCTTAGTAATTGTGGTTTTTGAATGCTGTGAAGAAATTATTTGTTGATAATTGAACGGTATGTGTTTGTGTTTTGGGAAACAACACTGCACTGTGTCACAATTGGAGATTTCTTGGAATCACTGATTATGCAAGAAATAATTGAAGTCACGTTGAAATCGTTTTGTTGTGTATAAATCACGGGGTAAAAAGATGAATGAATAGAGTGTGAACTGTTACATGCTGTGTAAGAGGAAAACAACTGAAATATGACTATCAATTAGCAAATTTTTGTTTACTATTTTACTCATTGCTCCAATGTCAGTTTGTAGACCCAACTTCATTTATGGTTTTATGCTCTTTTACTTTCTTAGTTGGTCTTAATTAAACTTACTAACAAAGGTTTGTTTCAGCTTTTGTGGCGAGGTTAGTTCCAAAGGATGAGATGTTAATGGGAAATGTCAATATCTCCCCAAAATCTAAAGGCGTAGAGACAATGAGCCTGTGTACGAGTGACTCAGATTTTGAGGCAGATAATGAAGTTTCTATTATGGAGATGAATTATAGAGGTACTAATAATTATGGAAATGTCACCATCTTCTTAATTTCTTTCCACAATAGTAATACACATTTATAGCACTTCTAATTATGTAAAGCATAGCTGCATTAACTTTTAACAATTGCTAAGTCATAAAGGTTCTTAAGATTGGACATTGGTACCTTGATCTCTATTTGAGGCAATATTTAACCATACTGTATTTTCAAAATCTGTCTCGCATTTTTTTTAAATTTCAATTATATTACCTTATTTGTCAAAAGATTTTAGGAAAGTGACAACAACCCCAAATCTGAAGTAGCTTTAGCTTTTAGAAATTAGAATACGTTTATCTTGCTAATTTTGAATGGCTGAATTTCAATAATCTGAAGTTGAAAATGACTTCTAATATGCTTCCATGCAACTGTTTAGTTGATAACGAGTATATTAGTGATGACTGTCAGACATATCGCAAATGAAACATTCTATTTTCGTCTTCTTTTGGAAACAAGCTTATGACTATTAGAACCATAAAAATATCAAAGGAATGTTTTGCAATTTTGCAATGAGCATTAGGTTATATAGTTAAACATGTGTTTATGCTCTTTCAAGTTCTATAACCAGACAATAGTGACCTCCACTTATTGTTTTTATGCCAATATATTTTATTAGAAATTGGTAACAGGGGAGACTATGAAATCATTTCTAATGGATTTGGTGTGAAAATGAGATAGCTATCCGTTTGCAAATGATACATGTATAAGCCAGAGTCTACGAATGGGTTATTCCTGGGGCATTTATGACTAAATGTCAAGATAAACGAAATATTGTGTAAATAATATAAATATTGCGCTTTTTACTCAAATCTCATAGGGTGACTTGGTTCTGTATTTTCCTAAAGAAATGATAGTGCACATATGTATCATTAGATGTTAGATTGACCACTGATATTATTTTCCTGACTATATGATTATTGTCCATGCAAGCTACAAATATGTTTAGGGTGCTGAAGCTTTAAATATCACTTCTCTGAATATAATGTTCGAGGTTTTGAGTTGGCTTTAAGGTATTCACACAAGAAGTGGCAAAGTCAATGATAGTAGAATAAAACTAGTTTGAAGAAAGAGTGAAATAAAAAAAAAAAAAGTTGCCATTTCATGAAATAAACTATGTGGTTGTCAGGGAAAATGATTTGAAGATTTGAAATTATTGACGATTGTGTATATCTATTAATCTGTTATTGTAGTTCTATGAGGTATCATGAAGGTAGATATGTTGGAAAGCATTTCCCTGTTCTGTCTGTTTATTCTCTTTTTAAGGCAACTGAGCTGCTTGTGGTTCTTCTTAAAAGAGAATGAGTTAATATATTAGTTCTGTTTTACTTTTTAGCAGAATCAGGTTGTAACTGATTGCAGAGTTTTAATAAGCTAGCTCCAAGTGATATCACTTATTTGCATCTTATAGGTGAAGGAAACAATAAGGGAACTTCCTCCTCTGTACATAATGGTACCCAGCAAATATTTCAGAATCAATCCCAAAAGTTACCCTCAGGTCAGCATTCTTGTTGGTTTTCAAGTAAAAAGGTTGAATATCATTTCATTAAGTTCCTGTTTCTTGACATCTGCTTTATTTTACTCATTTTAGTTCCAGTATGATGTTAGTGATCACTTGTTCTGGGAGGCTGCTGATATAATAAATTGTTTCACCGTAGGATCTCATCTTTGAATTTTTCCTTCCTAAATATATAAAAAGTCTTTAATCCTATACTGGTGCAGGGCTTGCCTTTCACAATCACATGATGAATACTGTAAACTCAGAAAATCAGGCAAAGCTGTCCAAGAAGCCTGCTTTTCCAAGGACTTCAACTCTTATGAAGCCAACAGCGAGTCAATTGGCCAAACAGAATCGCCCTTTCCATTCTAGCCAGTCTAGGTGATTATCTTCATTGAGCATATTAAAGCTTATGTTGTTTTATTTTTGGCGATAAAGTTACCATTATATTTTGTTTATTTTGAAAATAGAGGTGTTTGAAATTTTGAAATCCAGAAAATACTGATAATTTTTTCTCCTTTGGGCAAAAGGTATTTATGAACTATCAAAAGCGCTGTGTTAGAAAATACTGATAATTTTAAAAGATCACTGTTACTTTAAATGCTAGGTCATGTATGCCTGTGTTAGATAAAACATCTAAAAGCGCTGCTAGCCCTTGTGTGATTGAGAATCAAGCTGCAAAAAGGCAAAAGCTAGAGGGTGGTCTTCTGCGGAAGGTATTGTACACGTTTCTTGATTTTTATCATCAGCTGTATTTGATTCATTTCTTAGTTTTTTAATAGCATCTCTCTTACGAGCCACTTGTTTCTGAATGGGTCTTTTCATGACCTTTGTGGTGAGACAATAACTACTGGGCATTTTTGTGTATATATATATATATATATATATATATATATTCACTTCTCTGCTTGATTATTATAATGGCCGATTTATTTTTGTTATGTTGATAACTGAAGTATCCTGGCAGTGGAGATTATATTATATAGTAAGTTATCTCAGAACAAGATGTATGATTTAGTAGCAGAATTAGCTTGTATTCTGTTTGCTCTGGTATCCTGCTTCTTATTTTTCTTCTTTCTTATGGTTGAATTGCATAGAACTTTAATGGTTGTCGGTTGATTACGCGTAAGTTATTTTCCATATTTCAGCAGAAGAGGTTTCAGTTCATGAATATATGTTCTTATCTGTTGATACAAAATTAATCAAGAGTGTTGTAGAATTTTCTTTCCCATTTTACTGTTTCTTAGAAACTTGTTACTCTGCTTCCCAGGTTATGGGTACAGTACAGCTGCAGCAGACTAGTTTTGTACATAAGGCATCCAAGCCGGTATGTTAAGTACTTCTGGAACCATGATCTTATGGGCTGAAATGCCCGTTGATTTTATTTTTCATCCCAAGGCAGTTTTAATTTTTTTAATCATTAGTGTTATAGATGGGGAACCAATCAAAAGGCTTTTACAATTGAATTTAGTGCACATACATAACTCAGCTCCTTTAAATTTGTTAGGATGGACTCCTTGATAGAAACTTGTCTAACACTAAACCAAGGATCACTATTCCTAGAGATCCAGATCTTGAAACAGCCCACAGGGCCCAGAGAACAAGGTTGGTTTTATGCATCCATTGGCGGTTCAGTTTTTACATGGTGTAACATACTTGGTGCAAAGTTGTTTTGCTGTTAATGGCGTTTGAATTGTCTTGCTTTTTTCAGGGATAGAAGTAATAAAGATAAAAATGAGACTTCAACTGTTCGTAGATTCAGGGCTCTTCCACTTAATCGAAAAGTTAGCATCAAACTTGCTTCACTTGAAGTTATAGTATGAATCTCTGACCTAAGTCGTGTTTTCTTTTACAGATTCTTGAAGCACCATCATTACTTCCAAAGAGAAGCACTCCTCGTGCACCAGATTTTCAAGTAAGTTTAATTGGAGATGGGTAATTCAATTCAGGGAAGTTTCAATTTAATGTTAATATTTGCTGAATATTCTTTGGTAAATTTGGTTCCAGGAATTTCATTTGAAGACGTTAGAGAGGTCTCTTCAACATAGCTCAGCATCATTAAAGTCAGCAGTCCCTTCGAATCATTCCAATAAGGTTGATTATTAATTTTTCAGACATGATTCTCATAAGGTTCATAGTTTGTATATATGATGCCCGTAAGACACCATTATAACTTTACTGGGTATTTGAATTACCCTGCCTGTGTGAATGTGGTTAAACACTTATAGACTCACTTTAATAAAGTATGACACTGACTCCAACTAGTCTGCAGCTGTTGATGATATTTCTTGTCTTCTTTTTATCTTGTGTAGGACTTCCACAAGTTTACCTCTTACTTAACCACAGACCGAGGAAGCAGAGAACCTGGAAGGTAATGTTTTTTAAGATGCTGATGGCTGATTATGCTCAACTTTCCATGAGGCCCCTTGTATTCATTTTCAACATGCAATCCTGTGATTAACACTCCCACGCACCTTTTATTTTCTTAGTCTCCAACCTTTTAGTAGTTAGTACTCATCTATATCAACATCTTTTTTTTTCTTAGTTTTTGTTATCCTTGACTAAAAGTCTGGTATTTGCTTTAGTAATTTCATTTTTCATGGCAAACACTTGTCATCCCTTTTCTCTCTCCCCTAACTTGTTATGCTTTCTTCTTGTCAGACCAAGCCTCTTGAATAACAATACTACTTCTGGCCCAGAAGGCTGCCAGTCATCTCACAGCTTCAAAGCTCTTCCCCTTAATAAGAAGGCAAGACATCAAAATCATAACATCCAAAACTCTTTATGCCGACATTACAAACATAGCTCACTGTAAACCCAATATGCAGATTTTATCAAGCAAGGGGGAAATTGGAATTTTCCGGAGTTATAGAAAGGAAACCACAGTGCCCCTGGTAGTTGACATATGAAAACTACTCCTAGTTTCTAGTATTATAAAACTATATTTAAAAAAAAGTCACAGGGTAGTAAGTTTCCTTTCCTGCTTCACAGGAATTTAAGTTTCAAACAGAAAAGAGATTTGATAATAATCCTCCTCCAGTCGAACTATTCAACAAGGTAATATATTATTGCCTTCTGGCTTCTGCTTGATATATCATTATTATAGACTTATGCCAAATTAAATACTATTATCCAAGAACTTACCTCTATATGTGGTTCTAGTCTCATTCCGAAGCATCAATATCTGATAATTAAGGGAAATTTGATTTCATGATGTCTCTCTTTTGCTGAACTTAGCTCTCTCTCACGTGTGAAATGCAACCTAACCCCAAAGTACCGTGGACCCTCAGCACACCAGCGAAGGTTCCTCAAGACTCCTATCATTTTAAATCCTTTTTAAATCATTTTTTAGGTGCTTATTTTGAATTTTTTTTGAAGGGGTCAAAAGAGAACAGATGGGGTTTCTTTCAGCAAGGGAATGAGGTAATGGGTTGCTTTATCAATTGTTTCAGCTCAAAAGTCTTATTTTAGTCCTTTAAAGTTTTATAATTGCACAATTTTCTTCTTACTTCAATTGCTGGCAGATAAAACAAACTGCAAAAATAAAACTGCCTGTATTCGGAGGACTGCACCAAACTAGTGCCAATGAGGAAAATTTTGATGTCAGTTTTGCTAGTTGGTAATTTATTATTCACCTTTTTTTTTTCCGACAATCATTCAACTTTGTTCGGGTTAACCTGATATACTGTTTGTTACAGGAGTAGGCCCATTCATTGAAAGTTCACAAGGTGGAGTATATCAATTATATATTGATGAAGACCATCAAATGATTTTCATGTTTTTCGTGCCATTTGGCTGAGTTTGGCAATGATGCTGGGGCATTTAGAAGTACATAAATCTGCATTAAACATCTAGCGAGATTTTTGGGATATATCCGAAGATCTTGAATCTCTCAAGTATAACCATAGAATAGAAGCCATTATAATACAAGAAAAGCTAACACTCTTCACGTGTGCATCCCTTAAGTTGGAATGCAAGTTAGATTCAATTCTCTGTTGATTAATAAAATAAAATGTTGTAGGCTACTAACTGTATATAGTAAGAACAGTAATGTGTTCCATATGAACCTAAGTCATGATTAGAACTTACAAGGGTTTTCTCCTCTATGCAACTCAAATTTGTGAAGAAGCATCGATATCTGGGGTATAAAAAATTGGCCTATTATTGAAAGGTAATTGGCCAATAAATACAAGTTACTAGATATTACTCGATAATCCTCTCTATAGCACATACTCATTAAGCGTAGAAGAGGAAAGGGAAGAAGATAGGAGAAGAGTTTTGAATTAGCTCTTCATTATGTTCAGTGTCTGTGTAATAATAAGGATTTAAAGAGATGTGAGGAAGGATGAGATGCTTTGTGCTTGCACAAACGTCACATGAAACTTGTTTACACAATCACACCTAAACATTTACTAGGCTTTTCATTTTTGAATCCAAAGATATCATACATGCTATTTTCCCTTGCCACTATTGATCTCTCATTGGCTCTTCTAGATCATTCTTTGGTTGTGTAGTGAAATGGTTTGAGCCTTGTGTTCGAATTACACCTAAGTAGTCATGACTCATGAGCACCCTATCGAGCACTATTGGGTCGAGTCTTGGCCTAGCGAGTGAGGTGCGTTGATCACACAAGTCCACATTGGTTCAGTACTAAAATCGATGTGGAAGAGCCATCAATCGCGAAAAATCTTCAGGAACGACGTATTCAACCTGGAATTGCATTTAGAGTATGAATGAGACAAATTTATACGTATGTTCAAATTGCATATTAAAATTTTAAATTGATAAAAAAAATGGATACTCTTTGTCCTAAATTTTGGACAGATGTATGTATACTTAAAATTTGTAGATGATTTTTGATGACAAATAAAATAAATACGAGAAAGTCCTGTGTTTGAATTTTACATTGGAAAAATGAATCCAAAAAGGAATAAAAATAAATCTTTGTTTAGAGTTACTTTTAAAATATAAACTAAATAAATAAACTTAAAGAAGGTGTACATTTTATTTTATTAAAAGTGTAATTAATAATCTCAATGACAAATAAATACATACAACGAATAAGATGCCACACTGAAAATAATTAAGGTTAGAAATGTAATTTTAATTATTTATAAATTATAATATTACAAATTATAATGATGATTGAATTGTCATTAATAAAGATTAATTTGATAAGTGATAAATGATTTTGTAAATGATAATTTATGTTTTACAAATATCGATAAATCAAAACTTATTTTTTGTATTACTACAATTTATGTAGAGTATGCTTTTTTTATAGTAGTATAAGCAAACTCGTTAGCCGTTCCGATTCCAGGCACGAAAATGAGGACTGTTTATTGTTTTCCTAGTGCCGTCAAAATCTGGAACCCGCTGCTTTCAAAACCGACCCATATTTCCTCCTCTCGCATTACTAGCACTACTCGTCTTTGTAAAACCACTTCAATATTCTCTGCAAAAATGGCCTCCGGGTCAGCCTCATCCCATCTCACTCACACCATCAACCTCCCGGGTCAACTCGGCCAACCCGTCACCGTCGTGGCCGCTCCCGGTGTATCAGATTCTGATTTCAGGCAAGGCCAATCACCTCATTCTTATTTTAAAATTGATGTTATTATCCTAGCGAATGTTTATTTTATTATTATCATTATTTTTGTAATTGAGGGCTTATAGAATTAGTATTAGTGGGCGTGGTTTCTTAGCTGTGGTGCTTGTCGAAATCGAATTCTTGGATTTTAGTCTGATACATTTAGGTGTAATGAATACATATCTGTCGCTGTGTAATACTCAAATTCATACAGTGGGTTTTGAATTTATCCGGAGTACATGTTCTTTTATATATTTTTTTAAATTCCTTAATGTCGCTCGGAGATCACTTCTTGCTTTTATCCTCTTCCCTGCCACAATTAAGAAGTTCCGATACGACCCATTGTGGCCTGCTAATTTTATTATACTTACTTTCCTGTGTCCGACCCTGCAGAACAAAGATTACTAGTTTTTTTCCTTAGGATGATAGATATATATAATTCATTGCTATGGGAGGGTACACCTATGCATGAAATACTTTGATGAAAGAATGACGATCTGTTATCATGGTCAACTCATCAACAATTGATTACTGATCATAAACAAGAAATTGTCTAGTAATGTAAAGGTTTTTAATGACATATATATATTAAGCTAAATTAGTAAATGCCAAAAAAATCATGTTATATTAGAGACTTATGGCTCATGAGCGTATGTGAAATTGAGAAATCATGGGTTGTATAATATGGTTGCGTATTTATATGTCTTGTTGTGAAGTTTAAAGAAAGCAGGCGTTTTCCAAATGAAATTGCTCTTTGCACTCTTGCATTGTGATTTGTGCCCCGTATGGGTGACAATGTTTGGTAGAACACCTTGAAGCTAGATGCACTTTTAATGGCAGGTATTCACTTTTATATTATGCAATCTCATATTCTCATTTTTTCCAGTGAAATTTAAGCAAAATTTATGTTTGTTGAAGATGCAAAAACTACTGCTAGTTTTGACTCAAACTTCCAAATGAGTAGTACAATTACGATTTGATTGAATGCACGAAATATCTTAACATAGAATTCAAAACTTGCTTCTTGAAATAAAAGTATGCTGTCAAGTGTCAAATCATGATTGTCTTCTGATATAATTTTTCCTCACGGCTAGTATCTTTTTGGCTCAATTTAAAAAACATATATCATATTCTTTCTTTGTTGTATATGTCCTGAATTGCGTAGGTGAATAAATTGATGTGGCTTTACCGTTATTGACCATTTTTTTTGGGTAAGCAGCTGTTTCATTTGTGTTAAGTGGACTGCTGCCACTTGGACTTGAATGTGAATTTGAATAAGAATATTGTTTTCTGGTTCATCAAATATGATTATGTTCATTATTAACAGCTATACTAATTATCTATTTCTCAGATTTTTACTGAGTCTATCGCTGTTGCAGGAATTCCATTGAATGCACGCTGTTCAAACAGTGGCTCAAAAACATTCAAACTCAATCAGGATTGCTGTCTAGTGGAGCAATGTCTGTTAGAAAAGTCATAATTCAGGTTAGTCACGGTACGGTTCAGTCTCCTCTCAATATTTGCTCTTTCGTCATTCAAGTGGCACCTTTTTTTTTTTTTTTTTTTAATCCTTTTTGTCCTTCCAAGATATAATACAGTGAAGTTGAATGTGTTTTTTTTCTGTATTGAAGAGGATTTCAGTTAATTCATATTTACATTTGTTTCTCATTTGTACTTGGTCCTGATTGTTCATCTTGGTTGAATGATTGAGGCTGATCTAATCACTTTTATAGTTTGATTTTTACTTGGTCTTAGCGAGAGTATGAAAGAGCTTTAATGTATATATTAAGGCTTTAATTTATGTTCATTTATTTCTGCTGTTTGGTTTGAGAAATTAAGATGACCACGGCTGAACTCAAAAGTGTAAATATCTCAGAAGTGTCTTATCATTATAATAATTCTTACATGTAACTGATATATGTAAATTCTAATCAGGACACGTGAAGTGTTAAGTGATGGATGATGCTATTAGAAACCACCTAAGATTCATTTTGTTTAGTTGTTTTACATTAACGAGAAGCTTAATATTTTTTCCTTTTATTTTAAAGGTTATATGAATAATTATGTTTGTGTTTGTATCATGTTAGTGTGAAAAAATAACGCATGATGAAGGTGTCAAGCCTTGTATAGTTGTATGGAGCTGAATAGTGTCAGAAATTGCACTGTTTTTATTCTTGGAGTTGTCTGACTTGTTTTATTATTGCTGTAAAAGGGCGTAGATATGTTTGGCAATCGTGTTGGATTTCTGAAATTCATAGCAGATGTAGTTGATAAAGAAACAGGGAACAAGGTTGGTATTTTGCTTTCCTGTGTTATGAATCATATCGTTTCACTCAATTGTATGATGCTGGAAACTTTTTTCAATGATCTTCATCTTCTCTCTTTTTTTATTTTATTTTATTTTATTTACCCGCTCTGTTGTCTGATTGGGTTTTTTCATCAAAGTAAACTCATTTGTATAAAAACATGGACAGGTTCCAGGCATTGTTTTTGCACGAGGGCCAGCTGTTGCAGTGCTAATTCTTTTGGAATCAGATGGAGAGACCTATGCTGTGCTGACTGAGCAGGTAATACTTCATTATTTTTAATTATTATTCCCTCCGTACTTCAAAAATAGGTGGAACATCATTGACATGTAGTTTAATAAAAACGGTATCTTTGCTTTTTAGGTGAATAAAGTGAAGGATAAAATTGGTAATTCAACTTTATGACAATGAAAGATTTTTTGAGTTGGAAAAATTAAGAAAAAAATGTAATAACATAAATAAGTGTATATTATGAGGGTGAAAAATGTTGAATTATTTCCATTTTGAGAAGTGCAAATTTATGAGGTACTAACTGAAAATAAATTATGCATAAGTGTGGGATTGAGAGATTATTATTATTATTATTATTATTATTATTATTATTATTATTATTATTATTATTATTATTATTATTATTATTATTATTATTATTATTATTATTATAATAATAATAATAATAATAATAATTATTATTATTATTATTATTATTATTATTGTTGTTGTTGATGATGATGATGAAAATATTCAACATAATCAAACAATATATTATATATATATAGCTTCTGGCTCTTGCAGCTCTGATTGATTAACTTCCGTGAACTTTAAAGGTAAGGGTCCCTGTTGGAAAGCTTGTATTGGAATTACCAGCTGGAATGTTGGATGATGACAAAGGTGATGTAGTTGGAACAGCTGTTCGTGAGGTCTGTTTCTCTCTTAGAATTGATCACTTGTATTATGTATCCAACTACATTACACTAGCAAGATCCTTACGGATCTCTCTAATGTTTTGGTTATTCATCAGTCCTACATAGTATGGGTTTTATGCATATGTTTTGGTTGCTTTTCTGTTCTATTCATTATACTGGTTTATGTGGAAAGAGTTCTCATGCAGTTAATATGATTATGAAAATAGTCGTAGTTTCAATATCAGATGTTTATCCTGACAGGTTGAGGAGGAGACTGGATTGCACTTGAATGTGAACGACCTCCTTGATCTCACTGCCTTTCTACATCCATCAGCTGGATCAAGAGTTTTTCCTTCTCCGGTGCGTGAACTATTATTATCTGAGCTTATTTTACTATTCTGAGTTCTGGAAATTATTTATGTTGTCAAATGGATGATTTTATTGTAAAGATATGTATTGTGTACATAGTAAGGGAGTGACCAGATATATTTTTGCTATTTGTTTTTCCACTAGAGAATAATGAGGTGGAAATATATGTAGTGGAGTAATTTATAAAAAAAGGGATTTTCCAAATAGAACTCAGAATACCATTTTTTGTTGAAATCGAAGTGAGTTAAAATCATTTTGTACTTGTGCCCTAGTGTTGATTAGCTCTCATATTCTTGCTGTTATTGTGAAGCAATTCAGACAGATTATGTTCTGAGCAGAACTTTAAACTAAACATACCTTATTTCTCTCATTTTTCTCCCCCCATATAATCGAGTGAATGTGCGTGCTATTGATGTTTGTTCAGCGCAACAGTCCAAGCATAATTGATTCTTTTGTTTTTGGCTATTCAACTGATACTTTGGATATTAATTAATTAGGGTGGATGCGATGAAGAACTTGGCCTGTTTTTGTACAGAGGAAGTGTGGATAAAGAGATTATTAAACAGCTTCAAGGGAAAGAAACAGGTCTTCGAGATCATGGCGAGCTGATACGGGTGCATGTGGTTCCTTATAAAAACCTGTGGCGGATGACCCCTGATGCTAAAGTCCTCATGGCTATTGCTCTCTACGAAATGGCCAAGAAAGATGGGCTTCTGCCGCTTTGAAAAAAAATGTTTATTGATGGTAGAAGACATTCTACTAAATGTATGTTGTACAAGTTACAGAAGTGATATACTACTATATAGAGGAAGAAGGACAAATATAATTAAAACTCATCACATATTAGTTCCAAATGCCAATAAGAACAAAGAAAAAATCTTAGTGTCAGATTAATGATCACGTGTCTTTTGTATTTTGTACAGGAAGTGTGATAATTAGTTTGAGACGGTAGTATAAATTAGTTTTGATTAATTCTTGATCAAGGCAGCAACATAAATTTTACCTTATCCTTCATCTTGGCCTTCTCACCCAATAATTAAAACTCATCACATATTAGTTCCAAATGCCAACAAGATCAAAGACAAAATCTTAGTGTCCGACTAATGGTCTTTTATATTTTGTGAAGGAAGTGTGATTATTGGTTTGAGATGGTAGTATAATTGTATAAATTAGTTTTGATTAATTCATGATCAACGCAGCAACATAAATTTTATTTTTAGCCTTCTCACCCAATAATTTATGTTTCCTAAAATAGCAAAAAATAAAATATAATTTTATAAAATATAATTTTCAGTATAATATTAGTTAGTCTCACTTTATTTATAAATACGAACAAGATACTAAAACAACCGTGTCATCGTACGTACTCCTTACACATTAAATACTACTTCCCGTACCATTACACACGTTATTTAAGAAATAATGTATTTTTATATGTATAGTAGAGCATAATTGTAAATAAAATGAATTTGTGTGGTTGTAATTATTTAATACTGTGATTTATGAATTTGTTTGGTTGTAATTAATTAATACTACAATACTTTCGAGTGGGACATCCCGAAACGAAAATGAGTACTTTGCGTTGGAACAGAGGAGAGTATCATTTTTTTTTCAATTTTCGTAAAAAAAGAAAATTCTAAAATTCAACGGGAGAAGAATGGAGTAGGTACGTTCTCCGGCCACCTGGGCACCTTTAAAATGCATCAGCTACGTACGTACCTAAGAAGCCGTTGTTTGAGTTAGCTGCAGCAAACTAGGAAGGCGGCCAAACCGGAGTCATGTATTATGGTGTTAGTTTGGTCCCTAAACACCGATTCTCTATATTTATATGAACCAACAGATTAACTACTTTTGACGAGAAATCTCAAATAAAAGCCGAGCGTTTAGAATTAGAACACAAACATACTTTTGTATCTAGCAGTTGTAGGGGGGAAGTCGGTGATGATACCATTAATACCCATAGAGAAATGCGTGTTGATCTCCACTGTGGCATCGGACAAGTAATCCCATGCCTGTGATATAAACTCGTTTTGGAACAACTGCACATACACCGAAAGGCCAAAGCCCTTCAGCTCCGAAGCAATCTCAGTCCCGTTGGTTATGAAGAGGTTACTATCCAAAGGGAACACGGAGTTCTAGCAAAAGTAGTTATGTCAGAGATGTTAGATTTGACTCACATATTCCTATCGATTACATACACTCTCGTATTTATTATTATTATTGTGAAAATATTTCAACACGGCGGGCTTGCTGGATGCAACCACTTCCTACAAACCGCTTGGTTTTGCCTCGTAATATAACTAGGTCACATTTATATTATGCCACGATTAACAAAATAAACCAAGACCGTGCTAGTAGATCACTTGCGTCTTCCAAAACCCATACTACATTGACCAAATATGTTACTAGATAAAATGTTACACTCCCTCCGCACCATAAGAATAGTTACACTTCCTTTGTTATTTCTAAAGTAAGTGTGACTATTCTTATGGGACAGAATTAGTACCTTTCATCATTCGACAATAAAATGCACTAGCACCACTCTCTGTCATCACATGATGTTCCATTGAAATCATGGCACACACCAAGAAAACAAAATGTTATGGTTTTCTTAAAAACCAACAAAAGAATTATACTGTACAATTTTTTAATGGGCCAAGTTGAAGAAGAGAAGGCAAATATACATGGTTATTATTGTACAGGTTCTCTGCCACATACACTGACAAAACATGGAAGTATTAAAGTTGATACAACAAGGAATTTATCAAGCATCGGCTTCAAGTTACAGACCACAGTACAACACCGATTTGGGAACGTCCATTGCCTTTCTTAAGAAGTTCAAAAGCAAAGGCCACTTGGTCGAGAAATGATAATACATCACATGATGTTACAGCACAAACATGATACCTAATCAAAAATGAAAAAGCCATTCGATTTGCACAAAGAAGCATTCATCATTCAAGGGATTGGCTGTAAGTCCTCTTCTTTGAACTGCTGGCCAATTGGCTGTTCAATATAAAGAATCAGGTTTCAATAAGTGTTTTATTATTATTCTCCTGTCTACATGATCTCATAAATGAAAAGTGGTCATACTTACGAATCATCAGAACGTTCTTTACTAGACGATGACTTCTGCAAGCTCATGGATCGCCCAGCAGCCTATGAAATAAGCGTCAATCTAATGTTAGCTTAAATCTCGCACATACACATCAAATTAAATGAACTCTGTAAAAGTTCAAGAAACAGGCAGCCATCATATTGCGACACCCAAATTAAAGCTTGAGGTTTGGGGGGTAGGGGTGGGTGGGTTGCGGGAATAAGTTTTTCTCAAAATTATTCTTTTGGGTGGGGGTGAGGCAGCTGTATTACTTTTTCTTTTCATTTTTTTTCCTTTACTTGTACATAATAGTAATAGAATTACTTAACACCCACACAGGGCACACACCAACCTGGCTTGCAGAATCTATAAGACTATAGCATCGACACTATATTAAAATAAGAATTCAGAAATTACTTAAAACAAGAGTATAACTATGATTCGTGAGTTAACTGTATGCCTAGCAGGGATAATAGTACAAATGCAACTCATGGAGTAAAACTAGCTAGTCAGAAGTCTATTCATGATGATTATTCAGACTATAGAGTAGGCTATATCCTATGTAACATTTTGCAGCATAGTTCTAAAACATAACTTTGATCATCTTGTTTCTCCAACACTAATTATAAAACAAGATGTGTATTTTAAAAGATTCAAATCCATTTGCTGTCAAATATTCCTTGTATCTTAATCAGAATAAGAACCGAGAATTATGCACTTCAAAATCCACGTGGTCCAGTGAGAATGTCTAACTACAAATTATATTTACAGTTATGACCCATTCTCGATTCAAAAGAGTGAACCCGTAAAGGAAATATAGAAAATATAATAATGAGCACCAGATAAGCTACAATTACAATTTTATCTAGCTCCCAAAATCTGATTGCACATCATCACATTTGTAAGGCACTTTGCAAAAATTTAAACCAGGGTATGCGTGTGACCAATGTGGACACATTAAATATTATCCTACTGTAAACGAAAATAAAAGTCCTCCCTTGAACCTTAAATGTCATTAAACGCTACGGAAATATATATCCTGGTTTCTAAATGAGGTGATTATTCATCTTTTGCTATGGAAGAATTTAATGTGGTAAAACAAATACTCCCTCTATCTCACAAAGATACGCTTGTTTCTTTGTAACTTGGAGTACATGTTTTACCACATTAAATCCTGTCATTGCAAAAGTTTACAAAGAAACAAGACTATCTTCGTGCAACAGAGGGATTATATACTTTGTTAAGTAAATAAAAAGTAGCAATTAGAGTATACGAAAAGTAGTAAGCATTAACTATACTAACATAGTGGTGAAAATTTTTGCTGCCTTGTCTATGAGCTTCCAGATATTCTTCATATGTCTGCATCATGAAATGGAAATGGCAGCCATCAGCACATTTAAACCATAACAGTAGCATTAATGATTTACTGAAGATTGAAAAGTAAAAATTGTCGTCTCTCAAATAAAAATAAAAAACAGAGAAAATAGAAATAAGTAGCAAAAACATCCTGAACAGTTCTATTGCCAATGGGATGAAAAATTCAGAGCAATCATTTATGAAAGCAGACACATATAATTCAGTTTTCTATTGGCTTCGATAGAGCGAAACTAAGAAACTTCAAAGAAACATCCTTAATTCGAGGGCCGCGGAAACTACACAAGGATCCTGATAAACACCACAACTTTCTCTAGTTTGACCACTTTGGTCAAGCTTTGTATTGTTCTAAAAGAAAAGGCGCGAATCTTGAAGATTGAAATTCTTATTTCGACACCAAGTAAAATATTCAGAGCCATCAACTGGTCCATCATAAAAAAATCCTTCGCATACTAGACTACATATTTCTACATGGTTGTAGTTCTGCATCTATATTTCCAAATTTCAACACTTTACAGTCTTACATATAATTTTGGCAATCAATAGATCCGCATAAGTATTCACGGGTAAATAAGCAGTGCATAGGCCAAATACAGGTAAGTTTTACTCAGCAAAATGATATCAAATATTGATCCTACAACTTTCTACCTAACCTGAAACTTCAGAAAGACGTTCAATTAGCAATTTAGCATTACTCAGGTGGTCAAATTATTTCCTCTCTATTAATATCACCATATATGCAATTATGCGTCAAGATCTAACACAGTATTCTGCAATGAGTACAACGAAGCATGAAAAAACACTTTATATATAGTCCATAAATGTACTCAATTCGGTAAACTATGGATGTCGCAAGGAATGTGTCTAGCCAGAGAAGCATCACATTACCACAAGATACATGTATGATTTAATAGCCCAAACCTAAGTTGCGATTGGACATTTGCATTTGTGTAAGGGAAAAAACTACTGAAGAATAGTAACAAAGGATTTGGAAGAAGAATGTATTTTGAGGATTTTAACTATGAATGTTGATTTGATATAAAAATAATAAAATAAAATATTAACATGATTAGTAATTAGAAATATGTGGGGCAGCCCAAGCAGTAAATCATCCACAGGAGAAAACCCTATATAGCATTTACAAAAACATGCAAGACAAAACTGAAAATAATGCATCACTGAGTCGTAACATAATTTATTTCCAGAATCATTGAACCAATTAAAGACACACTGATATCTAAGCAATAAAATGGTAAAAAAATAATTGAAGATCAAGATGAGACATCGATACCATTTCCAGAATATCATCTTCTGTGAAAATGCCCATAAAAGGACTCCTATCTGCTGGAAAGCCCCAACTATTACTTCTATTAGCAGAGCTTCCATTGACATGACAACTCCTAGACTGATTTTTTTTTGATGCCTCGGGAGCACATGGAGAATAAT
Source organism: Euphrasia confusa (assembly GCA_954870475.1). NCBI lineage: Eukaryota > Viridiplantae > Streptophyta > Magnoliopsida > Lamiales > Orobanchaceae > Euphrasia > Euphrasia confusa. Next base: position 10,446,639 of record OX940951.1, on the reverse strand, counting down.
TAGGTAATGCACCAGGTTTATGGTGAGGCAAGTGAAACCTACTTACATCAACTTGATATTGATATATGGAAGATGGGTAAGGAACAGGTGCCATATTGCCCATATGCATTGGGTGCATAGTAACATTCTTATCTTGTATAGAATGGGATTGCTCTAGATAAGGTCTTCTTGCAGAAAACTCACTTCCAGAGACTTCATCCCTTCAAGAAATAATTCATTAAGAAATGTGAAGTTTTTATTGCATACATATTAATAACTGACCAAAAGTTGTACCTCTTCAAGGTAATATCCATATCATAACCCTCGTCAAGAAGGTCACAAAGAGCTTCACCAATATCCCCCGGCAACTCCTGCAAAATAGATAACCAAACAATCCCTTTGTGTACTTGTATAGCCACACATCAGAAGGCTCTTAAAAGCTGGGACAGTGGATACCTGACAGTCTCTGCTGATTTTGACAGGTTTGAAGTCATTCCATGGATTTTTCAAGTGAAGAGTCTTCTGAAAAGGTAAGTCATTTAAACGTAGCCATTTGACCTTAAAACTACGCCCCCAAGGATTGTTTTTCCCACTGCCTTGACTCCAAATGTTATCCCTTCTCCACCCAACAGAAGAGATCATTTGAGCATACCCTTGGAAGAACCCACTCATGTTGACGCTAAATATAAGAATTACCTTCCCAGAATTCTGCATAATCACTTTAATTGTATTATTTGTTGGCTTACTATTCATGACAATTTTTAGGTGGAAACCACACTAGCAGTCTAGTAACTAGGACAGCCGTCTAAGCTCATACTTATCTACAATTCAATAAATATTACATAAAGATCCAAAAGTTGGTAAAGAATCATATTACATGAATAAAATAAAAAAGAAATGTTACTTGAAACGCTTCTTCGAGAATGGGCTCATTCATTACTTGAGTGGCCCAAATTCCCTTCTCTATTGACATTTGAATATTTTGATGATTCAAGCTCTTGATAATAAAATATCTTGTACTATTCAACTTATCATCCTTCATTTCACTTGACAGTCCCACTTGGTTACAAGAATGCACTATCTCTTCTGTCCCCGAGCGGCATATTTTCTCATGTGATGTACCCCTTGGAGACTCTACAAATATTTCAGATATTCAATCAGAAACTCCATATTGTAACTCAGGCATTACGATTCAAAAATAAAATAAACAAGCCAAGAGTAAATATAATGCATCGTCACCATATCAATAATTGAAATATTTCATTGCACATACATTCAAACATTCATAATAAAAAAATATCTACCACCTATGCAGTTTCCAAAAAAATCCCAAAACCCCCATACAAGTCTGTTTGCTTATTCTTTACTGTCAAGGTCGGTGGTGGTATATCATTGAAATTGAGAAATAAAACTAGAGATCAACAATCCAGCCAATTTACTGGATCAATGCCAAGTCGACAATGCTGTTCCTCATGTCGGACAAGAGATTATGGAGGATAACACCAGCAAAAAAGCAGTGAGGATACCTCAGCTGGATATAAAGTCCACTTTCCCTAAATGCATAAGTCGGTTAAACTATAGCCTCTAGAACAGCATAAGAAAAATACACATCTCCTGGAACTTAGTTTAGTTCATAACTGAGCTAAATACAATTCTACAAGGTCACTTGCAGAATACACTTATGCCATATCTAATCAATTTCACCAAATTTGGTGAACATTTTACACCAAATTCGGTGTACTGATGTAATTTTTCAGAACCATCTCCAACCCATTACACTAAAACTTACAGCAAATGAATATTTTTTTCCTCTTCTTTTTCATTTTAAACCAAATAAGTTCATATATATATATATATATATATATATATATATATATATATATATATATATATATATATATATATATATATATATTTATGCAACTATTTCATTTACTTATATATGATTCCAAGGAGTTTAACTACCTAAATGGTTAAGTAATTAATATTACATTAATTAATTATGCATAAGAAAATAGAAAAATGAATACCAAAATATACCAGTAATAATACTCTAGTCATTTTAGTTTACAATAAGATTTTAGTTAATTATTACTCCCTTGGTTCCCTACTTGATGATACATTTGTCAGAAAAGTCATAACATGACAATACATTTTTCCTAACAGAAAATAAAACAAGAAACCCATCTTTATATATCCCATTCAAACATTTCAAAATTACACAATTGACACATTATTTTTTCCCACTAACCTACTTTGATAAGACATTTTTTAATAAAGTAAAATGTATTATTGTACCCCTAATTTATCTTTGAATAAGCAACTTTCTTTTAATAAACGTGCAAACAGTAAATGTATCATCAAGTAAGAGACGAAGGGAGAATAATTAGGTTACATTATAATAATTTATTGGTAAATATTAATTATTCTTTAGTTATAAATAATAATAATAAATTTATGTAAATGTTCATTCAAAATAATTGCTCCATCTGTCCCTATGTAAGGGTTACGGAAGGTTGTTGAGAGAGAGTTAGGAATAATGTATTTTATTGTGTAAAGTGAGTTTGTGTGGTTGTAATTATTTGATGCAAATATTTATGTGGTTGTAAATGAAGTGTAACTCTTTCAATGAGACAATAAAAAATGAAAGTGTAACCCTTGCAGTGGGACAGAGGGAGTACTATGTACCAGATTGGTTACTAATGAATAGTGTTGCCCCTACAGAGTATTCTCCATATTTGATGTTTTAGTGGTGATTTTGACGTTGGGTTGCCCTTACAATGATCTTTCCAGACACATTAACTGCATTATATGTGTCTCATACAGAACAAGAAAATTACATGTTTGAAGTTTGAACTATGTTGACATTGGTTGATAAATTGCATATGCAAGACACTATCATCAGAAATAAAGACCACAGTATAATTTTTATGTCTAACAGTATCTTGGTGTGCTAGTTAAGCAGACCATAACAGTCTATAAGTTGTCTCAACTCAAACTTCTAATTTGACTCACTTCCTCATTTCCGCTGGAAGAAAAAAGAACCATACTTGTCTCATTTCTTTTTTATGTATAGATTTCTACTTTATTGGGATGACTAGAAACTAGACCCTCTCGTGAGGAAGCATCTGAAAAAAACCATTTTACATTTACTCACACACATTGAAACTCTTGTTGTTAAACAGTCTGCAGTCAATGAAAAAGGCACTAATCCTACACAGAAATATATGCAGTAAAAACAATTTGATTCATAGATGGACTGCGTTACTTTAAAAAGAAAGCACAGTTCCGAATTCTCAGAAAGTAATCCAATCGTCTAAAATATGGTTATTAAGGAGACGAGTAAATCGGTTACAGAGAAACAGCAACACACAGCAACACTCTTACCTGAATTCTGCACTTTCGCCATATCCTTTTTGCAATCAGTGAATGATGACTCAATTATCACTGCAACGTTTTTCGCAGTGTCAGACGTCATGCCTTGATAACCTCCAAACCCTATAAAATCAAAATAGAGGCAAACCATAGTAAGCTTTTCTCAGAACAACAAACTCCAACAAATTAAGAAAAGGAAACAAAAATAAAGAAAGTGTCAGACACATAATTTAAACATACAAGCCCAGGTGTTTCATAACCATTTATAGGAAAACAAATTCTGAATAAAGAACAAAGTGGGGAAGGTGCATTGCTTCCAGATTGTAACACTATAAAGCATTGTAACATCAATGTAGAAGATTTAAAAAGCAGTTAAAAGAAGTTAATAAGATTTCAATACAACCACACACAATTATGGTAATCGCAACGAAAATCCAAAATTAAAGTTGAATCCTATAAAACAAGACCCCAACTTGAGAAAGTCTTCAAATCATTTTATTTCACACAATCACAGTGCAGCCTAACTAAACAGCACATTTTCTATTTTAAAAAGTCTTTTATTATTAGATTTGTTTCAGTATCAAGAATGATTTTATAAGTTATAATAACCATTTTAAGCAAAAATTCCTTCTACCAAAGGAAGGAGTAGTATAATAAGAAATAGTACAGTCGAGTTTAAACCAACTAACACCAGAAAGCGTCTTCCAGTATTATGAGCTAAAGAAAGTTGAAGTTGTTGATAGTTACAGATGAACACAATGTTCGAGAAAACCCAATGTGGTTATGTTACATAATGCACTATTGCAGTAAGTCAGTAACACAGCACTACTGAAATCCAAAACTAAAGTTGAAATATAGAAACAAAAACTTCAGAAAGTATTTCAATAGTTTCTCCAATAATCTCACCAAGGACCGAGAAATATCTTTACAGAAATCAGCTGGCTTTTGCTTTTACACAATCTCTCAACTAAATTATTGATGCTTTCTTTTTAATGTTTTGCTTTCAGACAAAACAATATTAATAATAATAACCTACACCATCTGTGTCATATCTTGCCACATAATGTTTCGCGCTTACAAATGACCGACTTATCACTAATTATGTGCAAGTATAGCATGTCAAAAACAGGATCTATCTGTCAATTTTCCGACAAAATAAAAATAAATAAATAAATGTCTTCCAATTACGAGAGCCCTCACAAAATGATAAATTAAAACTAATTAAATGAAAAAGATTACCATAGTCAACATCTCAGTAACAGTCACGCATTGATTATTTACTGTTGGAAAAAGAAACGAGCGAGGGGAATAAGAAAAAAGTGCTCCTAGTCACTATATGAATCTCAGGAATTCAAAGTTCCAGAAGTAAAACATGAAAAACAAATATAAGTAGAGATGCACATTCACAAACTAGAGATAGAAATATATACATCGTTTGTACATAACAAGAATTAATCTTTACGCCATTCATCGGAAAGTGAAAGCGGCAATTAGCGAAGAGCATACCTTCTTCTAGAGAGAGGATGAGAATTTGGGGAAAAACGAGACGAGTTTTGGTAGGATCTTCTGCCCTAGTTTTGGTACAGATGGAAATTCTTATTTTTTTTTTTTCTTCGTAGATTTTTAATAATGTAAGTAAATTTATTAAGAAATTCTTTTTATCCAAAATTACTTAATAAAACAAATATTACGCCATACAAAATCTAACATGAAAACTTCTCATTTATATAAAATCAGATTCTTAATCCTTTATAAAAGGTAGAATCAACATGAACAATGAATAACATTCATTGACAAAATTTCAATGAGATTCAATCTTTGCGGTTTAACTTTTGAATCCGAAAATGAAAGTTGATACTATACTAAATTACTAATCCAACAACTAAAATCCAAATATAAGTTGAAGTATAGAAAACAACAAGTCCTCACAATAAAAGGTCGTTAAATTCTTATATTTCACTACAACCTGATGAGACTAATCACTTCTCTTTTGTCCTACACTGTTCGTGTATTCCAGGCTCAACAATGATCTTAGGCATGTCAAAGTAAGCATTCTAGGACAAAACAAAAACTAACTGGGGACCATAACAAGAATAGGAAATAGTACGAACACGCTTCAACCTATAGAAACACCAAAAACCGTGTTCGCAATACAGTAAGCCAAAGACGCAGTTGTAACAACTGGATTCGCTACAACCTAAAGAGACAAAATCAATTCTCTACATAAAAGTCCTCATCAGGTCTCTCTTTATGTAATCCAATACCTTTAAATACTCATAGTCATTCGTATACTCCTTTTCTGACTCCATGAATCATGTATTTCCCCATGCTTATAAATACACAATTCACCAACTCCACGGAGATTGACGCGCTGATTAACTAATGTATAAACTATCTAAAACTAAACTGAAACGCAAAAAATTCTCCCGGTCACCGCACAGCCTCGTGAACTCAGAAAATTGCAACAAGGAAGACAAATAAATAAAATAAAATTGCAAATACAAAAATATTTTTTCATGAAATTGTGCATACTCAAAAACAGTAACTTACGACATTAATGTAACCGAGAAAGTGAGAGGCAGCGCATGGTTGGGGGAAAGAAACATCGCAGATAAATGAAGCGTGAACATCTCACATACCTTCGCCTGCAGAGAGATGTGGATGGGGATGGAGGTGGAGGGAGCATTTGGAGGGAGAAGAAAGTGTCAAAGTGGTAGATTTTGATAAGATCTTCTGCCCTAACTTTTACTCAACTCATTTGCACAGCACACTTTTTTTCTGCAATTTCTTTTATTTCGAACCAAAAATATAGCATAAAATACTTTATTTTTAATATTTTCACAAAAAAAGGAAAAAAAAATTACATTAAAAAGTAATTAATTGAGGGTAAATTTAAAAAAAATGAGTGAAAAAATAAGAGTTAAATTGTATTTTATAATTAAAAGTAAAATAAACATTTAATTTTAAAGAGTGTGAATATTATTTTAAATATTTAAACAATAAAGTATGAATTATTTTATAAGACATGAAAATACAAATATAAAAAAATTTATTAATATTATCTTTAAAAATTTATGTTTTAAGTTTAATATTTTATAAGTTGTGTAACATTTTAAATATATACATTTTCTTTGTAAATTGTACAAAAAATCAACTGTAAATTTAATTTTTCATTTATAATAATTTATTGATAATTTATTTAAATTGATAGAATTTTAATTAAAAAATAAATAAATTTTTGTTTAATATTCTGTTTTTTAAAAATATTATAAAAATTAAGATAAAAATAAGCTTAAATAAAAAGTTGAGGTGTGCGATCTACTGTTTGCACAGCATTTGATTTTTAAGTTACACAAAATATATAAGCATTTTATACACGTCAATTGTAATTTAACACATGTCATTATTTTATATAATCTATATATTATGTTGATTTTATATCATCATCATAAATTGAATAAAAATAAAAATAATTAAATTTTATTTAATTTTTTAACTTAATTCAATTTGATAGAGAGATTTTAATTAATAATTTAAAATCAAAATATTTCATAGAAATAATTTCTTAAATAAATTGCTTAATTAAAATTTTATTTTTATTTTACTTTATAAACTTACAAAATTAAATGTATATTATTACATATATTAATTGTTCCTACTATAATTATCTTAAAATTTTGTAATGATCGGCGCATAATTTAGGAATTGTATTCAATGCACCGATCATTAGAAAAACAATTCCTAATTTCTAATTGCATAATCCCCAAATTGAATACAATTCCTAAATATTTTTAATGATGGTGCATAATTTTCAATATAGTAATATTTAAAACAAACATCACTTAAAAAAAACACAAAATTATTATATTAATCACTATTATTGTATTATACACATGTTATATTTCCTTTGTCACGACTATTTATGTATTTATTTTCTTTGTAATATTAATAAGAATGTGACTTTTTTAACGATACTTTATTTTTGAAGCTATTTGATAGAATTATTAACAATTTTTGTAAGTTATACGTAGATTATTAATAAAAGTATTTTTTTAATATATTAGAGTATTGGGAAAAATGGCATTTAGGCCATTTTTCAGCATTTTTTGTCCAATAAGGCCAATTTGTAATTTTGGTGTCAATTAGGCCAAAATGTTTCGATTAGGCCAAAAAAATGTATCCGGAAAGACGAAATTACCCTTCCATATTAACTTCACAATCGAGCTGGGGGAAAAACAAATCGGGCACATTCAATTCTCTCTCTCTCTCTCAGCTACGCCGCCGCTGCTGCTATTCACAATCGAGCCGAAGGATTTCATCTCCGTCGCCGCCGCGTTCAAGCCAAGGAGAGGGAGAAGGTCGCCGCCGGTTAGCAGCTCCAATTCTCAGCCGCGATTCCATGCAGTCCGTCTCCCTTGGCATCGATCGATCGATCGATTTCATCGCCGCCGCCGCCGTTCCTGTCTCAGTTCATATGTCAGATGCGCCGCCGCCCTCCTTGCCGTCGATTTCGAATCCAGGTACGCGATTTCGAATCCACGTACCCGTTCAGTGCTTAAAAGCTTCATTCAGCATGCATGCACAGTGTGTGTGTCGATTGATTCAGTGTGCGTTGTTCATGCATTCAGTGTTGATTGTTTTTTGTTATGCATGTTCAGTGTTTTTTCGTTGCATTCAGTGTGTAATTCACCATGCCCTCAGTGCTCAGTGTGCATGCAGTCAGTGTTCCTGCACCGAGCTTGCCATTCAGTGCTTATTTTGTTCAGTCAGTGTGTAATTCACCATGCACTCAGTGTTCCTGCACTGAGCTTGCTATTCAGTGCTAAATTGGCTCAGTCAGTGTCTAATTCCTGTAACACATTGTGTGGATTGACTGAGCTTGTTTTCAGTCAGTGTCTAATTGCTTGATTCAGTGTGCATTGAGCCGGACTAATTGCTCTTCATTCAGTGTTTGTTTGATTCATTCAGTGTTTGATGGCTTTGTTCAGTGTTTAATTGATTCATTCAGTGTCAGATAATAACAGTGTGCATTCATTGAGCTTGGCTAATTGCACTTACACACTGTACCCACCTTGTTGCACACTGAATCCATCCCTATGGTACCTGTTATTATCTCGTTGGAAATGCAATGTGTCACAGGAATCAGTGTGTGTTGACTTTGTTTCCTTTGAGGCATTGACCTGTCTCCCTTTCAATAAATGCCTGCCATGTTAGTTGAGGGTTGAGGCATTTACTGCCTTGTTAGTGTGGTGATTACGGTTATAAATAGCTCGTCATTTCTCTGGTTTCCTCATCTCGTTTCTGTTCGATCGGGGGTTGAGCAGCCAGCAACGATGCCGAGGCGAAGGGGAACACTCGATCGAGAGCCAGGACCGACACCAAGCGAGGCAGAATTTTTCGATAACAGTCCTCCTCCCTCGCCAGAACAAAGATTCCGTCGGGGGCCACCAATGATGCCTAGGCGACCGGGCGCACTGGATCGGGAGCCAGGGCAGACGGCAAGAAGTCGGGGGGTTGAATCTTTGAATGGTTCTCACTGGACCGAGCAAAGATTCAATGGCCGTTGGCATAAAGAAAAGTTTCCCCTCCCGGCTGTCTTTGTTCGTCCGATCAAGGAAGAAATGGGGGATTTCATCGTTCTGACGGACTCCCTGGGCCAGAAATGGCACGTCCCTCTCACCACTCATCGGAATCAAACGGCCATCCACGGATTCAACTGGGAACGCCTCGTTCGAGAGTTTGGAGTGCAGGAAGGCTGGAACATCCGGGTTACCTGGACCGGAGGAAGAAGTTTCTCGGTTGGTGTATTCGATCACAATGGCCAGTCGATGGTGCGCCCGGTCAGGGAACCCCCTCGTCGTGACCCAAGACTTCCTCCGTCTCATTATTATTGTTGTTAAATCTTGTTTTTTGTCGTTTTTTCTGTTTCCTGTGATTTTGACGACGACTTGTCTTCGTTGTACTGCTCGTGATTGAATTACTTGCTGCTTGCTTAATAAGACTCTTTGAGTTTAAAAAAAAAAAAAAAAAAACCACAACACTGTCTAGTCTGACTTTGACACTGAACAGGCCTCAAAAACACTGTTCCTTTGACTGTGCATTTAACACTGAACATGTCTTAAAAACACTGTCTGAGGCAACACACACTGAACCACAAAATCAAAACAAACACTGAGCACACTTTTATGGCACTGAACACACTCCAATAGCACTGAACAGCACTGAACACACTTTAATAGCACTGAACACTATTTTTTAGCACTGAACAGATAGGGACACACATTGAATCACACCATTTCATGCATTCCTTAAAAAAATCGTGCGCTGACTGTGAGTCGTTATTTTTTTGTGTTTTTATTTTTCAGCAGCAGGGGCCGATGTTTTCGCATTCTGTGCATTCGGCGGTGAGAATTTGGTGTCCAGAATCGATTCCTCCCGTGCTGCCGCCCTTCACCAGCTGAAGGAAACAGTCGAGCTTCAGTGGCCTGAGCTCCGAGACGTTGCGTACGGCATGCATTACTCTGTACCCGATTTCCCAAACTGCGTGCTCTCAACCGATGCGGACATGTCGAACATGGTATCCCTAGCTGCGCTTCACAAGCTGCCTCGGGTGAGCATCGACATTTCCGTCGCGACTGAAGACCACACCTCTAGTTCTGTGTTCTCAACGGTGTCCAACAGTAGCGCTGTCAGTGCGACTGGAACAGAAAACAACGAGGGATTCGAAGCAGAGGATATGTTCCGCCTGTTTGGTCCGTCGAGTTCTAAAGTGCTGTTGACCGATGGCTGGGACAAAGAGATTTCTGGTGTCGGTCAGATGTTCCAAGGAGGCGCCCCGGACTTTCGAAACGCGCTCTGTAAGGTGGCAGTCGGAGTGGGATTCGATTTCGAGTACGTGAAGAACAGACCCGAAAAGGTTTCTGCCGTGTGCTCGAAGAAAAGCAGCACGGGATGCAACTGGTCCGTGTGCGCCGTGATGGATCGAAGCAACGGCTTCTTCTACGTCAAGCAGCTGAGTAACGAGCACAGCTGCGGCGCGTGCTTTCGATCCCTGAAGCACAGGCGCGTCTGCTCGGACTTGGTTTCCAGTTTGATAGTCGAGGAGGTACGGAAAAGCACGCTGACTCGTCCGGTCCAAGTCGTGAGAAACTTCCAGCATCACTACGGCCTGGAGATCTCGCCTGGCCTCGCTCTGGATGCGCTCGAGAAGGCCAGGAAACTGATTCACGGCGACGATAAAGATTCCTTTGCCGCACTGACCAAGCACCTGCAGGCAATATCGGACTCCAACCCTGGGTCGCACCTGCTGCTCGAATTCAACGAGGCGTCCAGGAAGTTTCGCAGGGTCTTCATCTCGATGAAGGCTTGCATCGACGGGATGAACCACTGTCGCCCTTTGCTGTTTCTGGACGGCACGTTCCTGAAGGGGAGGTTCAAGGGCCATTTGCTAGCTGCTACGGGCAAGGACGGCGACGGAGGTATGTGGAACACTGACGGTTTGAAATGCACACTGAATCCAACTTTTTAACACTGACTGGGTTCAGTGTTTATTTACTTCATTCAGTGTCAGAATGAGCACACTGAAACTGACCCCTGTTGCTTCCAGCACTTAATATGTATTTTCAACACTGAATGGGTGCTATTCACACTGACTGAAGTGTTTTTTTTTTTTTTTGTTCGTGTCTCGTGAATGCAGGGTTGTACCCGCTGGCTTACGTCGTTGTCGATTCCGAGAACTATGCTAACTGGAAGTGGTTTCTGGACAACCTGAAGCACATCCTACCTACTTCTCGCACCGTTACGTTCGTGTCGGACAGGAATCTCGGGCTGCTCGAGGCGATGAGCAGGGTGTTCCCAGGGTCCCCGCACGGCTACTGCATCAATCACTTGAAGCTGAACCTGAAAGACAAATTCAGAGGCAGATGGGCGACCAAGATGTTACGAAAAGGCGTGGTGTGGAATTTCCTGAAATGCGCGTACGCAACCACCGTCGAACCCAACCAACTGAGCATGGACGAGCTGTTGAAAGAGGGAGGCCAGACAGCGAAAGTGTTTTTCGAGAACATGGATCCAAAGAATTGGGCCAACGTGTACTTCTCGGGGAAGAGGTACGGCGAGATGTCGTCCAACGCCGCGGAGTCGTTCAACAAATGGATCATGGAAGCCCGGCATCTTCCGATCACGGCGTTGGTCAACACAATCAGGCTGAAGCTGATGACCTTTTTCCACGGTATGATGAGGGTTTATCAATCTCAAACACTGATTGCACACTTTTAACACTGTTAGCCTTGTTCAAGCACTGACTGGCCTTGTTTAACACTGAATCAGACAGGGGGGCCAGGAGCAGGAAGTGGACCACGGCTTTCTGCCCGTCGGTTGAGAAGAATCTGGGTGAAGCCATCAACGAAGGGAGGAAATGGGTGGTTGTGGGGTCGTCCGAAACGGTTTTCGAAGTGCAGTGCGTTCCGTCCGTCGTGGTCAATATCGCTGATCAGACGTGCACCTGCTGCCAGTGGCAGATTACAGGGGTTCCGTGTTCCCACGCAGCTGCGTGCATTCTGCGGTCCGGGAAGCCGATGGCCTCGTTCGTGGACAAGTTTTACCACGCAGAGAGCTACGCAAGGTCTTATGCCGATCCGCTTCAGCCGGTTTCCATGTTTGATCAACCTTCGAACGTGCCAGAGAACGTCATGATCGAGCCGCCAACATCGAAGAGGCCCCCTGGAAGACCTAAGAAGAAGAGGATTCCGTCCAGGGGTGAGCACATCCCGAGAGCCATGAAGTGCGGGCGGTGCGGACGTGTCGGCAATCACAACAAGAAAACGTGCACGGAGCCTGTACCCTAGTTAGTTAGTTAGTAGGGTTTTTTTTTCTTATTTTGGATCTTCGTTGTGTTTTTTCGACATGATTTCTGTGATCAGTGACACTGAATGGGGTGAAAAAACACTGACTGTCAGTGACAGGCACTGTTCGGCTCATAAACACACTGACTGATTGTCATCTCAAAAAAAACACGGGATTTTAACATTATGTGATTTGTTTCTTGTTCAGTTATGGTCTTGGAGTGTGTTTAATTTGTTCCTGTATCTTGTAATTTTTGCATTTTGCTTGTGTTTTTTTAATGTTTCAATTCAATAAGCCTTAGTTGCTGACACTGAGTGGACAAGATTAACACTGATGGCACTGAATTGGGAAGAATAAACACTGCCAACACTGAACAGACAGAATTAACACTGAATAACAAGCAATATCATCACAACTGTGTTCAACTAAAAACTGCCCAGAAATATGAACAAAAAACACAATTTTTTTTTACAGAAACTAAACCCAAACACAATCATGTTCATACATTTACAGAAAAAATACTTCTTGTTTTTTTTCAACCAGAACTAAACCAAAAACGCGCGCACAGCCCCAAGATCACTACTTCTCCTTCATGGTCAGGATGGTTCGTATCACGTGACCCTTGAATTCTTGGAAATCTTCCGTCCTGACCTTGTCCGGAATGGGCTCTTTCTTCAGAATCTTCTCCATGTAGTAGCATACGTACAAGGCACATTCATTCCTGGACAGTGACAGACGTGGAGGAATCAGAGGAAAAAAAAAAAAAAAAAAACACTGACACTGAATGCACAAATATAACACTGAACAGGCATAAAAATGAAAAAACAGAAACAAAACACTGAATGTGTTAATTATGCACTGAGATACTTACAGAGATGGGGCTTGCTGTGGGAGAGGCTTCACGGCCTCGATATCATGTATCGGGAAACCAGACTTCCCCGCTTTCTCCAGCATTTGGCCCACGTTGGTTTCCACCTTTTCTTTCTGAAACGTACGAAACAATACAGTTTGTCAATTATCGTTAGAAAGGGAACCGTTTTTAAAAATCGACTAAAATACAGTAGACGTACCAATTCCGCTGCATTCGCCATGTAATGGTCCTTCGATTTCGCCAACCTGGGTTGAATAGAGTTGTAGAATAGCCATTTCTGTTTGACGAAGTCGCAGACGAGCAGCGTGAAATGGTTCGGTTCTGTATCCTTTTTCATCCCAGGAGACAAAATCGGGAACATTATAATCCCTTCTCGCACGCACGGGATCATATCTGTGATTGTTCTGTACATTGTCTGGTTGTCATGACGTCCCATGACGATGGAAGTCTGCGAGGAAGAAAAAAAAAAAAAAAAAAAAAAACCACGAGTTTTTATTAAGAAAGGATGAACTGAATGAGCACTGAACAGGACATTATAACACTGAACAGCACATATCAGCACTGAATGTTCATGATAAACACTGATCAACCTACAACAACACTGAACAGAAAACACACACACTGAGTAGCACATTAGAAACACTGAACACTGAGCGGCACATTAGAAACACTGAGCAGCACACATAAACACTGATCAAAATCAATGACACTGAACAGCACATAAAAACACTGAACAGACACCAACACACTGTACAACCATTAAAAACACTGAACAGTCAAGGGCAGTAAAGACTCACCCAACAGTGCGCGGGGAGTATCAGAGCCTCCAGCTTCTTGTTGTGGTCTCGATGCAGCGACTCAGCAAAGGCGTCGACCACATGATTGCTGATGAAGGTGCACTTCATCATGTCGGTAATGTCAGCCACCGTCACGACTGTGTTTATACGGGGGAAGAACTTCATCGTCCACCTGATTGTCAAAAAAAAGGGAAAAAAAAACACATTCTTAGCGCACAAAAAAAAAACGAAAGAAAGAAAGAAACAAGGGAAAGACAGAATGTGAAAGAAGGAAAATAAAAGAAGCTTCACTCACGTTTTTGGGTCGCTGTTGTGGAGCATGATTTTGTCGAGGATTTCCGGCTCCAATTCCAACCCGCAGTTCACATCAAATTTCTTGTTCACGCTCATCAAGAAGTTGAGTTGATCATCAGTGTAATCACCGCGGATCTGTTTCAGGCTCGCCTCCTGCACCACCTTCTTACCCTTCTTGATCGCCTTCTTCTTTGCGGCAGGGGCAGGGGGATCGTACTGAAAATCGTCGTCGTCGCCGTTGGCCGGCTTCCTTTTCCTGCCCTTGACCCGTCGCACCATCGACCTGGTCTTCGCCTTGCTCGAAGGCTCTATCTTTTCAGCTTCCGGTCTCAACGGGCTCCCTTCTTCTTCATCGTCCTTGTTGCGGTCAATCTCGTAGACGCACAACTCCGCCTGGAGACTCAAGACTTCATCTTCCCGTTCCTTGACAATTTTCTGCAGAGCCTCGATCTGGGCACTGTGGACAAGTTCTTGCGCTTTCATGTCCGCCTCCAGAGACTCGAGCTGGACTTTTTCGTAGACGTTCATGACCGACGACATCTGAAGGTCAGCCAACGCATTCTTCAAAACATCCACTTCGTCCTCGAGCTCTTTCACTCTAGCCCTCAGAAGCTGCACTTCCTCCTCCTCCTCACCGGAGCTTCGAGCCTCTCCCGCCTCGGTCATCGGATTATTCTGATCATTCGCCTTCTTGATCAATTCTTCCTCGAGCTCTTTCACTCGGGCCCTCAGATTTTTCAGCTCCTCCTCCTCCTCGGAGCTCCTCCTCTTCAGACGCTGGTTTTCGCCTTCCAGCTCGACATTAGCACTTGTCGCTTCGTTCAGCCGAGAAGTCGTGCTATCGAGCTTGGATTGGAGATCCCTCACAGCGCTGGAGAGATCTTGATTCTCCGACAGGAGGTTGTTGAGCAACCTCTCGGCTTCAGCAGCAGAAACAGCGGGGCGTTCCTCATCGGGCTGCTGCTGTTCGGAAGGCCCACCCTCGTCCTCCGGCTCCGGGACTATGCAGGCCATCTCCTGATGCCGCCCGGAAGAACTGTCGTCGTCGTCGTCGTCGTCGTCTTCCCCCCCATCTGACGACTGCTCGTCTCCAGAAGGCCCGCCCCCGGGGCCTTTTCTTTTTTGTTCCTCTTCCTCCTCAGGGCTCGACGAATCAGAGCCCGGATGCTCGTCATCGTCATCATCATCGTCATCAGACCGCCCTTCGTCCTCGCTCTCCGCCGCACGCGGAGTGTTCACGATTGCTTTGTAGGAAAGGTAGCCCTTGTACGCGTGGATCTCCGCCACCGTCTTTCCGTGTTTCAGAAGACGAGCATCCACCTGTCAGACACGGACATCACGCGTTAGAACTCAAAAAAACATCATCACCCCTCAAGTGAGTGACACTGAACAGCATTAATAAGCACTGAACATCGCAGTTATCCTACTTTGACACTGAACAGCATAAAAAAGCACTGAACCAGAACATCATTCACACTGTCCACCCACAGGCACTGTGTGCATGAATATCACACTGAACAGCAAGCAATAAACACTGAACCTCAATATTTCACACTGAACCTCAATATTTCACACTGAACAGCAAGCAATAAACACTGAACCTCAATAAACACTGTCGACGGACACTGAATCATAAAACAAAAACAGAATTAAAAGAAGAAGCAGAAGAAAGAGAGAAGATATTTACCGCCTCGTCCGCGAGACCCGCCAGGGTCTCCTTGGTCACATTCGAAAGGTCATTGAGATGCCAGTTCAGGACCCGGGGGAGGTGCTCGTTCTCCAGCCTTTTTGCCAGCTTTGTGTGCTCACAAAGCCAGAACTGCACAAAAACCAAACAAAAAAACCCGAGGTAAATATCAAGGAATGAAAAAATAAAAAAGACGGCAAGACGATTGTGAAGAACAGCAAGTAGAAGCACATACCAGAAGCAGTATCGTGCAGCCTTGTGTATTCTGCGGGTTGCCCCTGTTCGCAGCTGCCGAGTCGCAAAGGGCCTTGAGAATCGCCTCGCCCCAGTTGTAGCTCTGCATCGACTCCAGATCCACAACATAATCCAACCACTTCCATTGGATCGTGACGGAGGAAGTGGAGAAGAAGACAGTGCCGATCACTATCAAAGAGAGGAGCCGAGCTACATCAGCAAGAGCCTGAGGCTTGCGACTCCGACGCTTCACCAAAATATCGAGCTTTTCATTCAGCAGCTTCGGGTTCAGCGTCTTCTCCCCCGGGAACATCCTCTCCCTGAATCTTTTGTTATCGCACTTGGACCTCGAACTGATATCGAGCTTCCTACTCCCGCCTACGATTCCAAATATAAGATCGACATCCTCGGGAGTGATCCTGACATCTTTGCTGCCGAGCTTAATAGTACGAGCGCCGACATCCATCTGCTCCAGCACGGCAGCTATCGCAGCGTCGCTCTTTCGGGTGTGGAGGATGGTCAGCCTCTGATCCTTAATGCTCTTGAAGAGATGGTAGAAGGGGGTCATCTTCAGATACTCGTCGTGCCCCGGCTTCAGCTTGTCCTTGATCTCATCAATCGTCCGGATGATGGTCAGCAAGTTGGACCTCATCTGTTTATAGGACCTGGAACGAACACCAAAAAAACACACACCGATGTGAGTACAAAGCAATGAACAGGGCATATACAACACTGAACAGGCATATACAACACTGAGTGGCCATGTAATTGCACTCAGTGGCACTGAACAGGCATAACAGGAATGATGAGGCACTGAACAGAACATTTTAACACTGAACATACACCCAACACACACAATCAACACTGAGTGGCACACACAAGGCACTGGGTGGCATGCAGAGACACTGAGCAGGAATAATTTCACAATGGCCAGTCGATGGTGCGCCCGGTCAGGGAACCAACACAATTTAACACTGAACAGAACATTTTAACACTGAACAGGAACCAACACACACAATCAACACTGAGTGGCACACACAAAGCACTGGGTGGCATAAACAAACACTGAGCAGGCATAAACAAACACTGAACAGGAAAATTTAACACTGAACAGAACATATTAACACTGAACGGCCACCAACACACACAATCAACACTGATGAACACATAATCACACCGAACCTCCATCAAAACACACAAAATTCATTCATGCAATGGAAATTAACAGATTGAAATTGAAAATCGGTTGAATTAGGGTTAGAAATACTTACTTCCTCTCCTTCTTCTCGCCGGCGGCAGGCTGAGGGATAGGGCTCGCCTGCTCTTCACTCGACGGAGTGTACGGAACAAGCCTCCGTTCAGTGTTGTCGGAAGCAGCAGCGGCGGTTGGAGTCGATTTCTTCCCGGCGGTTCTCTTCGCGGCGGCGGTTTTCTTCGACGGAGCCATTGATAATCGAACAGGTAGCAGAGATGAGAAGGAAAAGTGAGGATTTTCTTCCCGGCGGTTCTCTTCGTGGTGGTTTTTTTGGTTTCTGTGTGTTCTAGCGGGAGCCGAGAGAAAAGAAAGAGAGAAGGTGTGGGGTTTCGTGGGCTTCGTGTGCGGGAAATGAAATAAATGCTGAAACCGTTTGTTCAAATGTGTATATATGGGAGGGCAACGATGTCTTTGCACATTTTAGGCGGCCTAATTGGCACGCGTAATTTCTCGAAAGCCTTATTGCCGAAAAAAGGTTGAAAAATGGCCTTATTGCCATTTTTCCCTAGAGTATTAAGTTATCATAATTATATTATTAAGATTTTTTAGAAACTTTTGGTGAGGTCTAAATGAAATATATGTGAAATACTAGTTTCTATAAACTTTTTATGAGATATTTTTTCAATACAAATTTTACTTATTAGAAGTCATTAAGTATTATAAATATTAATTATAGCTAATGTTGGGTCACATAAGCGGTAAGCCAGACAATTTAATTTTTATGGACCAAAAATTCTCTTTTAAAATAAAAAAATAAAATTAAACTTACTAAAATAATTTTAAACAAAAAATTAATAATTTATACTAATAAATTTATAGATAGATTAACAAATAAAATATCATTTTTAATCTTATGCTATACAATTATTAATCCAATGAAAGTAAAAAATATCAACAATAATTAAAATAAAAGTTTTAAATATATAATATTTAATTATATTATTTAAATATTGAATTAGTATACAAAATTTTAGTTTAAATAATAATGTAAAAAAAAATCTGGTCGGTTCATGAAATCGAGCCAAACCCAAATCAAGTCCGATCAACCAATCAGCCCAATGTGTCAGGCCCAAGATGGCCCAGCCCGTCCAAGTAGTCGGGTAGATCGGTCGAGTGACTCGAGTCCATTAAAATCAAATTCAAAATAAAATTAGGTGTGTTTAACACTCTTGAAATAATTTAAACAACTTACTTTTTATTTTTTTTATTTTTATAAAATTATATAATATCTATAATAACCTTCTCTATTATTATTACTTTTTACACCCCATCTATTAAAATATCTATAATAACTTTCTTCATTATAATTAGTTTTTTAATAAATTTATTATAATTAGTTTTAATAAAATATCTTTGTTCCATTATTAAATAATTATAAATTAAAAAAATAAATTTATTTTTAATTAATTTAAATTCAATAAAAAATAACACAAATTCTAATTGATTGAATATAATCTCTTTATATAATTAAATATTTTAATAATTAAATAATTATAACTTATAAAAAATAATTATGTTAATTTTATATAATCTATATTAAATTAACAAAATTAAGACAAGTTCTAATAAATCTAATATAATTAGCTTAAATAATTATATTGATTTTAAATAATTTAAATTTAACTACAAAATCAACATAAATTCTAATAATTCTTATATATTAGT
This sequence comes from Euphrasia confusa, assembly GCA_954870475.1. Classification (NCBI taxonomy): domain Eukaryota; kingdom Viridiplantae; phylum Streptophyta; class Magnoliopsida; order Lamiales; family Orobanchaceae; genus Euphrasia; species Euphrasia confusa. Next base: position 10,427,638 of record OX940951.1, on the reverse strand, counting down.
TAAAATAATTATATGAAATAATTTTAATAATTTAACTAATATAGACATAAAATGACTATATATATTTAGATGATTGTGTTGTTTTCAATGGTCAGAGCATCTCCAACCGATACCAAAAACTTATTTTGGAGTAGGGGAGATGCTCCAACCGATATCAAAACAGAAACCTATTATTGGTTTATAGGTGGGACCCACACAAAAAATACTTATATTTACGTTTACCGTAAACTTAAACCAAAAACTATTTTTTATTTATAAAATGATTATTTTTTTTACAAATTAATAAAAATAACTTATCAATTATTTTTTAGTATCTTATTTAATATCTTTTGTAATGTAATTTTTTTAATAATTATATTATTAATAATTAAAATAAATTTTAATAAAAATATTTTTAATAATGAAATAAAAATACATATCACAATATGAAATATAATTAAATAATTAAATTATATAATTAACATTAAAAATAAAATAATAATAAACAAGATATTTAAAAAAATGCTACCAATTACAAAAACAAAAATAATTAATAATTAGTTTTTTGTGTGTTTTAATGTAATTTTTTTAATAATTAAACAATATTTTATTTAGTATTATTTATATTTATTATGTTTGAAAATTTAAATTGAAAATAATATTAATTATATTTTTTAATTTAAAAAATTATGATATAAAATTATAAATTTGTAAAGATGTTGATTATTTATATAAATAGTATAAATAATTATATAAGAAGAATATTTAAAAAAAAAAATTTAAGTTAGAGTATTAGTTTTCGGTTGGAGTCAAATTACTGTAAACGTAAACCTAAACTAATTTTGAGTTCGGTTGGAGTCAAATTACTGTAAACTTAAAATAAAACTTATTTTTGAGTTTGAGTTTTTGTATTCGGTTGGAGATGGCCTCAAGTATGACTGAGTGGTATATATGTTTCACCAATTTTATCCAAAAATGTTCAAGAAAAGTTATATTTGATTTTTTATTTTTTAAATCATATGTGAATTCGGCATATGTTACACAATATTTTAATTCAAATATGTAATGGACTAATCTTTGAAATTTTGAATTCACAAAACACCTTAAATCAAAAAAGAGAAATACAAAAGGATTTCAGTAGCTAAAAGACAAAAAATAAAATAAAAAGAATATTGATTTTGATATATTTATCACACACCGGCAGAGACTTTTGGTTGAGTAAAACAAGATTTACATTTGTAGTGGTCCATTTACATCATCATCATCATTTTCAATATTAAAATTAAAATAATAAATAATACAGTAATAATTGAATACATTTTCTCTGTTAATTTCTTAGACTGTACTGTTCAACTGCTCTGTTAATGTAAAGCAGAAGGAAGGAAGGGTCAATTTAGGTTTGGTTCCATCCCCAACCTATTTCCTCTTTCCAATTCCCTCTTCTCTCTATCTCTCTATATAAATAATTATATATTTTGTACGAAAACAACCACCACCACTACCGCCGCCGCCGCCATGGACAATATTGGTTGCGGAGGAGGATACGGCGGGGGTCAAGTTTTCTCGGCCGAGCAGCACCACCACCAGCTGAAGGCGGAGATCGCCGCCCACCCCCTCTGCGAGCAGCTGCTGTCGGCACACGTGGCGTGCCTCCGTGTCGCCACGCCTATCGACCAGCTTCCCCTCATCGACGCCCAGCTCTCTCAGTCCCACCATCTCCTGCGCCTCTACGCCCAGAACATGTCGCGCGCTCTCTCTCCACACCAAACCCAAGAACTCGACGGCTTCCTGGTAATTTTTTTTTTTTTTCTTTTTGTGAATTTTGGGGATTTCATTTTGTTATTTCTGCACAGGCGCAGTATTTGGTGGTTCTGTGTTCGTTCAAAGAGCAGCTGCATCAACACGTCAGAGTCCATGCCGTCGAAGCAGTCATGGCCTGCCGTGAAATCGAGCACAGCTTGCAATCTCTCACGGGTAACAATCGTTTGGATTTGATTTATCGATTTCTTACAGTTAATAATTACGCGTAATTGTACGAGTTTTAGGGATTTTCTGAGTGAATAACGAAATCGAATTTCTAATGCGGCCGGAAACCACTTGGTCGAAAGAGAGTTTTCGTATTTTGCGATGAGTGTGAAAGTATGACATACATGGGGGTGGGTGTGGTGGATTCCTTTAGCTTTTAGGAGTAGTGCATAGTAAGTAAGTTTGGATAGTTTTGTTCCTGACCTAGTTAGGTACATAGGTGATGGAGGAAACAACAAGCAACAATGAACCATGATCAAATCTACCATTAACAAACTCGTAAGTAACGTACGGTTGTTATATACGTATATTAGAACACACTTATAAAGTAAATGTGAAGTCTTATGAAATCTCGACTCGTTATGTATAGGTGATGTTATAATTGTACACATGCTTTGTTGGATCCGCCCGAAAAAAATTCCTTGTTGGTAGTAATTAGTTTGTTAATTTTTTTGGTATCCTGCTATTGCTCTATTTCAAAAAGGTGGTTAGAGTAAACTTTTTTCTTACGTTTTATATTTATCTTCCAATAAGGTGATATATATATTGGTTCAACAACTTATTTCTTCATTTTTCAGTATTTATTGAAGAGAAATCACTGTTAGGCCTTTTACATATGAAAAGCTATATTTGCTTTGAACTTGGAATGAAAAATAGTAGTAACATATTCAAACATCACAACCCTTGTTATGTTTTTTAATTGCAATCAAATCCTTCATTTATCTTACAAGACGCAAATCGGTCACTACATGACAAAAAAAATCTATTACAGTACAAGATTATTAACAATGACCGACCCGTTTATCATCATAAAAGTCAAACTTTGTGGGCTCTCCCTGGCTGAACTATGGCTCTGGAATCTGGATTCTCATCTGTAGAGTCATGGTTTGTATAGAAACGAAGGATGACACGCTTGGTTATTTGTTTTCTTCCTTACTAAGTAGATATTCTGAAATCTTGTTCTCATGACCATGTGGCATGTACATATGATGTAAATATAGTTCTTAAACAAATAAATACAACGTAAATTTTAAGAGGAGCTTATTAGAATTTCGACTAAAGCTCAGATAAACAGAGGACGGTCCTACAATAATTTTCTAGCATTTTTTTTCAGCCGCTTAGCATTTATTCTGCATTGTAACTCGTGGAGAATAGTTTAAAAGGTTTGCGTTGCCTTGCTTTCATAACTTATAAGGATCTAACGAAGATCAAGCATACAACTTAAAATTCGACCTTCACATAATGGAATAATTAGAGTAGCGAGATTTCTATTATTCCGTCTATGTCTTTTTAACTTCATGAATTATATATATTCTTTGTGATCAGGGCTCTGCTGACTGCTTGTATATATATCTATACATCTATATAGAAAAACTTGCATTGGGTTTTCACTAACTTCTTTAGAACGTCTATTTATTATTCTTTTATTTCATTGTGCAGGGGCAACACTAGGCGAGGGAACAGGTGCGACCATGTCAGATGACGAGGATGAGCTCCAGATGGATTTCTCAATCGATCAATCTGTAACTAATGATCATGATCTGATGGGATTCGGTCCATTGCTTCCTACAGAGTCAGAAAGGTCCTTAATGGAGAGAGTGAGACAGGAACTGAAAATCGAACTTAAACAGGTAAAATTAGTTTGATTTTTCAGTAAGCATCACATTATGCCTACTGTCGTGATTTTTAACAATTTGATACATACGAGATAATATTCCTTCTACAGGGCTTTAAGTCGAAAATTGAAGACGTGAGAGAGGAAATATTGAGAAAAAGAAGGGCCGGGAAATTACCAGGTGACACTACCTCCGTGCTCAAGGATTGGTGGCAACAACATTCCAAGTGGCCTTATCCGACTGTACGTTGCCAATTTTTTACTATTAAATCTTTGTTAATCATTGATAATTATTAACAAACTTGTTGTAGCAATTATTTGTGTTCATGTGCATTTTTTTTTCTGATAAATGTAAAACCAAAGTTACACAGTGACGATGATATATTAAACATTATGTGTGCAGGAAGACGATAAGGCGAAGCTGGTGGAGCAGACAGGCTTGCAGCTGAAGCAAATAAACAATTGGTTTATCAACCAAAGGAAACGTAACTGGCACAGCAACTCACAGTCGGTCACCCCTCTCAAGTCTAAGCGCAAGAGAGATACAAAAAATGTACCAAACTAATTCGATAAAAACTCATTTTTAGGTTGATGCACGCGGTCGGGTTTTTCAGCACAGGTTGTTAGAAAATGGCAGATACATACCACGTTCGTCTATTCCTTCTCGATTATTCTGCCAAACACATTAGATTCCAAGGGATGGGGTTGGAAACTCAATTTTTCATTACATTTTGTGTATTATTCGTTCTACCTGCAAACATAACAGTAATCATGTGCTATATTTGACTGATTCAATTTGTAGTTATTGTCTATTATGCAAAAGCAGTGTACAATCTTTGATGCAGTTTTTTCTGTTTTATCCAATTACCTATATTTGTTTCCGCATACAGCTCTCCATCACTCACCAAAGCATTCCCTACTTTTGACTTGGCCAAAATCCATCCTCCTCTCATATTCCAAACACATAAAAAAAAAAAAAAACAATGTCTGGATTACTCTGAAGCTACGCACATCATGTCTCATTCGAGTTTCTACGATTCCATGTCAGAGGACGGGCAGGGCATGGAGTTCGTCCCTTTCAGCACCTCGAACGAGCCCCTAAACGTCCTCCTCCTCCACGGCAACCTCGACATCTGGGTGAAGGAAGCTCGAAACCTCCCGAACATGGATCTCCTGAACAAAAGCATGGGCCACCTCTTAGTCAACCTCTCCGGAAAGCTCCAGACGAGCGACCCTTACGTGACAGTGGCCATCTCGGGCGCCGTGATCTCCCGAACGTACGTGATCAAAGACGACGAGAACCCAGTGTGGGGCCAGCACTTCCACGTCCCCGTGGCCCACTACGGGTCCGAGGTCCAGTTCGTGGTCAAGGACAACGACATCGTGGGGTCCGAGATAATCGGGGCCGTCGGTGTCCCCGTCGAGCAGATCGTCTGCGGGATGAAGATCGACGGGACCTACCCGGTCCTGGGTGCAAACGGCAAGCCCTGCAACCACGGGGCCGTCCTCAGCCTCTCCATCCACTACTTTCCCATCGAGAAGATCTCTCTCTACCATCGAGGGGTGGGGTCCGATGCGCTGGACCCACGGGGGGTGCCCGGGACTTATTTCCCGATGAGGAGAGGTGGGACCGTGAGGTTGTATCAGGACGCGCACGTGGGCGAGGGGATGATTCCGGGGGTGGGGTTGGGGGATGGGGGGGTGTACGAGAACGGGCGGTGTTGGAGGGATGTTTTCGATGCGATTTCGGAGGCGAGGAGATTGGTTTATATTACGGGGTGGTCCGTTTATCATTTGGTGCAGCTTGTGAGGGATGATCCGTGGGTGGGGGGTGGTGTTCTGGGGGAGCTGTTGAAGGTGAAGTCGCAGGAGGGCGTGAGAGTGTTGCTGCTCGTTTGGGATGATCCGACTTCCACGAGTATTTTGGGGTATAAAACTGTAAGAAAAACTACTCTGCCTTAGTCACATTTTTCTTAAGTCACATTTTGAATGATGTTGATTAGCTCTTCACCAGGAAGGTGTGATGAATACGGGGGACGATGATACGCGGCGTTATTTCAAGCATTCGTCTGTGAAAGTCCTGCTCTGTCCACGGATTGCTGGGAAGGGTAGCTGGGCGAAAAAGCAGGTTAGTTTCTTGTTCTTCTCAACTCAAATGCAACGTAAACTAACTAGAAAACTTACTCATAGGAAACGGGAACAATCTACACTCACCATCAGAAAAGCGTGATTGTAGACGTGGCTTCGACTGATTACGGGAGAAAGATAGCAGCGTTTGTCGGAGGGCTTGATCTATGCAAGGGGAGATACGACACCCCGCAGCACCCGTTGTTCAGCACCTTGCAAACTGTCCACAAAGACGACTATCACAACCCGAATTTCACGGTAATGCTAATATCAATTATACGAGTAGTATTGATTTTTTTCTGAATAATAATTACCAGGGAACGACGACGGATTGTCCGAGAGAGCCGTGGCATGATTTGCATTGTAGAATTGATGGTCCGGCTGCTTACGACGTCTTGAAAAACTTCGAGGAGCGCTGGCTTAAGGCTTCGAGGCGACATGGGGCTCACAAGATCAAAAGCAAATACGAAGATTGTTTACTCAAGGTTGATCGAATGCCCGACATAATCGGGATATCTGATGCTGCTGAAGCCGCAGAAGGTGATACAGAGTCTTGGAACATCCAGGTACGTAGTTAGACGTTATTGACAAAGAAAATGATATTTGTTACGAGTGTTGACAAAATTTATGATAGGTTTTTCGTTCCATCGACTCTAACTCAGTCAAAGGTTTCCCCAAGAATCCAAGAGAGGCTTCTGACAAGGTAAGAATGCTGTCTTCTTACTATCAAAGCCTCAATTTTGTAATTGTAAATTTGTAATATCAAACAGAATTTGGTATGCGGGAAGAACGCATTGATAGACATGAGTATACACACGGCTTATGTGAAGGCGATACGCTCGGCTCAACACTTTATCTACATTGAGAACCAGTACTTCCTTGGGTCGTCCTACAACTGGAATAGTTACCGCGACTTGGGTGAGGAGGAACTATTCTGTTTTATGCTTTTCGTTTTTGATTCATACGTCTAGCAGAATATATATGCGACGTAATGTTTTTTTGTTGTCAGGTGCAAACAATTTGATTCCTATGGAAATAGCACTTAAGGTTGCGAATAAAATCCGAGCAGGAGAGAGATTCGCCGTATACATTCTGATTCCAATGTGGCCGGAGGGAGTTCCCACGAGCACTCCGACTCAAAGGATTCTCTACTGGCAGGTGTAGTCGAAGTTCTTCTTCTTTATTTATAGTTGTGAATGTAAGAAATCTGCATCATGAAAAATTGCTTCTATCAGTATAACACGATGCAAATGATGTACGAAACCATCTACAAGGCCTTAGTCGAGGCAGACCTTCATACGGAATACGAACCCCAGGATTACTTGAACTTCTTTTGCCTCGGGAATCGCGAGCCCGATTACAGCAGGACCGGGTGCTCCAACACCAAGAGTTCCAGTGGAAACACACAACAAGTAAGTACACTAAATACTGTATACACTCGTTTCAACAAACCAATCGAGTTTATTTTTTTGTTCCTTCATTCCATCCTGCAGGCTTTGTGTAAGAAGAACCGGCGATTCATGATCTATGTCCACTCAAAGGGAATGATAGTGGACGATGAATACGTGATCATGGGTTCTGCTAACATCAACCAACGCTCGTTGGAAGGAACAAGAGATACGGAGATTGCCATGGGCGCATACCAGCCGAAATATACATGGGCAAACAAGCATGATAATCCACGCGGACAGGTATATATGTATATAATATAGTATATACTATAATTCTTGATCATGTGACACATGTATATTTGCAGATATATGGATACAGGATGTCACTGTGGGCAGAGCACACGGGGACTTTGGAGCAATGCTTTGAGCAGCCAGAGAGCTTAGAGTGCGTGAGGCGAGTGAGGTGGATGGGAGAGCTCAATTGGAGACAGTTTGAGTCGACAGAAATAAGTCTATTGAGAGGGCATCTGCTCAAGTATCCTGTCCATGTCGATAACAAGGGAAGGGTGACGTCTCTTCCAGGCTGCGAGACATTTCCAGACATGGGAGGCAAGATAATCGGAACGTTTACTGGGATTCAAGAAAATCTCACTATATGATCATCATCATTTGCTTCCTTTTTCTCTTATACAGAATGTTATAGTCATCATATATTCATACAACACCAACACCAACACCAACAACAACATTTTTTTTGGGTAGTTTTAATGAGTTTGATGTAGGAGGACTAATATGTTGCACATTTTATGTGGTAAACCATAGATGCTTTGTTATAGTGTAATTTGTATGTACAAGTTGAGTTTTTGGACTATGTTTAAACATTAAACAGTGATTTACATTTCTCATGCTATATTCTTGTCCTGTGTGCTCTATGAAACAGACGACGATTTCTCCGAGTAGAGATTGTAAGGAGAGCCAGGGATATAATTGTAAACCACCACCGGAGTCCTGACGACGCGGGCCCCATCCGTCCACGTTACCGCACCCGAGATGACCGGATGCTGCGAAATGGCGGGCCCGCTCACGGTCACGACAAACCCTCTCGTTTCTCCAACCTTGTCGAACGTAAGAACTCGTGGCTCGACAGTAACACTGATCGATCCGGGCATGTCCGAACTAGCTCTGTAGGTCGAGTTCGCCTCCCCAACATTCGTCACTGCTCGCGGGAATCTGCCTTCAATCTTCTCCCCATCTCCAACGTAAAGCGAGAACGACGGGTAGTTGAGATCCCATCCTCTTCCCGACGAGGTGCTGTTGCAAGTTTTCTCGTCTCCCGTGACGAGCCTGAGAGTAGTCGTGTTGTAGCCCTGTTTGCATAGGAAGTCGACGTAATCATCTTCCGATGCATTGAATACGAGTCCAGGGTCTCTGGCAGAAACCGGATTTATCTGGCCCGACCCGTAACTGAATTCCAGATCTTCGTGTTTGCTCGGGTCCATCACATGTGCTAGTAGTAGTGGACAAGTTTTTCGATTATATATGGCATTATCGTAATTTGCAGTATTCGTTTTTACCTGTTGTCATGAGGGCAGACTTAATGGCAGCTGGCGACCAGTCGGGATGAGCGGCTTTCACGTAGGCGGCTGCACCGCTGGCGTGAGGACAGGACATGGAAGTGCCGGAAATGATATTGAAAAGTGTGCTCCTCTTGTCTCCGTCGTAAACCGAGGGTGACGACAGCGGGGACCACCCGGCCAGAATATTCACTCCGGGGGCCGTTATATCAGGCTGGTTTTCGCAAACACAAAAACTGTTGGTTATACATATTATGGCGATGATATATATATTATCGTGCAACGAACCTTAAGAATGTCTGGGGAGATGGCGTTCGGCCCTCTGGAAGAAAACGAAGCGACGATTGGAGCCATGGGGTCTTTCCATTCGTCGCTGGCGAAAATTGTTGCAACAGGGTTCCTGGGAAATAACTACTTTAGAAAATGCACTAGAAACGAAGGAAGGATAAGAGATCGTATATATGTATGCGTATACTTTGTGCTTTGGATGTATTCCATAACAAGCTTTCCATCCTCGGGGCTTATCAAAGTCGAAGGTAGCGGCCAACTGAAGGCAGAGTCGGGATTCACGGAGAGTACATCGGACATGATGTTTCCGACAGCTCCAGCGCTCAGAATTCCAGAACCGTCCCTGATGTTCTCGCAGTAAACAATCTTTCCTGAAACCAGGTCAGCATTCATCGCACCCGGCATGCAGTATCTCGCGGAGTTCGAGTTAGAACCGCTGGTGTAGTTCGCTGCATCTCCTCCCCATATCAACGGGTACGAGGTCTCGTTGAGCTCAAATGCGTTAACAGCGATTCCCTGAATTCGTTCGGTTAATAAATTTCGATTGAGCTGAGTAAAGGAAGTTATATGATACGGACTTACGGCAAAGACTTGACCGTTTCCGAGCTCCATTCTCGCGACGAATTTCCTGTCGATAGTGCTTGCAGCCACGGTCAGAGTCCAAGGAGCGAGGCTCGTGATGGTGACGAGGTCAGGACCGTCATTTCCAGCTGAAGTCGAAGTCAGTATTCCTTTCCTCATGGCGTGGAAAGATCCGATGGAAACGATGTCGTTGAAATAATCCTCCGGGAAGTTTTTCCCTAAGGAGAGTGAGATGATGTCGACTCCATCGGAAATCGCGTCGTCGAAGGCTTTGAGGATGTCGGCCGATCCGCACCCTGTTGCCCAGCACACTTTGTAAACTGCGATCCTCGAGTCGATAATGCCCCTGGCTACGCCCTTGGCTAGGCCAAAGTAACTTGCTTCTTCCACTTTTGCCCCCGAAGCAGTTGATGCCGTGTGGGTCCCGTGGCCGTTGGTGTCTCTTGGAGATGGGATGTCCCCGTCGTAGTACCTGTTCTCGCTGTTGTAGTAGCGAGCTCCGATGATCTTGCTGCGATAATTATATATATTATTATTTTCGACAGATTTTTTTTTTCGACAAATGTAAATTATGATTACTTGTTGCAGGTGAAATTTGTGGTTGTGCAGGTGCCGTTCCACTTGGATGGCGGAGGGCCGAAACCGTTGTCGATAAAACTCGGATGTTCGGGCCAGACTCCTGCAAATGTAGGAGAAACGAGGTAGGCACATCAGTATCTGAGAATAACCGAAGAAAATTAGTGTAATTACGTACGAACCACTGTCTAGAAATCCAATAATGACGTCTGATCCCTTTGGAGCTCGAGGTAATAAGTCTAGGGTGAGATTCATGAAGTCCCACGACCGGGTTGTGTGAAGTTGGTGTATGCGGTTTGGATTCACCGAGACGACTCCTTCCATTTCTGTCAGCCTAATTGGTAAGACTTGACTTGTACAATTGGAGAAAGAAATGTAATGAAATGAAAGTAAATTTACCTGAAATAGTGGCAGCTTCCTCCTTTGTGAGCTTGGCGGCAAACCCGTCGAAACTTCTCCAGTAGCTGTAAACGAGCGAGTCTCTGGTTGATAATGTGCTGAAATCACGACGAGAATGTATGTAAAGTTTGGTACAAAATGAAGCGTATATTTATGCACCAAAGACAACGAGGCGTTGTATATATATTATTGAAACCTTCCAAGTACTTTACGCAACATCGAATGATGTTTGGCTGCAACTGATGCATCTTGCTGAGGAGGCCTACCACCACCCATGTAGACAATGTAAAGCTGCAGGTAAATTGAACATCATCATCAACTGTAATTAAGAAAGAGAGAGATAGAGAGAGAGAGAGTTGTGTGCATGCCTTCCTTTCTTGGCACTGGCAGTTGAGAAGAAGGGCTGAAAGCAACAAAGGATAGAGAAGCGAAAGTAATCGGACTTTCGACATCATGGATGAATTGTGCGAATGTCGATCCAGTTTGTTTCGAGAGGGAGTTGAGGATTATAAAGAGAAAGGTGCAGCTTATGAGTCCTGATCATGATTTGGTGAGCTTATAAGTTAACCGCAGTTTTGGTATTAATTTGACTTATTTGTAATGAATTGATGCCACGCCAAGTAATAATATTAACAGTAGTTAGATAAAAAACACTTACCTGATGAGTAAGATGTTACTTGTACGTCTCAGGGTCATTTTTCTCAAGAAATATTACTAGGATATAATCATGAATATGAATATGCTACAACACATCCATTGTATAATGGATAAGTGGTCCATCTGCAATAATATCACACAGAAGAGAGGAAAACTAGAACAACATATACTGATAAAATTGCAGATAACTTTTCATCTTGCCAAACAAACTCAAACTCGAGGCTAGTAACAAACAATCGAAATCCAATTATTATTGTTTTTTCCTACGCGTTAAGAAGAACTAGGAACAACATAAATTTCACAGCTGCATCATTCGGGTCGAGCTTCCTTCAGTGGCCATTGGCAACGCCACTATCCTTGGCAGCCTTCTTCGCGTAGAATCTGCGGTACTTAGAATCCACCTCAGTGAGATAGTATGTGCCCGGTGCAAGAAGGCTACAATCCTTGCTGGTCACAAAGTCCTTGTTTCCGTATCTGTGCTCCATTAGCTTCATGATCTCGACAAATTTTTCTGGTGGGAACTGCACGCAATACAAACATTTTCAGAAGGTACCAAATTCTGGTCGTACACTTTTCGTTTTCATATTTTCATCTAAGCTTATAAAATCATAATCATAATCATAATCCAGGACATGAGTTGGTAGACAAGACAGACACTGAATATCAAAATAGTTCATGTTGAATGTTATTATAAGCGCAAACACACATATATTATGCATGCATACATAACCAACAAACAGAAATTGAACAGAGTCCAAAATTCAGATATAACACATAAATGAAAGAGAAAAAAAAAGCATACCTCATGTCTCGATTTCAACTTCTCAGAAACATTCATGACAGTAGCAATGTTGGATAGGCTGAAAGGATGCTGCCCCTCCGTAAACCGGAGAGAGAACATGGTGGCTGAAAGACCACTGCCGTAGGAAAACAGTATCACCCTTTGCCCAGCCTAAGGAAACGCAAGAGGTGGGAAAAATAACAATCTTTTAACAAAATGTGAAGAACTCATGAAATCAAAAGTCCCAAAAAATAACAATCTTTTACCAGAGTGCTAGTTTTGTTGTGGAGAAGTGATGCAAATGCAGCATAGAGTGAGGCCGTGTACATGTTCCCCACTTGTTTCGGTATAAGTGTTGATGGTTGCACCTTAGAGTCATAAAATGGCTTCGCAACTTGTTGAGACGCCTGTAGGTACAGTAAAATTAGCCCACAAATGTTTGTATATTGGGATTAAGAATTTTGGCCTTTTGGGTAGTAAAATAAAGCCCAAGTAACAATATAAACCAACCATGGATAAATTCAAGTGAGTGCCTGATGTTACATTCCTAGATATCTCTAAGTATCTAACCAACAGATTATTCTGGTGTTTCTGTACTGAGATTATAAGGGGAGTTTCAGGACGTTGCACTTTGGGTCCCACAAGATTGAAACACTGGAACTTTTATTCTCGTGTTTCTGTTGTGTTGTACTTTTGGGACTACGGATGCAATAATTGATTCTTATGGTAGGTTTTCTGCTCAATATTTTCATGTTTGGGACTATAATTGTAAGTTATCTTGATTATAGGGAATGTGGACATAATATCTGAAATGGGGTAAAAAATATCAAAGTATTCAAACCTTCTCAAGATCGCGACTCTGGTAGCTTTCATCATTTGTTAACGATGAAAAAGGTGCCAGCTTCTCTTTGGCAGCCTCATCAATGGAGCTGAAATCATTCATACATAGTTATTTCAAACATAGAAGTAAAACTGGTGTTCAATAAAAAACAAAATTCACCTGGCATTCCTCAAGAAATCATTGAATAACAATCTGGAGAAGCTCTTCTGTACAAGCTGCAGGTTTCATGGAAAAATGTCAACCAAGCTCATAGTCGGGCAATTCATATATATAAACATATACTATCATACTATGCCTCTGTTTTTCTTAAATTTAAATTACCTTGTTATAAGGAGAATGAAATACAAAGTACTCGGCATCATTAACGGAAAACTGTTTGCCCTCCTGCTTCTCATACCTATTATGGATTATTAAAATAAGTATCAAAAAAGAGAAATTTAAGAGGAAATAAAAATTCAGGTAGCTTACTTGTCAGATAAGCTTTTGTAACAAGAATCGAGTGCCATGAGGTAACATGTCTGAGAAAGCTTGCCATCAACGACCTACAAGCACAACTCAAACCATATTATATTATGTAAGTTGTTAATTCAAAATGACACACATTTTTATTTTTATTTTAAACACAGATCAGATCACAACTAACGAGTCTATGTACTCATTGAAAATAAAATTATAATTAACAGGACAAACTATGACATGCAGAGTAGAAGGTTAAGAGGAGAATTACTGGATATTCACTGGCAAGGTCAGGCTTGTAAAAATCATAAACGTGAGACATATGGCTCGCCCTAAGCTTGCTTTCGAAAGCAATAGGAGCATTTGGTCCTATCAGCATGGCAACAGCCGCGGCTCCTCCAGTTGGTCTAGCAGGTCCCTCGGCATAGACCTAGTATCATACAAAAATATAACGGGTAAGGACTAAAGAACCACAAACAAGCATTTAATGGTTTGTTTTCATAATGTACAGTAATAAGTTAATAAGAAATACCACATGTTAATAGATTAACAGCCCTGAATTATAAGGAAAACGACACCAGATAACTTTTTAGTCAGATAGTTTATTTATTTAAAAAAAAAAATCGAGAACTGTAAATCATACCGCACTGTCTGTACAGACAACAAGCCCATATCTTCCATCCCATGAGCTACTTTCGACCCAATTCACACAGTTAAATAAGGCAGCAGTACCCCCATAACACGCGTTTGTTGAGTCAACACCTTCTATGTCCGTATTTCCACATTTCTGGTTATTTACATGGGGAGGAAATGGGATGAGTACAAGTCTGAAGACATAATACAGTGGTGGCAGTCCAGAGTGAATTGAAAACAAAAACAATACGAATCATCAGTCACATATGCCCTGTAGGAGAAACATTTGGCTAACTCTAGTGTGATCATTGTTGCTGCTTGATATGATAAGCTCATGTAACCATAAATCATACTAATTCATAGGAAGAACATGTAATTCAATTCTCTAGGTTAAAACTGCATAGGAAACAATATTTACCTCAAAGATTGGCATTAAGAACGTCTTAATGGATTTGCTTTTATCGAGCACAGTCTCACTCCCGACTTCAAGGCGCCCAATCTCTTTTGGGCCAACCCCGTACTTCTCTAGGAGGGATGTGACAGCTGTCATACTGAAAGTTCAAAGGGTTTAACAACAATTGCTGGAAAAAAGTTATACTTCTAATGAACGTTTTTTCATATACTGAAAAGGCTACAAGCATACATAAGATTCTAAAATTATGATTAAGTTAATGTGTTAGGTAGAGTAGATGTATTCATTTCCGAAATCCATTGGGTCGATTCGACTCTTCTCTTGCTTAATTTAGAAAATCCCGATTTCACAGATTGAAAACTAAAGCCAGAATTAAGTTTAGCATCAGTAAAACATTCATCATCCATAATTTGTTTCATAACAATATAACATCATACACGGAATCCACCCGAACGAAACCGATTTACCTCATGGAAATGACATCTTCGACCTCATCACAAAAGGCCATGCAATCTTGGCCAAGCCCAATTGTGTACTTCCCTTTGCTTGCTCCATCATGAGCCTCCAGCACTTCCTGTAACACCCATACCAACATTTCATCAGGAAAACAATAATTCTCAGAGACACAAAATCAGTATACAATTGTGCAAGAGGGTTCTGAGATCTGCTATCTAAAATTCGTGTAGATTGAATCTGGAAAAAAAATGCCCTCCCCGTCATCCCTAACCTTAATCTCCGAAAAATCTGGAAAAACCCAAAAACACAAACCCAGAAACACACACCCAAACACGCACAAAACGCTTGAAAGAAATGTTAACCTGCTGGATGCAAGTGGGGGGAAAGTAGATTTCCATGGCGAGTATTCCCACGTTCTTCGCCATCGATCTCTTCTCTTTTTTTCTTTTTTCACAGATCAGTGAGAGAGAGAGAGAGAGTGAATAAAATGGTGTTGAGAGAGGGTGAGGGAGTAACAGAATATATAGCAGAAGAAAAGCAAGCAACGTGTATGATGTGAAATTAAATTGTTTCTAATTTTCTTAGTTCCACAGCGCCCCCAAACGCAGACTTCGTGATTTTCCACACTCACCAACTAACCAATTTTTCGAATTCCATAATTTATTCTTTTTCTTTCTTTAAATTTGGTTATATTCATTCAATTAATATTAAGAATTTCAAAAACATTTTTGAAAGAAACATTAAAAAAAATTACTATATTTTACAAAATAAATGTTACTATAAGAGAACAAACATTTTAAAAAAATTATATTTTACAAAAAAAGTACGACTATAATGGTATACCTAAACATAGGTATATGACACATAAACAAAATTTTATACCTATCAATTTGCACCTCAATATCCCAATGAGTTGAGATACAATTTTTTTTCTTCATGCTTGTGGGATTCAAGATACAATCAAATTTGTACTTAGTATCAAATATTTGATAGTTCATTTTCTCTTTTTAAATTATCTCATCTTCCAATGGTGTACTTAAGTTCAGTTTCATGTCATGTAAAAATTGTATCTAAATGCTCTAAATTTTGGACAAATGTGTCTTTTGAAATAAAATTAAATATTTACCTATTTTTAGATCCGTGAAAATATCACATTTTTTATTTTAATATTTTAAATAATTATTTAAAAAATCATAACTACTCAGATTTACTTTACAAATAAAATACATTATTTTTAAAACGAAAAAATATATATAAAAAGAAGTACCACTACTTAAATGTTGTTATCGAAAAATAAAAAAAAATTAAATACCCAAAATATAAAATATATTCTTTCTATCTCAAATTAATAATTACATTTTTTCATAAATTACAAATAAGATATAACCATTACTTTGAGACAAAATAATATTATTTATAATTATAGCAATTTAAATAGTTGTAATTATTTAAGATAAAATGTTTAATCATAACAAAAATGTTTAATGGCACATACAATGTTTGCTACCAACGTACTAGGACCACCATAATTGACATTATGTGGTTATGCCTAATAACAATTAATAAGTAACCAGCCAAACTATAACGTCAATTGCCATTTAACTACTTTAGTTAATAAGGGCAAACTTGATATCTTACTTCTAAAGAGTTCCACCATACACGATACTCATCAATTTTGTAATATAAAAAGCTTTACAAAAGTCACGTTTTTCTTTTCTTTTTTACATCTTACCCTCTCTCTATATTCTTATTATTTTACTCCTCACATTTTTTAATGATCATATTTCTTTTATAATTTACAAATAAAATGTGACCATTAAAATGTTGATGATTTAAGTGAAATCATTGTCCATTTAATGTAATTGGATTCATACAAAGTTTCGGTAATGATCCTAAAGCACTACAATATGATTTAGGCGAAGTGCGGAGTGCACGGTTGTATAAAAGTGATAACGGATCATTGTTTGGTTAAGTGAATGTTGGTGTTGATTTATTGTGTGTAAATTAGCATGAAATATATGTTAATTTCATGGTTTGCATGGTTGTAATATGCAGCCACGAAATTGCATGCATGGCACCTAAAGAAAGTGATTTCGAAGAGGTGTGACCATTCTTAAAGGGTGCAACTCTTCCCAAAGGGTGCAGCCCTTCATGAAAGGGTATTTTCACTATCCAAAGGGGTGTTTCAATACCTATATAAGGGTGTTGAAAATCAGATTCTAAGACCCACGAAAATTAAGAGCTTTGTGTTAACGAAGTATAGCGAATAAACATTTTATAGTATACTTGTTTCTACGCCAAAGAACAAGTGCGGTATTGTCTTATCCTAGAAGAAGTTTCGTGATACCTTGGCTGTTATAGGGTCGAAATATTCTTTAAGGAAAACGTGTAAACGTGATTCAATATTTTCCAAAGCCTCCACATTCAGAAACACACAAAAGTAACAACAATCTTAAAGAATATTTACTATTCTGAACGATGGAGTCGGTTGAAGAAGCACTTTTTCTATCTCGAAGGAAAGAATAAAGCGTTTTACCTCGCTTCAAAACCGAGGGTTTAGTTGTAGAAGTCGACCACTCGGATTATCAATCCGAGGGAGGGCTAGAAGTGAGAGGTCTCAAAGTCATATTCATTTGCAATTTCAAGTGTTTGAAAGAGTAGTTCGAGTTTGACAAAAATGTCCAAAGTAACAAATAGAAAACGATTTATCAAGTAGAGAACGATGGAGGTAATGAATGAGCAATGACAACTCGGTGAATGATTTAACACAAGAGTGATTTCCGGAGGTTCTCGTCCCTAGAGTCGAACCTCCAAGTACCTAAGTTCTAGAATCGACTACGGAAGGAAAAACTCCGCACAACGGTGGTTAATCAATTTAATTCCCCAAAGTAGCACTCCAAACGGTAGTGAACACAATGGTTGTCGAATTCCTTTACTTAGCCCTTTTGAACTTAATTATGAAAAATCAAACTACGGGAAGAAGGACTCCGCACAACGGTGGTCGATCTAAAATTTAATCCCCGATCGAGTCTAACTCCGCCCAACGGTGGTTAGATCGATCGTAGCTCGAAAATTCACAATTAAACTCAAAGTTTATTCACTCGAGCATTTTATCAAACACCTAGTGTGCACTACATTTTCATCACCTCCTATTGGAAAATTAGCCAAGGAAACCCATGCAAATCATCATGATCACATAAGAAACATACAAAGCACTCATAATCATGATCAAATCCGAGAATTCACAAAGATCCAAGTCAAATTCCCAACAAAAATCAATATTCATAAAAAGAGATTTCTACACAACAAAAGGAAAAGTAGAGATTTAGAGATAGCCAAGTTTGAAGAGGAATTCTCGACTCCGTGGTCTTTGATCGAGCTTGAATCCGTGCTTCGATTTGTGGAAGATGAGCTTGAACTCTCAATTTGGTGTTCTTTCTCTCTCTAGAATTTCCAAGTGTGTTTTCGTAGATCCAAAGTTGTGTGGGAAGAGGTTTCTCCTCCTCTTTATACTCATGTCGGGTGAAAACCGTTTCCCCTCCTTTTTCCCACCAAAAATTGGATGTGAAGTGCCACTTTTAGCCTCCGGTCAATGCATTTTGTGCTCGGTCAATGGAAGTCAACGCCCGGTCAACCAATTTGCTTCCCATTCACTCTCATTGAACTAGTCTACAGCGGGTTTGTCCGAGAGTTTCAACGCGGGTTGAGCTGTTACCACATCTTTCTCCCCTTCGAATTTTGGTTACTTGCTTGCGCAGCCTACCGATTCTCGTCATATCTTTCTCGTCCGAACTCCGATTGTCGAAATTCAAAATTCCACGGATTCCCGACTTCAAGACCTTTCCAGCCGTGTATGGCATGAATCGTGGTTCCGACCGAGCGATAGCAGTTTTTAAGTCGAAGTCGCTGCACTTCCGGCCTTGAGTCAACACCTCACTTTTAGTCGTTTTCACCTACATTTCACACAAAAACTCGACTATACCGTGCATAAGCTCCGTCACAACAATAATACATAATCCCTCAACAATCAAACACATATATACACAAAATATACCTAAAACCACCCCGAAAACAACAATAAAAACGAGCTAAAAATCCGGCATTTCAAACTACTACAACGACAAAGCAATGCTCGTCCCGAGCATAGTGTTCCAACGTGATACACTAACTAGCCGGAGAAGCACGTTTCAAACCAATCCCATGTTCATCTCATCAAGCATTGTTAAAATAATATGACACACACTATTCGAATCCCACAATCGCACGGTTCACTCGTTTCTTTCCTCTCAAATATCGAATCATAGGCCAAATACACTCATTATGCAAGAGATAGAACAAGTAACTTGCATGTAGTCAATGAAGCTCGAGGAGTAGAATGAATAGCACCCATTTAACATGCATTTCATACACTACAAGCGTAAGCGAGTTTTACTCAATTAAATCATCACAAGCAAATGAATCAAAACATGATCAAATATGGTAGGATAAGGTAAAGGGTGGGGCAAGAATCATATATGAAACAAGAATCGGGCACTCACTTCTCCCTCTTTCCCTCCTACACCAAACGTTTCTCACAAATCAACCTCGCCCTTATAACTCCATCTATGTGCAAGGACATAAGTAAACCGAGCTTACAAATCAATACATATATTTCAAGAAAAACCCTCGCCTTTTTCAATCATCCTTTTTTTTTTTTTTCGATGGCCAAGCATTTTTGTTTTTTTTTAGGCTCTTTTCTTGCACTTTTTTTTTTTTCTTGACTTTATTTTGTGCACACAACATCATACATCATATATCATTTCTTCTCTTTCTTTCATTCTTGTTTTTTTTTTTTTTAGAGGGTTTGGCTTTTTCCAAGAATTAATAACATGCTCAAGTTTACAAATGAACTCATAAGCACAACCTAAGTAATGACCCCAAACACAAATATCACCTTCATCACCGAATGACCCCGAAAATGCTCACACCACTCGAGAAACTCTCGGCAACAATGAAAAGGTATACATGTAGGTTCAAAGGGGTATCTAGAGGTGTCCCACGACGGGCTCGGTATCATATGGGGAATATATTCAAGTGGAGCTTTACTATTGATCAAGTTCATCATATTCAAGCCAATGAGACCAACCGAGCTCATCACCATTCACTCATAATGCACAAACACATACATATGGACAAAGATAACAATGCATATTCATAACAAAAGTGAAAACGAAAAGGAGATGAGATATATATAATCCAACAAGAAAGATCAAGGTTCAAATTACTCTCACAATTATAAGCAAGGTTTCCAAATAACAAATAGTGAATAGTCAAATATCCAACAATGCCCGAGAGAGATAAACGACATCCAACTAACGACTTCTCCGACTTAAGACCGATCCACATGTACCACACACTTCTACGGGACTCGCACAATCTCATCAAAGTAGGAAAACGCCGAAAAGCTCGAATCTAAAACGAAAACACAAATAAGAAAAAGAAATAAGAATAAGAAAAATAAAAAAATAAAAATAAGAGAATTAAAATCATCTCACAAAGAGAACACCACCAAAATACTCCATTGAAAATCCCAAAATAAACTAGAACATACTAATGATCAAGAGGGATAAGCCAATCACATACCTCTCCCCGAAATTAATTCGGGATGTGCGACGATTCTTCTTCCGGCCGTGGTGTAACCATAGGGGGCTGCCCTTGCGGTGATGGTGCTCTCGGGGTCCTTGATCGACCCATGTCACATGTCGGTTCTCCTTGAAATATTGGAAGTGTCGGAAATGTCGGTGCGTGATACTCTCCTTGCAATCCATTAGCCTCATGGTAAGCTTTATGCATCTGACATAACTCCAAATGTATCATTTCCAACCCTCGGTGCAAAGCCTCCGAAGTCTTCAAGCTGCGAAGCACGATCGAGCCATGGATTTTATTGTTCCTATGAAACTCGTTGAGGTTTTGTACTATCTTGTTGATCCCTTCCCTTGTCTCTTCAGAATATTCCTTGAGCTTTCGAAAGGACTCACTCAAACTCAAGAGACTATTCTTCCACTCCATGCTCTCGTTCCGAAGGGTATCGATCTCCGCTCGTTGCCCGGCGAGTTGAATTAGATAACCGGTAACTTGGCTACGATGTACTGCTATTAGTTCCTCCATCTTCTTAGACCTCATCTCTTCTACGCGTGTTATTTCGTCCACCACAACACTCCTAACCCCCTTGAGGAACTCATCCATGGAAAAACCCGGCCCTCCGGTAGATGACGATCCTCCTACATTTCCCGATCCTCCTCTAATCTCAACATCCTCGGGAATAACCGGCTCCTCGCCTACTTCCTCCTCACACTCTCGGACCCTTCTCTCTTTTCTAGCTCGGTCGAGAGCTTTCTTATGATCCGCCAAAGCCTTCTTATTAGACACCCTCGACTCAAA
Organism: Euphrasia confusa; assembly: GCA_954870475.1. NCBI lineage: Eukaryota > Viridiplantae > Streptophyta > Magnoliopsida > Lamiales > Orobanchaceae > Euphrasia > Euphrasia confusa. The sequence continues at coordinate 10,406,426 of OX940951.1, read as the reverse complement.
AGTAAGGAACTCTTCACTGTGAAACACTTTCCCTTGCTTAAACTCGCTCTCCACAATTTCTTTTGTTGCGATCCATCGCTCTCCTTCTTTTGGCCCAACACTATCAGCAGTTAGCTTCTCAAAGTGTACAGCTAAGAGACGAGCTACATAAAACAAACCTACACCTTTCGTTCCCGCACCCCTTTTCTTCATTTGGTCCCATAAGTAAAATATGGGTGATGTATGTTCCTTCTTGCAGTAGGTTGTCCATAACAAGGCTAGCTCCGTGGTATTCACCTTCGACCCTTCTTTCTTTCCGGAAATATTATGGGAAATAAAACGGTGGACCAATATCAATGCCGGGTCATAAAATTGATTAGAACTCCCCTCGAACTTCCACACTCCGTGGTTATTAGTCACTTGAGACCATTGAGTTTTCCGACTCACCGGCATCCTTTTAAACCCGGTAACTGTCACCCCTTTCTCCCTTTCCGTTGGAAACCCGAAAATCGCCTTCATCACTTCCTGTGTGATCTCAAACTCCTCGTCATAAAGACGACAAGTAGCATATCTCCTCACATTACTCTTATACAATTTAAATGTAGTAAGCATTTCGAGCCCCAAATCAATCGAATAGTGTAAATCCATCTTAGCCAACTTAGCCAAACCCAACATCTCCAAATACATCTCAACTTTATCTTTCACTCCCCATTTCTCAACCGAATCCCAGTTAAACACGATAGAAGGAACAACTATTACCTCTTTGAGAGATTTATACAACTCTCCCTCGGCATCGGTTTTTATCAAAAATGGCGCACCATATTTCTTCCTCAAGTCAAGCACCAAGTCCGGCTCCTCCTGTTCGTGTACCTCATGTTCAGATTCTGAGTTGACTGATTCGGAGTCGGATTCCACCCTTTTACGTTTGTTTTGACTCCGAAGTCCGCTACGACAGCCGCTCTTTGAGCTCGACCCACCCGTCATTGAGTTCGGATTTTAGTGTAGATGCAATGGGAGAAGATAGCTCTAGAGTTTGGGATGAATTTTTCGGGTGAATCGGGAGAATTTTAGGCTAGGGTTTTCAAAATTTGAAATGGGGGTAAACTGTGTTCTTTTGGTGAAGGAAAGAAATGAAATGGGGGGAAAGGAAAATCCCGCTACTCTCTTTGTTTTCAATTTTTTTTTCATTTTTAGAAAGGTGGTGGGTGGTGTGGTCAACTCTCGGACAAGGCAAATACGGTCAACCCGCGGACAACATGAAATTTCATTTTTCTCGAGTTTGTCCGCGGATTGCACTGTTCCTCCATTTTTTTCGACTCCCAAAATTTTCGATTTTCACATTTTCTCGACCCCCAAACTTCCGTAAGCATTCCCACAATATTTTTCTCCGGAAAATTTTACCGGAAAGTGGCTCAAGTTAGAGTCGAGAGCTCGACCTCCATCTAAGTGCATTTCTCCTTTTCAACCTTTAATTCTCCAATATTTGCACCTAGTGGGTTGCTCGGTTTAACGTCGCGAGCTCGACTTAGCCACGACGTTAAACTCAATCCGACAAGGTTAGCATATACCCATCTACTAATCTTCTCGGCTCCTCTCTTTCAATATAAATCTTCAATCGTTGTCCGTTAACCGTGAACTCCTCAAGCGTGGCCGGGTTGATTAACCGGACCGCTCCTTTTGTCAACACCTCTCGAACCTCATACGGACCACTCCATTTAGATTTCAACTTTCCCGGAAACAACTTCAATCGAGAATTGAACAAGAGTACCTTCATTCCAACTTTAAACTCTTTCGGCAAAATCTTTCGATCATGAATTCTTTTAATTTTCTCCTTGTAAATTCTTGAATTCTCATAAGCATCTTGCCTTAACTCCTCAAGTTCCGACAATTGTAGCATTCTCTCCTTACCCGCATTGTCCATATCCATATTCATCATTTTTATCGCCCAAAAAGCTCTATACTCAACCTCCACGGGAAGATGACATGCCTTACCGTACACCAACCGAAAAGGAGTTGTGTCTAGAACCGTTTTGTAAGCGGTTCTATATGCCCACAATGCATCTTTCAACCTCTCCGGCCAATCCTTCCTCGATGGTTTCACGGTTTTCTCAATTATCTCCTTGATTTGCCTATTACTTGTTTCGGCTTGCCCCGATGTTTGTGGATGATATGGGGTTGCAACATGGTGAGTAATACCATTCAACTTCATAAGCTTTGCAAAAAGCTTGTTGCAAAAATGAGAACCCCCATCACTCACAATAGTTCTCGGTATTCCAAACCGAGAGATAATATTTCCTTGCAAGAATCTCAACACCGTAGATGCATCACATCTCCTTGTGGGAATTGCTTCCACCCACTTCGACACATAATCCACGGCTAGCAATATATATTCAAATTGGTTCGCCTTTGGAAATGGCCCCATAAAGTCGATGCCCCATACATCAAATATCTCTACTACCAAATTCACATGCATGGGCATCTCATTTCTTTTCCCAATCGACCCCATCCGTTGGCATGCATCACAAGACAAAACAAAATTATGAGCATCTTTGAACAAAGAAGGCCAAGTGAATCCTGCTCGGAGAATTTTGTCGGCCGTCTTCCTACCACCAAAATGTCCTCCACTTGGAGATTCGTGACATTCCTTCATAATCTCATGTTGTTCTATCTCCGGAACACATCGTCTCACCAAGTCATCCCGACCAACTTTATATAGACACGGGTCCTCCCAAAAATAGCTCCTACTATCATCAATGAGCTTTCTCTTATCTTGAGCATTTATGCCTTCTCGAAATGCCCCGGTCACCAAATAATTTGCAATCTCCGCATACCACGGCACTTGATCTACCCGGAAACACTCCTCCAAAGACATTCTCTCCTCTACTTTCTTCTCTCCACTCTCCAACCTCGATAGATGGTCCGCAACCACATTTTCACATCCCTTCCGATCTCGGACCTCTACATCAAACTCTTGCATCATCAAAATCCATCTAATGAGTCTCGGTTTAGCTTGTGCTTTTGTCATCAAATATCGAATAGCCGCGTGATCCGTGTGAACTATCACCCTTGCTCCAATAATATAAGAACGAAACTTGTCCAAAGCAAAGACAACCGCATACATCTCCTTCTCGGTAGTGGTATAGTTCACTTGAGCCTCATTTAAGGTAGCACTAGCATAATACACAACCCGTAGCAACTTGTCCACCCTTTGACCCAACACCGCTCCAATGGCATAATTCGAAGCATCGCACATAATCTCAAACGGCTTACTCCAATCCGGTGGAATTACTACGGGTGCCGATGTAAGCTTCTCCTTCAACACCCTAAATGCTTCTTGGCACTCTTCATCAAATTTAAATGGGACATCATTTCCCAATAAACGGCATAGTGGTTGGGCAATTTTTGAAAAATTCTTAATGAACCTTCGGTAAAAACCGGCATGTCCCAAGAAACTCCGGACACCTTTCACATCAATCGGAGGTGGTAAATTTTGGATTACTCCCACTTTCGCCTTATCCACCTCAATCCCCTTCTCCGACACCACATGTCCCAAGACAATACCTTGAGTCACCATAAAATGTGACTTCTCCCAACTCAAAGTAAGGTTATTCTTTATGCAACATCCGAGGACTCGGTCAATCTTTGCTAGAGTATCATCGAAGGAATCTCCAAATACCGTGAAATCATCCATAAAGACCTCGATGCTCTCTCCAATCATGTCGGCGAAGATAGCCATCATACATCTTTGAAAAGTCCCGGGTGCATTACATAGCCCGAATGGCATCTTCCTCCAAGCAAAAGTGCCCAAGGGACTAGTGAAAGTTGTCTTCTCTTGGTCCTCCGGAAAGATTGCAATTTGATAATAACCGGAAAGACCGTCTAAGAAACAAAAGAACATTCTCCCGGCCAACTTATCCAACATTTGGTCGATGAATGGTAAGGGAAAATGATCCTTTCGTGTAGCCGCATTTAACTTCCGATAATCTATGCACATACGCCACCCGGTGACCGGCCTAGTTGTCACCAACTCCATCATGGCGTTCATGATTACCGTAATTCCACCCTTTTTCGGCACCATATGAATTGGGCTAACCCACTCACTATCGGCTACCGCATAAATCAATCCTTCGCTCAAGAGTTTCATGATCTCCTTCTTGACCACCTCCAAAAGAATAGGATTGAGACGCCTTTGACTATCTCGGGAAGCTACGGCGCCCTCCACAAGAGCAATCCGGTGCATACAAACATCGGGACTCACCCCGCGTAAATCCGCCAAGCACCACCCAAAAGCATTTTTATTCTTTTTCAAAACTTCCACCAACCTTTCCTCCTCATCCTTACTCAAAGAGGAAGAAATAATAATCGGCTTATTCTCATTTTCCTCCAAGAATACATATTTCAAATGAGCCGGTAATTCTTTCAACTCCACCTTCGTCTCTTGGAGAGAAATGGTAGGATCTCCTTCTATATTTTCCGCCTTTAACTCCATCATATCTCGGATATCTACCACGCCATCCTCCAACTCATCATCATCTTTCAACTCAAATTTTTCTTCTAATACGGCCTCCACCAATTCATCTATAACATCAATTCCGGCACACTCTTCCACCATTGATGTGTTAGGGACAAGAGACCTATTTTTCACCAATAGTCGTATCTTTTCACCAAGTACGGTCATCTCTATCACTCCATGCTTAACATCAATAAGAGTATTTGCCGTGGCCATAAACGGACGCCCAAGAAGGATTTGATGATCTCTCGGTTTGTGGCTCTCTTCCTCAATGTCCAAGATGACAAAATCAACCGGAATAATGAGCTCTCCAACTTTCACTAGAATATTCTCAACTATCCCCGCCGGTTGCCTCACCGTCCGATCGGCCAATTGCAACCGCATGCTAGTTGGTTGAAGCTCTCCTAGCCCCAAGGCACGAAATAAGGATAACGGCATAAGATTAATACCGGCCCCGAGATCTAGCATACCCAACACCGTTTGGCCATCCCCAAGCTCAATAGACACGGTGAAACTTCCCGGATCACCTTCCTTCACTGGAACTCCCTTTTGACACAAAGCATGTGTCGCATCCACTACCATCACCTTCTCTCCATCTCCAAACTTCCTTTTTCTCGTGGCCAACTCCTTAAAGAATTGCACATAAGCCGGCACATTCTTAATCATATCAAGGAGAGGCACATTTATATTCACCTTGGAGAGCATTTGATAAAGGTCCGAAAATTGTCTCTCTTTCTTCTCATTCCGGAGCTTTGAAGGGAATGGCACCGATGGCTTGAAAACTCTAGTGGATTTGGAAGGTACCATATCCACCTTCTCCTTTCCTTTCCCTTTATCCTTCACAATCTCCTCAACTTCATTTTCAACTACCTCCCCTTCTTTTTCTACCATGATCTCATCTTTCTCATTCACAACCTCCTCAATCTCATCCGGATGTCTCACCTTGTTATCTACCACCTTACCACTTCTAAGAACCGTGATCGCCTTTGCATGTGTGGGTGGCTTGGTGTGAGTGGGTTGACTTGGAAGCTTTCCCGCACTTAACTCCTTCCTAATCTCATCCAAAGAAATCACTATTTGAGACATTTGAGTCTCTAACCTTTTATGTCCCGCCCGAAGGTCATCATTAACCATCTCTTGGCGTTTTTCGAAACCCTCAAGCCTTTCTCCTAATCGAGCCACCGTATCTTGAGATGGTCCGGATTGATTAACCGGTGCTCTATACCCTTGTTGATTGAAGCCTTGATTTGGTCTCGGTTGCCATGGCCGTGATTGAGAATTATTCGGTTGTGGGCCTCCTCCATTTTGTGGGCGAATATTAGAAGATCCTTGATTGTTGTATGGAGGTCGGTTGACTTGACCAATAGCCGCCACATCGTTCTCATATTCATACGACATCTCCACCTCTATCGAATTTCCTTGAGGAAAAACATTATAAGCACATGCTCTTACTTCATGCCCTTCTCCTCCACAAATGACACAAGAAATTTTCATATCTTGAGATTTTGGAATTACTTGGGGTCCACCCATTTTCAACCTTTGGATCTCTTTTCTCATTTCTTCCCTTTCGATTTCCCAAGAATTTTCGGCTCCAATCTCCTTAATATCTACCGTAGGCCTTCTCCGACCCCCTTTCTTCCGTGAATTCCTAGCAATATTCTCAAAAATTTCCTTTACCTCGGATGCCGTTCTCATAGTAATAGCTCCTCCGCAAGCATTGTCCACCAAGAATTGATACGTGTCCGTTAGAGCCGCATAGAAATATCGGTTCAAAAGCTTCAAGCTAAATAGATGATGAGGGCAAGCGAACTCATATGCGGAAAATCTATCCCATGCTTCATGAAAGAGTTCATCCCTTTGTAGCCGAAACTCACTAATGCGACGCCTAAGGTTCTCCGTACGGTCAAACGGAAAGTATTGGTCCGTGAAAGCTTGCATAAGGGACTCCCAAGTGTAGATAGAATGTGGCGGCAATTGGAGCCACCATCTCTTAGCATCATCCTTGAGGGTTTGAGAAAAGCACCTCAATCTTACCTCTTCCTCCGTCAACCCCATTGGTGTAAAACCACTCACCACCTCCACATATTCACGAATGAAGTCCAAGGTTTCCTCATGTGAATGCCCATGAAATTTTGGAAGTTGGCCGAACTCGGTTGAATTGAGACGATAGAGTTTAGCCGCCTCCGAGAGAACCACGGGGGAAGGTGTTGTCCCACAATCCGCTTTGAGATCGTCCGCCATGGATTCTCCCACATCTTGGTGTCCGTGAGGTTGTTGAGGTTGTGGCACTATTGGTGGTCTATATACTCCTTGGTGATATTGTGGTTGATAAGGAGCGTAGTAGGCACCACCTTGATAATGAGGAACTTGTGGAGGAAAAGCTTGAGTGTATTGCCCGGGAATAGGTGCTTGAGGTGGATAGTAAGGTTGATAGCCACCATTATAATCGTTTCCCATAGTGTAGTTCGGATTCGAATATGGATTGCGGTTTTCGGTTCGTTGAGGATTAGGAGATGTGATCCTCCTTTGTCTCGGTGTCGGTTGTCGTAGAAGAGTCTCCTCCTCGTCATGGAGATCGTCGTGATGGGGTGCCTCATAAGGAGATACTCGTGGCATAAATCCCGGAGGGAATTCCGGTTGATGAAATGTTCCCTCAGGTCTTCCGTCTCTTTGTAGTTCATGTTGATAAGAAGTGCCCTCCATGTTGGTATTTATCATTGGCTCCAAACTTCTTGTACGTTCCCGCTCTCTTTCTTGTCGTTCAAGTTCAAGTTCACGCCTCCGTTGGGCTCTCGTTTGCATGCAAAACAAAGAAAATACCAAAGAAAAACAAAAGTAAGCTAATCGGGGGTAGTACTTTCAACTCAACCAAATAAGCATGAAAAACAAGTAAAAATTGAACCAAAAGCAAGTAAATGTGACTTTTAAACTTCAACTAGCTCCTCCCCGGCAACGGCGCCATTTGAAGAAGCACTTTTTCTATCTCGAAGGAAAGAATAAAGCGTTTTACCTCGCTTCAAAACCGAGGGTTTAGTTGTAGAAGTCGACCACTCGGATTATCAATCCGAGGGAGGGCTAGAAGTGAGAGGTCTCAAAGTCATATTCATTTGCAATTTCAAGTGTTTGAAAGAGTAGTTCGAGTTTGACAAAAATGTCCAAAGTAACAAATAGAAAACGATTTATCAAGTAGAGAACGATGGAGGTAATGAATGAGCAATGACAACTCGGTGAATGATTTAACACAAGAGTGATTTCCGGAGGTTCTCGTCCCTAGAGTCGAACCTCCAAGTACCTAAGTTCTAGAATCGACTACGGAAGGAAAAACTCCGCACAACGGTGGTTAATCAATTTAATTCCCCAAAGTAGCACTCCAAACGGTAGTGAACACAATGGTTGTCGAATTCCTTTACTTAGCCCTTTTGAACTTAATTATGAAAAATCAAACTACGGGAAGAAGGACTCCGCACAACGGTGGTCGATCTAAAATTTAATCCCCGATCGAGTCTAACTCCGCCCAACGGTGGTTAGATCGATCGTAGCTCGAAAATTCACAATTAAACTCAAAGTTTATTCACTCGAGCATTTTATCAAACACCTAGTGTGCACTACATTTTCATCACCTCCTATTGGAAAATTAGCCAAGGAAACCCATGCAAATCATCATGATCACATAAGAAACATACAAAGCACTCATAATCATGATCAAATCCGAGAATTCACAAAGATCCAAGTCAAATTCCCAACAAAAATCAATATTCATAAAAAGAGATTTCTACACAACAAAAGGAAAAGTAGAGATTTAGAGATAGCCAAGTTTGAAGAGGAATTCTCGACTCCGTGGTCTTTGATCGAGCTTGAATCCGTGCTTCGATTTGTGGAAGATGAGCTTGAACTCTCAATTTGGTGTTCTTTCTCTCTCTAGAATTTCCAAGTGTGTTTTCGTAGATCCAAAGTTGTGTGGGAAGAGGTTTCTCCTCCTCTTTATACTCATGTCGGGTGAAAACCGTTTCCCCTCCTTTTTCCCACCAAAAATTGGATGTGAAGTGCCACTTTTAGCCTCCGGTCAATGCATTTTGTGCTCGGTCAATGGAAGTCAACGCCCGGTCAACCAATTTGCTTCCCATTCACTCTCATTGAACTAGTCTACCGCGGGTTTGTCCGAGAGTTTCAACGCGGGTTGAGCTGTTACCACATCTTTCTCCCCTTCGAATTTTGGTTACTTGCTTGCGCAGCCTACCGATTCTCGTCATATCTTTCTCGTCCGAACTCCGATTGTCGAAATTCAAAATTCCACGGATTCCCGACTTCAAGACCTTTCCAGCCGTGTATGGCATGAATCGTGGTTCCGACCGAGCGATAGCAGTTTTTAAGTCGAAGTCGCTGCACTTCCGGCCTTGAGTCAACACCTCACTTTTAGTCGTTTTCACCTACATTTCACACAAAAACTCGACTATACCGTGCATAAGCTCCGTCACAACAATAATACATAATCCCTCAACAATCAAACACATATATACACAAAATATACCTAAAACCACCCCGAAAACAACAATAAAAACGAGCTAAAAATCCGGCATTTCAAACTACTACAACGACAAAGCAATGCTCGTCCCGAGCATAGTGTTCCAACGTGATACACTAACTAGCCGGAGAAGCACGTTTCAAACCAATCCCATGTTCATCTCATCAAGCATTGTTAAAATAATATGACACACACTATTCGAATCCCACAATCGCACGGTTCACTCGTTTCTTTCCTCTCAAATATCGAATCATAGGCCAAATACACTCATTATGCAAGAGATAGAACAAGTAACTTGCATGTAGTCAATGAAGCTCGAGGAGTAGAATGAATAGCACCCATTTAACATGCATTTCATACACTACAAGCGTAAGCGAGTTTTACTCAATTAAATCATCACAAGCAAATGAATCAAAACATGATCAAATATGGTAGGATAAGGTAAAGGGTGGGGCAAGAATCATATATGAAACAAGAATCGGGCACTCACTTCTCCCTCTTTCCCTCCTACACCAAACGTTTCTCACAAATCAACCTCGCCCTTATAACTCCATCTATGTGCAAGGACATAAGTAAACCGAGCTTACAAATCAATACATATATTTCAAGAAAAACCCTCGCCTTTTTCAATCATCCTTTTTTTTTTTTTCGATGGCCAAGCATTTTTGTTTTTTTTTTAGGCTCTTTTCTTGCACTTTTTTTTTTTCTTGACTTTCTTTTGTGCACACAACATCATACATCATATATCATTTCTTCTCTTTCTTTCATTCTTGTTTTTTTTTTTTTTAGAGGGTTTGGCTTTTTCCAAGAATTAATAACATGCTCAAGTTTACAAATGAACTCATAAGCACAACCTAAGTAATGACCCCAAACACAAATATCACCTTCATCACCGAATGACCCCGAAAATGCTCACACCACTCGAGAAACTCTCGGCAACAATGAAAAGGTATACATGTAGGTTCAAAGGGGTATCTAGAGGTGTCCCACGACGGGCTCGGTATCATATGGGGAATATATTCAAGTGGAGCTTTACTATTGATCAAGTTCATCATATTCAAGCCAATGAGACCAACCGAGCTCATCACCATTCACTCATAATGCACAAACACATACATATGGACAAAGATAACAATGCATATTCATAACAAAAGTGAAAACGAAAAGGAGATGAGATATATATAATCCAACAAGAAAGATCAAGGTTCAAATTACTCTCACAATTATAAGCAAGGTTTCCAAATAACAAATAGTGAATAGTCAAATATCCAACAATGCCCGAGAGAGATAAACGACATCCAACTAACGACTTCTCCGACTTAAGACCGATCCACATGTACCACACACTTCTACGGGACTCGCACAATCTCATCAAAGTAGGAAAACGCCGAAAAGCTCGAATCTAAAACGAAAACACAAATAAGAAAAAGAAATAAGAATAAGAAAAATAAAAAAATAAAAATAAGAGAATTAAAATCATCTCACAAAGAGAACACCACCAAAATACTCCATTGAAAATCCCAAAATAAACTAGAACATACTAATGATCAAGAGGGATAAGCCAATCACATACCTCTCCCCGAAATTAATTCGGGATGTGCGACGATTCTTCTTCCGGCCGTGGTGTAACCATAGGGGGCTGCCCTTGCGGTGATGGTGCTCTCGGGGTCCTTGATCGACCCATGTCACATGTCGGTTCTCCTTGAAATATTGGAAGTGTCGGAAATGTCGGTGCGTGATACTCTCCTTGCAATCCATTAGCCTCATGGTAAGCTTTATGCATCTGACATAACTCCAAATGTATCATTTCCAACCCTCGGTGCAAAGCCTCCGAAGTCTTCAAGCTGCGAAGCACGATCGAGCCATGGATTTTATTGTTCCTATGAAACTCGTTGAGGTTTTGTACTATCTTGTTGATCCCTTCCCTTGTCTCTTCAGAATATTCCTTGAGCTTTCGAAAGGACTCACTCAAACTCAAGAGACTATTCTTCCACTCCATGCTCTCGTTCCGAAGGGTATCGATCTCCGCTCGTTGCCCGGCGAGTTGAATTAGATAACCGGTAACTTGGCTACGATGTACTGCTATTAGTTCCTCCATCTTCTTAGACCTCATCTCTTCTACGCGTGTTATTTCGTCCACCACAACACTCCTAACCCCCTTGAGGAACTCATCCATGGAAAAACCCGGCCCTCCGGTAGATGACGATCCTCCTACATTTCCCGATCCTCCTCTAATCTCAACATCCTCGGGAATAACCGGCTCCTCGCCTACTTCCTCCTCACACTCTCGGACCCTTCTCTCTTTTCTAGCTCGGTCGAGAGCTTTCTTATGATCCGCCAAAGCCTTCTTATTAGACACCCTCGACTCAAAAGTAAGGAACTCTTCACTGTGAAACACTTTCCCTTGCTTAAACTCGCTCTCCACAATTTCTTTTGTTGCGATCCATCGCTCTCCTTCTTTTGGCCCAACACTATCAGCAGTTAGCTTCTCAAAGTGTACAGCTAAGAGACGAGCTACATAAAACAAACCTACACCTTTCGTTCCCGCACCCCTTTTCTTCATTTGGTCCCATAAGTAAAATATGGGTGATGTATGTTCCTTCTTGCAGTAGGTTGTCCATAACAAGGCTAGCTCCGTGGTATTCACCTTCGACCCTTCTTTCTTTCCGGAAATATTATGGGAAATAAAACGGTGGACCAATATCAATGCCGGGTCATAAAATTGATTAGAACTCCCCTCGAACTTCCACACTCCGTGGTTATTAGTCACTTGAGACCATTGAGTTTTCCGACTCACCGGCATCCTTTTAAACCCGGTAACTGTCACCCCTTTCTCCCTTTCCGTTGGAAACCCGAAAATCGCCTTCATCACTTCCTGTGTGATCTCAAACTCCTCGTCATAAAGACGACAAGTAGCATATCTCCTCACATTACTCTTATACAATTTAAATGTAGTAAGCATTTCGAGCCCCAAATCAATCGAATAGTGTAAATCCATCTTAGCCAACTTAGCCAAACCCAACATCTCCAAATACATCTCAACTTTATCTTTCACTCCCCATTTCTCAACCGAATCCCAGTTAAACACGATAGAAGGAACAACTATTACCTCTTTGAGAGATTTATACAACTCTCCCTCGGCATCGGTTTTTATCAAAAATGGCGCACCATATTTCTTCCTCAAGTCAAGCACCAAGTCCGGCTCCTCCTGTTCGTGTACCTCATGTTCAGATTCTGAGTTGACTGATTCGGAGTCGGATTCCACCCTTTTACGTTTGTTTTGACTCCGAAGTCCGCTACGACAGCCGCTCTTTGAGCTCGACCCACCCGTCATTGAGTTCGGATTTTAGTGTAGATGCAATGGGAGAAGATAGCTCTAGAGTTTGGGATGAATTTTTCGGGTGAATCGGGAGAATTTTAGGCTAGGGTTTTCAAAATTTGAAATGGGGGTAAACTGTGTTCTTTTGGTGAAGGAAAGAAATGAAATGGGGGGAAAGGAAAATCCCGCTACTCTCTTTGTTTTCAATTTTTTTTTCATTTTTAGAAAGGTGGTGGGTGGTGTGGTCAACTCTCGGACAAGGCAAATACGGTCAACCCGCGGACAACATGAAATTTCATTTTTCTCGAGTTTGTCCGCGGATTGCACTGTTCCTCCATTTTTTTCGACTCCCAAAATTTTCGATTTTCACATTTTCTCGACCCCCAAACTTCCGTAAGCATTCCCACAATATTTTTCTCCGGAAAATTTTACCGGAAAGTGGCTCAAGTTAGAGTCGAGAGCTCGACCTCCATCTAAGTGCATTTCTCCTTTTCAACCTTTAATTCTCCAATATTTGCACCTAGTGGGTTGCTCGGTTTAACGTCGCGAGCTCGACTTAGCCACGACGTTAAACTCAATCCGACAAGGTTAGCATATACCCATCTACTAATCTTCTCGGCTCCTCTCTTTCAATATAAATCTTCAATCGTTGTCCGTTAACCGTGAACTCCTCAAGCGTGGCCGGGTTGATTAACCGGACCGCTCCTTTTGTCAACACCTCTCGAACCTCATACGGACCACTCCATTTAGATTTCAACTTTCCCGGAAACAACTTCAATCGAGAATTGAACAAGAGTACCTTCATTCCAACTTTAAACTCTTTCGGCAAAATCTTTCGATCATGAATTCTTTTAATTTTCTCCTTGTAAATTCTTGAATTCTCATAAGCATCTTGCCTTAACTCCTCAAGTTCCGACAATTGTAGCATTCTCTCCTTACCCGCATTGTCCATATCCATATTCATCATTTTTATCGCCCAAAAAGCTCTATACTCAACCTCCACGGGAAGATGACATGCCTTACCGTACACCAACCGAAAAGGAGTTGTGTCTAGAACCGTTTTGTAAGCGGTTCTATATGCCCACAATGCATCTTTCAACCTCTCCGGCCAATCCTTCCTCGATGGTTTCACGGTTTTCTCAATTATCTCCTTGATTTGCCTATTACTTGTTTCGGCTTGCCCCGATGTTTGTGGATGATATGGGGTTGCAACATGGTGAGTAATACCATTCAACTTCATAAGCTTTGCAAAAAGCTTGTTGCAAAAATGAGAACCCCCATCACTCACAATAGTTCTCGGTATTCCAAACCGAGAGATAATATTTCCTTGCAAGAATCTCAACACCGTAGATGCATCACATCTCCTTGTGGGAATTGCTTCCACCCACTTCGACACATAATCCACGGCTAGCAATATATATTCAAATTGGTTCGCCTTTGGAAATGGCCCCATAAAGTCGATGCCCCATACATCAAATATCTCTACTACCAAATTCACATGCATGGGCATCTCATTTCTTTTCCCAATCGACCCCATCCGTTGGCATGCATCACAAGACAAAACAAAATTATGAGCATCTTTGAACAAAGAAGGCCAAGTGAATCCTGCTCGGAGAATTTTGTCGGCCGTCTTCCTACCACCAAAATGTCCTCCACTTGGAGATTCGTGACATTCCTTCATAATCTCATGTTGTTCTATCTCCGGAACACATCGTCTCACCAAGTCATCCCGACCAACTTTATATAGACACGGGTCCTCCCAAAAATAGCTCCTACTATCATCAATGAGCTTTCTCTTATCTTGAGCATTTATGCCTTCTCGAAATGCCCCGGTCACCAAATAATTTGCAATCTCCGCATACCACGGCACTTGATCTACCCGGAAACACTCCTCCAAAGACATTCTCTCCTCTACTTTCTTCTCTCCACTCTCCAACCTCGATAGATGGTCCGCAACCACATTTTCACATCCCTTCCGATCTCGGACCTCTACATCAAACTCTTGCATCATCAAAATCCATCTAATGAGTCTCGGTTTAGCTTGTGCTTTTGTCATCAAATATCGAATAGCCGCGTGATCCGTGTGAACTATCACCCTTGCTCCAATAATATAAGAACGAAACTTGTCCAAAGCAAAGACAACCGCATACATCTCCTTCTCGGTAGTGGTATAGTTCACTTGAGCCTCATTTAAGGTAGCACTAGCATAATACACAACCCGTAGCAACTTGTCCACCCTTTGACCCAACACCGCTCCAATGGCATAATTCGAAGCATCGCACATAATCTCAAACGGCTTACTCCAATCCGGTGGAATTACTACGGGTGCCGATGTAAGCTTCTCCTTCAACACCCTAAATGCTTCTTGGCACTCTTCATCAAATTTAAATGGGACATCATTTCCCAATAAACGGCATAGTGGTTGGGCAATTTTTGAAAAATTCTTAATGAACCTTCGGTAAAAACCGGCATGTCCCAAGAAACTCCGGACACCTTTCACATCAATCGGAGGTGGTAAATTTTGGATTACTCCCACTTTCGCCTTATCCACCTCAATCCCCTTCTCCGACACCACATGTCCCAAGACAATACCTTGAGTCACCATAAAATGTGACTTCTCCCAACTCAAAGTAAGGTTATTCTTTATGCAACATCCGAGGACTCGGTCAATCTTTGCTAGAGTATCATCGAAGGAATCTCCAAATACCGTGAAATCATCCATAAAGACCTCGATGCTCTCTCCAATCATGTCGGCGAAGATAGCCATCATACATCTTTGAAAAGTCCCGGGTGCATTACATAGCCCGAATGGCATCTTCCTCCAAGCAAAAGTGCCCAAGGGACTAGTGAAAGTTGTCTTCTCTTGGTCCTCCGGAAAGATTGCAATTTGATAATAACCGGAAAGACCGTCTAAGAAACAAAAGAACATTCTCCCGGCCAACTTATCCAACATTTGGTCGATGAATGGTAAGGGAAAATGATCCTTTCGTGTAGCCGCATTTAACTTCCGATAATCTATGCACATACGCCACCCGGTGACCGGCCTAGTTGTCACCAACTCCATCATGGCGTTCATGATTACCGTAATTCCACCCTTTTTCGGCACCATATGAATTGGGCTAACCCACTCACTATCGGCTACCGCATAAATCAATCCTTCGCTCAAGAGTTTCATGATCTCCTTCTTGACCACCTCCAAAAGAATAGGATTGAGACGCCTTTGACTATCTCGGGAAGCTACGGCGCCCTCCACAAGAGCAATCCGGTGCATACAAACATCGGGACTCACCCCGCGTAAATCCGCCAAGCACCACCCAAAAGCATTTTTATTCTTTTTCAAAACTTCCACCAACCTTTCCTCCTCATCCTTACTCAAAGAGGAAGAAATAATAATCGGCTTATTCTCATTTTCCTCCAAGAATACATATTTCAAATGAGCCGGTAATTCTTTCAACTCCACCTTCGTCTCTTGGAGAGAAATGGTAGGATCTCCTTCTATATTTTCCGCCTTTAACTCCATCATATCTCGGATATCTACCACGCCATCCTCCAACTCATCATCATCTTTCAACTCAAATTTTTCTTCTAATACGGCCTCCACCAATTCATCTATAACATCAATTCCGGCACACTCTTCCACCATTGATGTGTTAGGGACAAGAGACCTATTTTTCACCAATAGTCGTATCTTTTCACCAAGTACGGTCATCTCTATCACTCCATGCTTAACATCAATAAGAGTATTTGCCGTGGCCATAAACGGACGCCCAAGAAGGATTTGATGATCTCTCGGTTTGTGGCTCTCTTCCTCAATGTCCAAGATGACAAAATCAACCGGAATAATGAGCTCTCCAACTTTCACTAGAATATTCTCAACTATCCCCGCCGGTTGCCTCACCGTCCGATCGGCCAATTGCAACCGCATGCTAGTTGGTTGAAGCTCTCCTAGCCCCAAGGCACGAAATAAGGATAACGGCATAAGATTAATACCGGCCCCGAGATCTAGCATACCCAACACCGTTTGGCCATCCCCAAGCTCAATAGACACGGTGAAACTTCCCGGATCACCTTCCTTCACTGGAACTCCCTTTTGACACAAAGCATGTGTCGCATCCACTACCATCACCTTCTCTCCATCTCCAAACTTCCTTTTTCTCGTGGCCAACTCCTTAAAGAATTGCACATAAGCCGGCACATTCTTAATCATATCAAGGAGAGGCACATTTATATTCACCTTGGAGAGCATTTGATAAAGGTCCGAAAATTGTCTCTCTTTCTTCTCATTCCGGAGCTTTGAAGGGAATGGCACCGATGGCTTGAAAACTCTAGTGGATTTGGA
This sequence comes from Euphrasia confusa, assembly GCA_954870475.1. Lineage (NCBI taxonomy): Eukaryota > Viridiplantae > Streptophyta > Magnoliopsida > Lamiales > Orobanchaceae > Euphrasia > Euphrasia confusa. The sequence goes on along the minus strand of OX940951.1, from coordinate 10,389,757 downwards.
AGGTACCATATCCACCTTCTCCTTTCCTTTCCCTTTATCCTTCACAATCTCCTCAACTTCATTTTCAACTACCTCCCCTTCTTTTTCTACCATGATCTCATCTTTCTCATTCACAACCTCCTCAATCTCATCCGGATGTCTCACCTTGTTATCTACCACCTTACCACTTCTAAGAACCGTGATCGCCTTTGCATGTGTGGGTGGCTTGGTGTGAGTTGGTTGACTTGGAAGCTTTCCCGCACTTAACTCCTTCCTAATCTCATCCAAAGAAATCGCTATTTGAGACATTTGAGTCTCTAACCTTTTATGTCCCGCCCGAAGGTCATCATTAACCATCTCTTGGCGTTTTTCGAAACCCTCAAGCCTTTCTCCTAATCGAGCCACCGTATCTTGAGATGGTCCGGATTGATTAACCGGTGCTCTATACCCTTGTTGATTGAAGCCTTGATTTGGTCTCGGTTGCCATGGCCGTGATTGAGAATTATTCGGTTGTGGGCCTCCTCCATTTTGTGGGCGAATATTAGAAGATCCTTGATTGTTGTATGGAGGTCGGTTGACTTGACCAATAGCCGCCACATCGTTCTCATATTCATACGACATCTCCACCTCTATCGAATTTCCTTGAGGAAAAACATTATAAGCACATGCTCTTACTTCATGCCCTTCTCCTCCACAAATGACACAAGAAATTTTCATATCTTGAGATTTTGGAATTACTTGGGGTCCACCCATTTTCAACCTTTGGATCTCTTTTCTCATTTCTTCCCTTTCGATTTCCCAAGAATTTTCGGCTCCAATCTCCTTAATATCTACCGTAGGCCTTCTCCGACCCCCTTTCTTCCGTGAATTCCTAGCAATATTCTCAAAAATTTCCTTTACCTCGGATGCCGTTCTCATAGTAATAGCTCCTCCGCAAGCATTGTCCACCAAGAATTGATACGTGTCCGTTAGAGCCGCATAGAAATATCGGTTCAAAAGCTTCAAGCTAAATAGATGATGAGGGCAAGCGAACTCATATGCGGAAAATCTATCCCATGCTTCATGAAAGAGTTCATCCCTTTGTAGCCGAAACTCACTAATGCGACGCCTAAGGTTCTCCGTACGGTCAAACGGAAAGTATTGGTCCGTGAAAGCTTGCATAAGGGACTCCCAAGTGTAGATAGAATGTGGCGGCAATTGGAGCCACCATCTCTTAGCATCATCCTTGAGGGTTTGAGAAAAGCACCTCAATCTTACCTCTTCCTCCGTCAACCCCATTGGTGTAAAACCACTCACCACCTCCACATATTCACGAATGAAGTCCAAGGTTTCCTCATGTGAATGCCCATGAAATTTTGGAAGTTGGCCGAACTCGGTTGAATTGAGACGATAGAGTTTAGCCGCCTCCGAGAGAACCACGGGGGAAGGTGTTGTCCCACAAGCCGCTTTGAGATCGTCCGCCATGGATTCTCCCACATCTTGGTGTCCGTGAGGTTGTTGAGGTTGTGGCACTATTGGTGGTCTATATACTCCTTGGTGATATTGTGGTTGATAAGGAGCGTAGTAGGCACCACCTTGATAATGAGGAACTTGTGGAGGAAAAGCTTGAGTGTATTGCCCGGGAATAGGTGCTTGAGGTGGATAGTAAGGTTGATAGCCACCATTATAATCGTTTCCCATAGTGTAGTTCGGATTCGAATATGGATTGCGGTTTTCGGTTCGTTGAGGATTAGGAGATGTGATCCTCCTTTGTCTCGGTGTCGGTTGTCGTAGAAGAGTCTCCTCCTCGTCATGGAGATCGTCGTGATGGGGTGCCTCATAAGGAGATACTCGTGGCATAAATCCCGGAGGGAATTCCGGTTGATGAAATGTTCCCTCAGGTCTTCCGTCTCTTTGTAGTTCATGTTGATAAGAAGTGCCCTCCATGTTGGTATTTATCATTGGCTCCAAACTTCTTGTACGTTCCCGCTCTCTTTCTTGTCGTTCAAGTTCAAGTTCACGCCTCCGTTGGGCTCTCGTTTGCATGCAAAACAAAGAAAATACCAAAGAAAAACAAAAGTAAGCTAATCGGGGGTAGTACTTTCAACTCAACCAAATAAGCATGAAAAACAAGTAAAAATTGAACCAAAAGCAAGTAAATGTGACTTTTAAACTTCAACTAGCTCCTCCCCGGCAACGGCGCCATTTGAAGAAGCACTTTTTCTATCTCGAAGGAAAGAATAAAGCGTTTTACCTCGCTTCAAAACCGAGGGTTTAGTTGTAGAAGTCGACCACTCGGATTATCAATCCGAGGGAGGGCTAGAAGTGAGAGGTCTCAAAGTCATATTCATTTGCAATTTCAAGTGTTTGAAAGAGTAGTTCGAGTTTGACAAAAATGTCCAAAGTAACAAATAGAAAACGATTTATCAAGTAGAGAACGATGGAGGTAATGAATGAGCAATGACAACTCGGTGAATGATTTAACACAAGAGTGATTTCCGGAGGTTCTCGTCCCTAGAGTCGAACCTCCAAGTACCTAAGTTCTAGAATCGACTACGGAAGGAAAAACTCCGCACAACGGTGGTTAATCAATTTAATTCCCCAAAGTAGCACTCCAAACGGTAGTGAACACAATGGTTGTCGAATTCCTTTACTTAGCCCTTTTGAACTTAATTATGAAAAATCAAACTACGGGAAGAAGGACTCCGCACAACGGTGGTCGATCTAAAATTTAATCCCCGATCGAGTCTAACTCCGCCCAACGGTGGTTAGATCGATCGTAGCTCGAAAATTCACAATTAAACTCAAAGTTTATTCACTCGAGCATTTTATCAAACACCTAGTGTGCACTACATTTTCATCACCTCCTATTGGAAAATTAGCCAAGGAAACCCATGCAAATCATCATGATCACATAAGAAACATACAAAGCACTCATAATCATGATCAAATCCGAGAATTCACAAAGATCCAAGTCAAATTCCCAACAAAAATCAATATTCATAAAAAGAGATTTCTACACAACAAAAGGAAAAGTAGAGATTTAGAGATAGCCAAGTTTGAAGAGGAATTCTCGACTCCGTGGTCTTTGATCGAGCTTGAATCCGTGCTTCGATTTGTGGAAGATGAGCTTGAACTCTCAATTTGGTGTTCTTTCTCTCTCTAGAATTTCCAAGTGTGTTTTCGTAGATCCAAAGTTGTGTGGGAAGAGGTTTCTCCTCCTCTTTATACTCATGTCGGGTGAAAACCGTTTCCCCTCCTTTTTCCCACCAAAAATTGGATGTGAAGTGCCACTTTTAGCCTCCGGTCAATGCATTTTGTGCTCGGTCAATGGAAGTCAACGCCCGGTCAACCAATTTGCTTCCCATTCACTCTCATTGAACTAGTCTACCGCGGGTTTGTCCGAGAGTTTCAACGCGGGTTGAGCTGTTACCACATCTTTCTCCCCTTCGAATTTTGGTTACTTGCTTGCGCAGCCTACCGATTCTCGTCATATCTTTCTCGTCCGAACTTCGATTGTCGAAATTCAAAATTCCACGGATTCCCGACTTCAAGACCTTTCCAGCCGTGTATGGCATGAATCGTGGTTCCGACCGAGCGATAGCAGTTTTTAAGTCGAAGTCGCTGCACTTCCGGCCTTGAGTCAACACCTCACTTTTAGTCGTTTTCACCTACATTTCACACAAAAACTCGACTATACCGTGCATAAGCTCCGTCACAACAATAATACATAATCTCTCAACAATCAAACACATATATACACAAAATATACCTAAAACCACCCCGAAAACAACAATAAAAACGAGCTAAAAATCCGGCATTTCATCGGTTCGTGAGATGAACAGCAAATTCGGAAAATTGGAGAAGTTCGAAGGCGTAGACTTTCGAAGGTGGCAAAAGAAGATGCATTTCTTGCTAACAACGTTGAAGGTGGTGTACGTTCTAAGTACTCCACAACCAGAAGCAGCGGACAACGAATCGCCGGAGGAAACTCGGAAACGCTGCAAATGGGAAAATGACGACTATATATGTCGTGGGCATATATTAAACGGTATGTCTGACTCTCTCTTCGATATCTATCAAAATGTGGAGTCTGCTAAGGCCCTTTGGGATAGCCTTGAATCCAAGTACATTGACGAGGACGCTTCTAGTAAGAAGTTCCTAGTTGGTAATTTTATGAATTACAAGATGTGCGACGGAAGGCCGGTAATGGAGCAATATAATGAATTGCTCCGGATATTGGGTCAATTTACCCAACATAATATGAAGATGGACGAGTCCATCTCGGTGTCTAGTATTATAGACAAATTACCGCCGTCGTGGAAAGACTTCAAACACACCTTGAAACATAAAAAGGAAGAGTTGTCTTTAGTACAACTCGGTAGTCACTTGCGCATAGAGGAATCTCTAAGGGCGCAAGAGGGTGAAAAACCCAAGGACAAAGAACCGATAAGGTCTGCAACTATCAATATGATGGAAGCAGGGGAGAGTTCGTATAAGAACCGAGGGACAAAGCGTCCCTACAACAACAACAACGGGAACAATGCTGGGAGTAAGAAGCCTAAGGGCGCTTGCTGGATATGCGGAAAAGCGGGTCACTTTAAAAGTGATTGTCGTGCGAACAAGAATAAAAAGGGAACGATGAATAATCGCTCGGGACAAAGGTCTAATAACCAGGGTCCGGACACCAATCAAGGTGAGACTACTATACATAATTTAGATGTAAATTTAAATTATGTCCCTATAGTTTCTGAAGCATTTTATGTGCAGGATGATTCGGTGGCGTGGTGGATTGACTCGGGTGCTACTAAGCATGTTTGCAAGGATCGTCATTGGTTTCAAAAGTATGAACCAGTTGTAGATGGATCAGTGCTTTACATGGGAAACGAGTCAACAGCCCCTATTCTTGGTCGCGGCGAAGTGTTGTTGGAATTCAGTTCCGGAAAGTCCTTAGTATTATTAGATGTATTACATGTACCTGGAATAAGGAAAAATCTTGTATCCGGTAGTGTTTTATCCAAGTATGGATATAAACAAGTATACGAATCTAATAAATATGTATTGACTAAGAACGGTGTGTTTGTCGGTTTTGGATACCAATGTAACGGGATGTTTATGCTTAATATTATGAATAAAGTTGATGATTCTGTTCTTATGGTTTCTTCTAAAGTGAATGATTCATTATTGTGGCATGCTAGACTAGGACATATTCATTATAAACGCATGATTGATATGTCCAAACTTGAATTAATTCCTGCTATGAACATAGAAGAAGATAAGTGTAATACATGCATGCTAACTAAAATCGTTAGGCAGCCTTTTAAAGATGTTCAACGTGAATCTTGTATGCTTGAACTTGTGCATAGCGACTTATGTGATTTCCATGCTACACCTTCGTTGGGGAATAAGAAATACTTAGTAACTTTCATAGATGATTATTCTAGATTTTGCTATGTATTTCTGCTAAGTACTAAAGATGAAGCGCTAGAAAAGTTTAAAGTATTTAAAACTGAAGTTGAACTACAACAAGAGTGCATGATTAAAAAGTTGAGAACCGATAGGGGAGGTGAATATTATGATCTTGTTTTGTTTGAATCATGTGGTATTATTCATGAAATAACTGCGCCCTATACTCCTCAACAAAACGGTATATCCGAAAGGAAGAACCGTGTACTAAAGGAAATGGTGAATTCCATGTTATCCTATTCGGGTTTGAATAGTGGATTCTGGGGAGAAGCCGTGTTAACAGCTTGCTATTTATTAAATAGGGTTCCTAACAAAAGGAACAAAGTTACCCCCTACGAACTTTGGTACAAAAAGAAGCCGAACCTTAATTATCTTAAGGTTTGGGGCTGTCGGGCTGTCGTAAGACTACCGGATCCCAAAAGAAAAACTTTGGGAGAAAGAGGCATTGATTGCATCTTTGTTGGATATGCTGTGCATTCCAAGGCATATCGATTCTACGTGATTGAGCCGAATGATTCAGTAGCGATTCATTCTATCATAGAATCGAGGGACGCCATATTTGATGAAACTAGATTTTCATCAATGGTTAGGACCAAGGATCTGGTACCTAAGGTGGTTGAAAGCAAGGAATTAACCTTGCCCGAGCCTGAGTCGCTTGAACCTCGTCGAGGCACGAGGATAAGGACTAAGAAATCGTTCGGTCCTGATTTCCAGACCTTTCTGGTTGAAGGATCAAGGGACGAAGTTGGATTTCAATACTCGTATAGTTATCATGTTGATGATGAGCCTAAAACATACGAGGAAGTCTTGAAATCGCAAGATGTTGCATTTTGGAAAGAAGCCATCAATGATGAGATGGATTCCATTATGGGAAACAACACTTGGGTGCTTGCTGATTTACCTAACGGTTGTAAACCATTAGGATGCAAGTGGATCTTTAAGAAAAAGATGAAAGTCGATGGTTCAATTGACAAGTATAAAGCCAGATTAGTCATTCAAAGCTTTAGGCAAAAGGAAGGTATTGATTACTTCGATACCTATGCTCCTGTTGCGCGAATAACTACGATTAGATTATTAATAGCCTTGGCTGCAATAAATAATCTAGTGATCCATCAAATGGATGTAAAAACAGCATTCCTTAACGGTGAGTTAGAGGAGGAAATTTACATGAAACAACCCGAAGGGTTCGTTATGCCTGGTAATGAGCATAAGGTATGTAAACTTGTTAAATCTTTGTATGGATTAAAACAAGCACCTAAGCAGTGGCATCAGAAATTTGACGAAGTAATTTTATCGAATGGTTTTAAGTTAAACCAATCGGATAAATGTGTGTATAGCAAATTCGATGACTTTGGTAAAGGAGTCATCATTTGTCTATATGTTGATGATATGCTTATCTTTGGTACTGACCAAAGACAAGTGGATTTGACTAAGTCATTTTTATCATCAAACTTCGATATGAAGGATATGGGGGAGGCGGATGTGATTTTGGGAATTAAAATCATTCGTGAAAATAATGCTATTACTTTAACTCAATCTCATTACATTGAGAAAGTGTTAAAGAAATTTCATTGTGATGACTATTCTACGGTCAGTACTCCATATGACTCGAGTGTAAACTCATGCCCAATACGGGTGTTGCAGTGTCCCAGTTGGAATACTCCAAGGTAATTGGATGTCTTATGTATGATATGACTAGCACAAGGCCAGACATTGCATTTGCGGTAGGCAAATTAAGTAGATACACAAGTAATCCTAGCACGCATCATTGGCAGGCTGTTAGGCGTGTATTAAAATACTTAAAGGGAACAAAAGACTTTGGTTTGACATATGTCGGATATCCTTCGGTATTAGAAGGGTATTCCGATGCGAGTTGGATAACCAATATAGAGGATCATTCCTCTACTTCTGGTTGGGTTTTCCTACTCGGAGGCGGTGCTATAAGTTGGGCTTCAAAGAAGCAAACTTGTATTACGAGTTCCACTATGGAATCGGAATTTATAGCACTTGCGGCAGCTGGTAAAGAAGCTGAATGGTTAAGGAATTTGGTTTATGAAATTCCTTTGTGGCCAAAGCCTATTTCGGCGTTTTCAATTCATTGTGACAGTGCAGCCACTTTGGCTAAGGCATATAGTCATGTTTATAATGGCAAGTCAAGACACTTGGGCGTTAGACATAGCGCGATCCGTGAGCTGATCACTCAAGGAGTAATCTCTATTGATTTTGTGAGATCACAACATAATCTTGCTGATCATTTGACCAAGGGATTAGCAAAAGACTTGGTAGTAAAGTCGGTGATTGGGATGGGTCTGAAGCCTCTTTGAATCTTCAAATATGGGAAACCAAATTCATTTCTAATTGTATTAGAACCAGAATTCAATTGGGAAGCCTATATTTGAGATTGAAACACATGGTAATTATCCCAAAGGTATGTGTTTGAACCTGCATGTTAAGGTTGAAGTTAATTCTTAATGAATCATTTGATAAAGTGCATTTTGCAGGTGCACGAAGAAATGATTCACCTATATGAGTGGGAAGTGTGGCAGCTTCAAGAGTCGTGGCTAAGCTCTATATACACTCAAGAATGGATGGGATACAAGGCCTAAATTTTGTATCGGAAATCATTATAGAATGTATTTGGAATTATGTGTGTAGTATCTTTTATGTATTCAGATGGGTTGAAGAGTTCAATCTTTTAAGACACTCTGATTCTCGAATATATAAGTTGTATATAACACTAAGATGAAAATTCAATCTTCAAGACATTTTCATTTTATGCATAATTCTGGCTGTTATTGTTAAAATAAGTGATTCAAGGATTACACTTAAATGGGGGAGGAATGTTGATGATTTAAGTGAAATCATTGTCCATTTAATGTAATTGGATTCATACAAAGTTTCGGTAATGATCCTAAAGCACTACAATATGATTTAGGCGAAGTGCGGAGTGCACGGTTGTATAAAAGTGATAACGGATCATTGTTTGGTTAAGTGAATGTTGGTGTTGATTTATTGTGTGTAAATTAGCATGAAATATATGTTAATTTCATGGTTTGCATGGTTGTAATATGCAGCCACGAAATTGCATGCATGGCACCTAAAGAAAGTGATTTCGAAGAGGTGTGACCATTCTTAAAGGGTGCAACTCTTCCCAAAGGGTGCAGCCCTTCATGAAAGGGTATTTTCACTATCCAAATGGGTGTTTCAACACCTATATAAGGGTGTTGAAAATCAGATTCTAAGACCCACGAAAATTAAGAGCTTTGTGTTAACGAAGTATAGCGAATAAACATTTTATAGTATACTTGTTTCTACGCCAAAGAACAAGTGCGGTATTGTCTTATCCTAGAAGAAGTTTCGTGATACCTTGGCTGTTATAGGGTCGAAATATTCTTTAAGGAAAACGTGTAAACGTGATTCAATATTTTCCAAAGCCTCCACATTCAAAAACACACAAAAGTAACAACATAAAAAAATTCGTAGAGAGTACGTTTTTTTCCCCTAAATTTGTCTATTCAAATTCACAATTTGTTTGGAATTTTGATTTGCTGATTAAAAAAATTATGGAGTATAATTTTTTTTTATCTTCTTCTACGATTATATTTGTGATGCGTTTTTTTATATCGATGTAATTGTTGGATTGAAATTTTAAGATCACCACTTAAATCAAATTGTTGAGGATTTCATTTTTCACAAAATATTACACTTTCTCAATTTTTTTAAATGAAATTTTGATTAAGGATTGTTAGCTTAATTGATTGACCAACACAATATTACTCTCTATCTTTTTTACTGAGGTTTTAGCTCACTTGATTGAACACGAATTGTGGATAGTAATATCCAAAATTCGAAAACTATGTTTGAGTATTTAAATTTTTGCAATGAACATAAACAATGACGGTTAACATTTGAGCAATTCTTTAAAACAATAAAATTATTAGATAAATGATACGGAGTACTCTATTTTATACGAGTACTTGAAGTAGAGAAAATTAATTGTACATAAATCAAGCCCTTAGATTCTTTTTTTGTCACTCTTGTCAAGTCATTAAAATAAATTGTGCCAACTCCCCCATGACCCACCAAGTCTTTTGAAGATCTGTAAGTTTTGTCGCGTCATATTTAAAAATTAAAACAAAACACACGAACATGGTTATACTGATATACAAATGTACTGATTCCATATAATAAAAAGTACTGTTTTTCCCACAAAAAATATCCCAAAAAAATATATATATATATATATATATATATATATATTCACTGGTAAATTAAAAAAAAATGATATTATTTTTTGATTTGTTGACTAAAAAGTAATTAGTAAAAATGTATTTTAAATTAAAAATTAAAATAATTGTGAGTAAAATTTTAAAAATAAGTAGATTAAGTAAAAATAAAATTGTATTTTAAACTGAAAAAATAAAAAGATTATTTTATTTTTAAAAGTGTGCATAAGTAATTGAGATATAAAAAAAATTATGAATAAATTAATTTGGAGGGTTCTCCAAAGAGATGTCTTGTAGCCATATGTGACATAGGCACTTAGTACATGGTTTGGAGGGTTCTCCAAAGCATCCCCGTAGCCCGTAGGCGTAAACTAGTCGAGAGCGGGTGTTAGTTTGTCTCGTGTACGTGGGTTTTTTATTTTTATGGCCCTTGATCTTGAAGCTCGAGTGTTAGATTTTTTTTTTGGATTAGTCAATTGGTCAATTGTAAAAATCTAAATACTCACACACATATTTTGAGTTCGAACCGCGAACCTTTGTTCAATTCAAGTGTTCAATCAATAATTGAACAAACAATCCCTGACTCATTCGTGTTAGACTTGAAATGCAAATTTTTGGTTTATAGTTTTATCATCCCATATGTTTTTTTCAAAAAATTCCATTACGTACCACCAAGGATTGAAAAATTGTGGCGCGCTCGTATGGATTGAAGCTAGCTTGTTCATATATAGATCCATCAATCATATGGTTAGTGTTAATTAAGTGACAGTTAATCAACCAATTACAAATATACTAACAAAATTGCAAAATATTAGTTTTAATGATAAATATAATCAAATCATATTTATTTTATTATAAGTATAAAATATAATAAAAAATATATTCTATACTTATAATCAAATCAATATAATTTGATTATATTTATTTTCTTAGAAGTAACTACTCTTTTTTCCTTTATATTTTTACTTGGATTATTTTTTGAGGTAATTTTGTAATAGATTGAATAATGAGTTGCTTTGCTTATATAAAAAGAAATCAAACTAAAAACTCCAATTCGGATTTTACAAATTGTTAATCAATTTTCTGAATTCTTTTCTTAATTCTCTCTTCAATTGATTTTTGTGAAATGAAATTAGTCTCATTTGTGTGACAGTAATCATTGAGCAGTGCACACTCCAATCTTATATGTATGCAGTAATCATTTGTACTTAGTTGTACAAATGAAAATGTGTAATCCATTTATAGATATGAAATACCGATAACCACCTAATAAAGTTGATATTGAAACCTTTTGGAGAAAGTTGACTAATTGTTAGGCATGCATATGGTCAAATAATGCCGGTATTATTTTTGAAAAATAATTATACATTTATACTTTAGTTACGATTTCAACACTTTATGCAAACATAACGAACACGTTAGTTATTTAATATTTATCTATGTTCATTACTTAGTAAAATAATGTATTTTTTTAATTAAAAAAAAGTAATTATATGTTTGAAATTGAAGTAATAGTAAATAATTTAAATATTACCGAGTATATTTTATAGGGTGAATTTGAATAAATGAAAATTTTTAAAATTGAGTAGAATTAAATAACTCAGTTTATCCTAATTATTAATAAAAATAATTTAATTAATATAATTTCAATTTTATTAATTTATACAACGATTATTAAGTATACAATTATTACACTTAACTATAATTATAATCTTAAAATACACTAATTAATAATAAATCTATAAAATTGAAAATTAAATTATAAATTATAATATTATAAACTATACTACACTCTTTTTTAAATAATTCTATTTTATATTTTATATTGGAATATATATTTTGTAAATATCTATGTTCAATTTTGAAGCTGCGGAAAAACAAAAGTGTATTTTGTAATTATTTTCTAATTACTACGAATACGAAATTACGAATACCAAACCTATTCTATTTGGAGAAAAGAAAAACCTCATTGGCCCCTTTTTTTCTGCATCACGAAGTCTTCACTTCTTTTTCCTTCATTTCCTTTGTACCCTCGCAAAACCCATTGTTCCTTCTTTCGGACTGCATTATTGTTTCTTGAAATCAAAAGGAAAAAGGAGAAGAGATGGCGAAGAACGTGGGAATACTCGCCCTGGAAATCTACTTCCCCCCCACTTGCATCCAGCAGGTTAACATTTCTTTCAAACGTTTTGTGTTTGTGTTTCTGGGTTTTTCCGTAGAATTTTCTGAGATTGAGTGATGTTGATATACAAACCATGCTCATTATTTTTCAGATTCAACCTGCAAAAATATAATTTTAGATAGCAGATCTCAGAACCCTTCAGTACACTTGTGTATTTGATTGATTTTGACCGCTGATTTAATTTCTTTGAGTATGTTTGAGAATCCTTCTCCTCGATGAATGTTAAAATGCCGTGTTACAGGAAGTGTTGGAGGATCATGATGGAGCAAGCAAAGGGAAGTACACAATTGGGCTCGGCCAAGATTGCATGGCCTTTTGCGACGAGGTCGAAGATGTCATTTCCATGAGGTAAACAAATTCTCATTATCGTTGTAATTGTTATGTTTATGTGGATGAGTTTCCTTATCATGATGATGAATGTTATGTCGATTACGCCAGATTCTTGAACTAAATTCAACTTTAGTTGTCAATCTATGATATCAGCAAGGCAGAGTCGAATCAACTTCCTTTCCTTCTATTGAAAATTAATCCATCTGCTCTTCCTATACCATTCACTTATCATAATTTATGACATTTGTGTCTTTATTATATAATCCTTCACTGTAAAAAAAAATGTCATCCGAAGTTTAGCTTTCACCCTTCAATTGTTGTTAAACTCTTTGAACATTCAGTATGACAGCTGTCACGTCACTCCTAGAAAAGTATGGGGTTGACCCGAAGCAGATTGGGCGTCTTGAAGTCGGGAGTGAGACCGTGCTCGACAAAAGCAAATCCATTAAAACGTTTTTAATGCCAATCTTTGAGGTAAATGTTTTTCCCTCTGCATTTTTAACACAAATGAGATGATTGAATTACATTTGCTTCCTATGAATTATGGTTACATGAGGTTATACTAGCAACAATTACCATACTAAAGTTAGCTATCAGATTCCCTCCTACATGGAAAATGTGACTAATGATTCATGTTTTCGTTTTACTCTGGATTTCCACCACCATATTGTGTGTTTAGCTTATACTCATCCCCTTGTGCCCAATGTGAATAACCAGAAATGCGGAAATACTGACATTGAAGGCGTTGACTCAACAAACGCATGTTATGGGGGCACTGCAGCCTTATTTAATTGCGTCAATTGGGTCGAAAGTAGCTCATGGGATGGAAGATATGGGCTTGTTGTCTGTACAGACAGTGCGGTATGATGTTCAGTTCTTGTTTTTTTTAAATAAATAAATAAGGTGGAGCTGACTAATAGTTCTCTGATGTTTTTTATTTTTTTATTTTATTTGATACTAGGTCTACGCCGAGGGTCCTGCTAGGCCAACTGGAGGAGCTGCGGCCGTTGCCATGCTGATAGGACCAAATGCTCCTATTGCTTTCGAAGGCAAGCTTAGGGCGAGCCATATGTCTCACGTTTATGATTTTTACAAGCCCGACCTTGCCAGTGAATATCCAGTAATCCTCCTCTTAACTTTCTACTCAGTTAATCTTAGTTTGTCCTAACGATTATAATTTTACCATCAAGAAGAAGTAAGAACAAAGTCTCCTGATCGTTGTTTAGAATACAATAAATAATAAAACAATTATGTTCCATTAAAGTATAATTTAATATGATTTTAATTGTGCTTGTAGGTCGTTGATGGAAAGCTTTCTCAGACTTGTTACCTCATGGCACTTGATAATTGTTACAAAAGCTTATCCGACAAGTAAGTTACCTGTTTGTTTATTGTGCCTTTAAATTTTTCTATGTGGGTACTTATTTAAATAACCCGTAATAGGTACGAGAAGCAGGCAGGAAAGCAGTTTTCTGTTAATGAGGCCGACTACTTTGTATTTCATTCTCCTTATAATAAGGTATTTAGAATGTAAAACAGAATATAATAGTATGATATATTGCCTGAACATAAGCTTTGGTTGACATTTCTTACGTGAAACCTTCAGCTTGTACAGAAGAGCTTCTCCAGATTGTTATTCAACGATTTCTTGAAGAATGCGAGGTGAATTTTACCATTTTTTTATTGAAGACCAGTTTTACTTTTATGTTGGATACGTTTGCAATAACTATGTATGAATGATTTTCAGCTCCATTGATGAGGCTGCCAAAGAGAAGCTGACACCTTTTTCATCATTAACCATTGACGAAAGCTACCAAAGTCGCGATCTTGAGAAGGTTTGAATAATTCAATTTTTTCTTCTTTCAAATATTATGTCCATATTGCTTATAATCAAGATGATTGTGACCCACAATTTGCAAAAAAACATTGAGCAGAAACCAATGGGAACAAAATTTAACCATGAGACTATAAGTGCAACTTTCTCCTTATAATCTATCCCTACGAAACACCAGATAGTCTGTTGGTTAGATATCTAGGAAAAAATGTTTCATCGGGTAGTTTTTGGATTTATCCTTCGTCGTTTTGCGTCGTTACTTGGGATTTATTTAGTTCTCAAAATTCTTAATGCATTCAAACATCTGTGGTCTAATTTAGTGCATCTATAGGCATCTCAACAAGTTGCGAAGCCGTTATATGACTCTAAGGTGCAACCATCAACACTTATCCCAAAACAAGTGGGGAACATGTACACTGCCTCTCTCTATGCTGCATTTGCGTCGCTTCTTCACAGCAAAAATAGTACTCTGGTACAGGATTCTTAATCTTATTTTGTTCAGCCCTTTTGGTTTCACGAATTCTTTTCAGTTTGTTAAAAGATTGTTAGTACTATTTTTTACTGCCATTGCTCAGGCTGGGAAGAGGGTGATATTGTTTTCCTACGGCAGTGGTCTTTCTGCCACCATGTTTTCTCTCCGGTTTACGGAGGGGCTGCATCCTTTCAGCCTATCCAACATTGCTGATGTCATGAATGTTTCTGCGAAGTTGAAGTCGAGGCATGAGGTATGCTGGTTATGATTTATTTTCTATTATTAGTATTTTTCACTTTTTTTATACTAAAAGAAAAGGTTTTCAGTTTCATACTTGTACGTGCATTTGTGTGATTTTATCTGAATTTTGAGCTGTTCAATTTCCTTTGTTTGTTGTGCTTTTATGATAGGTTGATTTATTGAATTTATGAATTTAGGATGGAGGATATTATTTATCCTTTTATTTATTTAAAATCAAATTGGGTAAAAATACAAATCCTGGACGGTGTTGGAACTGTGTAATGATTTTATAAGCTTTGGACGAAAATCTGAAAACCCAAAGGCCGGAACTTGGTACCTTCTGATAATCTTTGTATTTCGGTAGAAATGATTATAAGAACCACTTTTCTGTTTGCAGTTCCCACCCGAAAAATTCGTCGAGATCATGAAGCTAATGGAGCACAGATATGGGAACAAGGACTTTGTGACCAGCAAGGATTGTAGTCTTCTTGCACTGGGCACATACTATCTCACGGAGGTGGATTCTAAGTACCGCAGATTCTATGCCAAGAAGGCTGCCGAGAATGTCAATGGGCACTGAAGGAGGCTCGACTTGAATTAACTATTGTTCCTAGTTTTTTTTAGCTCATGGAAAAATATTTATAATTGGATTCAAAATTGTTGTTGGGCAAGATTAAAAGTGTTGTATGCAAGTTTTATCCCGTGGTGATTTGTAGCTTGTTTTGTTGTATGGATGAACAAGGACAAAACACATCCTTCTCTAGCTTCCCACTGGTTGACCAAAGAGAGTATCAGCGAAGAAGACAATCCAACATTGGGCAATCAGTTGCACCCCTGCGGATGAGTTCGACTATTGATCGAGGTGATGTAGCAGTGGTCGTGGAAGAGGTTGACCTTCCACGAAGTTCTCATCGAATCTGACCGTGTACAACCGAATAAAGGTCATCCACAACTTATCACATTTTCCCCATACTCGACATTGTCATTTTCTTCAATTTCCAACTCCACATTTACATTAGCAGCACAATGGCAATTTATACTGTGTTCCTGGGAGTACGATTCTAATCGTACACCCATGAGTATATTCATTAGTATGTAAATATAATGTTTATAATAATTGTTTTTTGAAATAAAGATTTCTTAATTATTAAATGATGATTTTATTGGGCTTTTATATTTTTAATGGTGGGAGTACTATTTGTATTGTACTCTGTATGTTCATAATCAATCAAATTAACATTTTTGTGGCCATATCTCTCACTCACCATGAAAATAAGAATTTGGGAAACCATCAACCATCAAATTAACATCGTCTCTCTCTAATTTCTATCATTCTCTAGTCCTAGGCTAGCTACAGGCTACAGCTCAACCGTTGTCTGGTTGAGAGCTGTGTAACGCCACCTCTCTTTCTCCACGAAATCAGCATCCAAAAACCTCGCAACGAACCCCCAAATTCTATACACGTCTTCAAAATCGCTCAACATTCCCAGCGAAATCGACACCGCATACACGCCCACATCTCCTTTCCCTTTGTTCTTCACCTCCGTATTATCTTCCAACACCGTTTCTCTCTCATCGGAGAAACAAATGTTTTTCAGGAACCCGATGCTCAGAGAGATGTTGTTCCGGTCGGCTAGCTTCTGTACCAACACCGGATTCACCCTTTCCCCTTTCCAATCGAACACATTCAACGCCAGCGCCGGGCCTCGATCGACCTTGATTCTCGGCCCGTAGATTCTCACCAGTGGAAGCCCGTTCCCGGAATGCGGATGCCGAAGGGTCGTCAACGCGTTCACCACCCAATTTATCAGGCACCTCACTCTCCTGCTGATCAGAACCAACCCTAATTCGTCGGCGTGATCCAGGCCCCGACATTCGAATTTAGGGTAAAACGACGCCGTTTCTCGGTTTTCGGTTATGCTGATAATCCCCACGCTCCTCGTGTTCGATTGGCTCAAATCCGCCACGCACGATTTCTTGACGAACAAGCAGCAGAAGCCCGATGGGTTTTCCCCGAAAATCTTGAAGAAGGAGCAGATCAGAAAGTCCGGTTGAAACAGAGAAAGCCCCAGAGTCTCCATGTCCTTCGCTCCGAGCGCCGACGCGTCGAGCAGCACGTGCCATCCGTACTCCCTCGCCAGATTCATCCACTGATAAGAATACCTCGACCCAGTCATTCTCGATTGAAGCGGGAACGCGAACAGCCCTCGCCTTTTTCTCGATTTCATCCCCTTGTTCACAACCATTTTCCTCAACTTCCTCGAGTCCACTCTGAAATCGGGCCACGAGAAGCCCGCCGAACGAACCCAGGCTCCTCTCTCTGTTGCGATATCAGCCATGGCCCGCACAGCCTCATCCTCGTGATCGTACACAGTCAGGAGGCCCCGGTCAGGTCGAAAAGGATAAGATTCTGCAAGGATCCTGAACGCGGAATTCTGATTGGCTGCGAATACCATCGAGTAATCCTCCTCTAGAAGGTTCATGTGGCGGGTGACCCTCTTTCGTATCCCTGACTGGAATTCAATCTCCGGGCTCTCTCCGAGCAAGTGGGACTTCAAGCTTACAGAGCTGGGGGAGATCTCGAAAAACTGGGAATTTTCGATTTTCTGGGAGGAGGAGAAGAGGCCGTGGCCGATGTAGTCGAGGCAGACGCGGCTCGACAGGTGGCGGTACTCCTGTCCTCGGATATGGTCAGGGAGGGGCGTGTCTGGATAGTGTGGGATAGCGGTTGTGAAGGCGGAGAAGAGTTGGGATGAGGGAGGGAGGGATTCGTGGTTGGTGAAGACGGTGTTTGGTTGTAGTGAAGATAGAATGGATGAGAGGAAGTTGTGGCGGGGGTTATTGTTATTGTTATCGTTATTGTTGTTATTATTAGAAGACGAGGACGAAGAAGTTTGAGGGTTTAGACAGGAAGTGTTGAAACAGGCTTTGGATGCCTCTGTGATGCAATGTGGTTGCATGTTTTTTTTATTTTATTTTTCTTTGGATTGATTATTCAATGTTTTGAAGAGTTTTTGTGTGAGTGATGGAGCTTGGTTGGAAAAGTCTTTGAAGAATCAGATTATTTGGTTTGTACTATTTAATACTACTACTACTAGTATGAGTATGAATCACTCACTCTTAACACGGCAGTTTTATTGAGGCTAACCAATTCAACATTACAGCTATTATATGATGTGAATGGTGGTATGTTTGTGTGTGTGGTTTATTCGCATTGATGCAAAAGAACAACGAGAAAAGGGCAAAACTGATGTGGCTACCACTATCACAAGTCTCAATTTTCGGCATCGGCAACAGCAGCATTCAACGAGGGTGTTATGGTAATTTTCTATAGCTAGAAGAGATATTGAGGTTCAGATTGGGAGATGGAGTGAACTAAGTATTGATACTACCCCTGTCCCAGATAAACGGAATTAATTCTTTCAGAAAATACAAGGGAGAGGCTCCAAATAACTTGTTGTGTTGAATAAGGTAAAAATAAGAGTAAAATGAGTATTGAAATGATACACGAAAAAAATTCTGCCATGTGAAGTGATTTATCGTAGGAGAGGAGAAAAAGATAGTATTAGCATTTCCAACTTGGTATTAGTATTGAAATGATACACGCAAAAAAACATTTCAAAGCACACCTTCACATTTAACCCCTTCGTTAATTTTCACTTTTATCTCTAATTAAACTTTTTTTTGGGGTAATTTTGAAAAAAAATGAACAAATAAATAAATTGTTATATTACCAAAGCCTTGTGCTACTACAAAAGCACATGAAGTCACCCTTAGGAACTCCTCCACCTCACTGCTCAATGCTGCCCCACCAGAGACTATCAGACATATTAACTGTTCTTGACCTACCCACCAAAAACATATGCCAAACCAAGATGCCCATGTTCCGATAAGCGTAACCGATTTGAACTGTGAAACCAAGGACAAAAGACAAAAGTCACCTTCCCGAAAGCCAGTAGATCTGCCAGAGGAGATGCGTCTTTCAGTTTGTAGCCTTTATTCATCCAGTAAAGTTTGATGTGTATGAGGTGTAACCAAATTAGAACCTCCTTTTTTTTTCTAGGTTGAACTTAACGAAAACTGAGAAGTCTAATCAGGTTATTCAATCAGGTTAGTTCATTACTATTTGTAAAGCATGTGGAAAATCTTCCTCCTCCAATTCACTTCTTCAAAGCCTTTTAGGACTCCTGGAATGACGCATAAAAACGCAACTGATGTCGATTAACTAGAAGCGAAAGGAGCACATGGCAGGTTGAGCAAATTAATTATGTACCCGATGATAGTAGCCAACGGAAGCACCTTTGTGGAAGAAATATTATTTTTCGATCATACGATCCAGAATGTGAGCAAGGGGTAAGAATGATATGTACACACATCATCCACCGTCATCTGTATCAATGGTAACAATATTAGTTATAAATAAATAATAAATAATATATTCTGCAGAACTCCCAAATCCCAATAGCTAGGAACTTGCACTTACCTTGTCTTCAAATTAATCCATGAAAATATCGATGCCTCGTATGTTTGTTGAAATGTTTGCATAGGATCACCGCTTGTACTGATGTCAGATTCTTTCTCGCACGGATTATCTCTACCCTGGCACAAAGGAAGATAGTGGGAACGGAAAAATTATGCTCCGAACTGACATAAAATTAGTAAGCAGATAACAAATGTATTTTCTTCATCTCAATAACCCGTTGAATCGAGTGAAGAACAATTAACCATATCAGACGAATCCATGTTTCCACTAATACGTGTTTTTGATGCCGATAGTGGCAGCCTTGTCTTGCTCTTCCTCCGTAAATGAAGTGAAACAAACAATCACTAAACCAATATAAAACTCGTTTAAAAAAATCATTTTTTAACGGTTAAAATGAATTTGGATTATTCACACTCACGTTTTAACCTTTGAGCATGAGAGCATTCGGGGTTCAAAAGCTGCAAAATAAGGAAATGCAAGAATATGTTTGTGATCGCTCACTTCTTTCACTTCTTTATCTTGAAGAAAACGACATCTATCTCATCATGATCTAATATGTAATTAACAGCTCCTGGTCCTGTTAAGAAAAAAAATCATTCAAGTAAATTTGGTTTGATGAAGTTACACCTAAACAATTATCAAACTCCAAGAAACTTTTCGACTGTCCACCATAAATCCACATGACACTGATCTGTATATCCACCCAATAATACCTCCCAAAAAATAAACATTAAGAAAACAGAGGGCTACAGCAAACGAAAGAACCTGATGCACAGAATAAAAAATTGAATCTTGAAATGATGTAATGAAGAAGGTGGTGAAGAAAACAAGCCCAGAAAAAAGGGGGCTTTAATGGAAGCAATGAAATAGGGGGAAATTATATACGATGCTCACTGGTAGTAAGGAATTTGCTTTTTCGTACACGTTCTCAATCAATGCACACACCTTCTTTACGACGCCGTTTTGCTTTTCCAGTAATTATCACTCACTTGTAATTCGTCACTGTCAATTTTTTTGTAATATTCAGAGTCTGAGGGTCGAATTGTGAAAACCTCTCCCTGAGTAAGTAAGAAACGGGTTCAGTACCCTCTCGTAATTTATTTTTTCAAAGAAGTAAATATGATGGTTTTCCAAATGCAACAATGTAGAATCGGGATGAATACAAAGGAATTTATCATTCGAAGAAGTAAATATGATGGTTTTGTATATGCGACATAAAGAATCGGGATGTCTGGAAGGCATTAAGCATTCAAAGAAAACATGAGCAAACAGATTTATTTATACAGAAATCTAATTATGATTAGCTTAAATAAACAGAGCTTAAAACTTGAGCTGAGATTGTAAGCAACATACCAGAGCTAGGACATAGTTCGTAAACCGTCGAAACTTTGCTTGAATTTCTGCAATCTAAATCTGTTAAAAAAGCAATCAACAGAAGCACATTTAAGCAGAGGATGATAGCATATTCTCATGCAATAGCCACGGAACCCTCCCTTCGTCTTCGAGGCTCACTTCCACTTGCGCGCCTTTTCCGAAGGGGTTTTTGGATTAATTGAGATGGGAATTAGGTCTTACTTTATAGCTTATGAGAAACACATAGCTTCTCACTATATCAGGATTCAGGTGCCTCACCCAAATCATTAACTACTAACCACAATTTTATATTATTAAAACAAAATACTAAAACCTGAAACTAAAATAAAAAAGAAAAAAAAAACATCATTATTATACATAGCACGACTTCGACCTATTTTACACATAAGATAACTAAGATACATAAATACGGTTAATTTGAATACTACAGTTAAGAACAACAATCAACTACTACAACAGCTCTCCCCGCCGCCGCTCAACCAATCCAAACGGGCAAGAAATTATACCTTCGAAATCACGCCTAGTGTTCTTGATACTTTTCTCAGTTTTCTTCAGTCGGTCCGCCAAAGCCACAAGCTCATCCTCTTCTTTCTCTTTCGCTGAGTCAGCCACCGAAAGCCTCTCCTCCAGCTTCCGGATTTCTTCTTTTATCCCATCTATCTCTTTCCCGATCTTGTCCTTCTTCTGATGGCGCTCAAGGATCCTGTCGTTAAGCTCGTTCACATCGCCCAACAGCTTCGCCTCTTTCTCTTTCACCGCGAGTAACTCGGCCACACGATCCTGTACGGGCTTCACGTTAAACCCGTGCCTTTCCAGCTCTGCAAGCGCTTCCATCATCTCATCTGTCACGTCTTTGGAGTCATCAAATTGCAACTCGGAAATTTTTCCCACCACGCCAGCGAAGGTTACCATGTAGCCTATAGCCTTGCCTTCGCGGAGGCACTCTTTGATGTCTTCTAGAGGCTGGAAATGAGGGCTCTGTGGTATCCTTTGGAAAGCTTTCATGGTTTCAACTGTCTTCCAGAGAAGGGTATTCTTCACGAAGGGCAAGTTTTGCGGCTCAACCGAATGTTTATCTACCATCGCAGGAATCGGGGCTTCACTAGCTTGGTGCTTCTCACTGAACTTATCAAGCACTTCAATGTCCATATGATTCTTCTCTCCATTTTCAATGGGTTGCTCCGCAGCACTCACAGGAGATGGTCCTGCTGAATATTGAGTATTTTCAGGCCAACTATAAAGTAGGATTAAAAAAGTAGTACATATTTTTTTGTAATTTATTCAACTTTAAGAATTACAACTATAATTTACTTGAGACACCAACTGCAAATGGTTTCTTCATCCCCTTGATCCACTTTGAAAGTGGTTGGTTCTCAAACTCATAGGCATGGATAGGTGCTGCTTCACAGACGATATTGACTTCCAATGTGGAGTTAACTTCCATTGATTTCCCTCCAGATGCACCAAGGAGGTCTTAAAAAGCCAAGAAAGGAGACTGATCATTTATCCAAAACTCAAGAATCATTTTTCAAAGGGATATAGTTATTCCTAGGTATAAAAGATAAGCAGGTATTACGTGTCCTTCAAAATTACATATACACATTTACAGTAAATATATTATCCAGGACTTTCATTTGTCATTCTAATAGATAGTTGGAGCTTTTTGTAATTACACTAAATATCAATGATATTTTTATAATTAATACTTCCTTGTATTCATATAACCAATCCAATCAAATAACTGTTACACGAGAAGATTATTGTGTAAATAATACAGCATGAAAAAAACATAAAAAACTGACCTTGAACTTGAAGAATTGTACTACGTCTTCTTCCTCTCTTAGGCACATGATTCACCTGAGGGTTGGTCGACTCTTCAACAACCACTTCTCTGCGCTTTCTACTGCAGGTTCTAATTGTATAGTTGGTATCAGACCGAAAATTGATAGGTTTGTCCTTGTTTAATGTCGTCTTCTCCTGATTAGGCACTTGTAAGGTTTCCATAACTATTGCCTCGACTTCAGGAATTATACGATGATCGTCATCTTTTTCGCTCAGATCATCTGAACAAACAAATCCATTTATAGAATAATTGATTCCATTCATTCAACCTATGGGGTGGGGGGTGAAGAAAGTAGCAGAAAAAACGAACCTGTTGCCAGAGTCTCAATGCTTTTGATTGGGGTCCTTCGAGTGCTTCCCCTCTTTTTAGTCTACAGGTGGCACACAAGTAAAATAAGTAAAAAACAAACAAATATTATGAATTTAAAGAAAACAATCAGATCTTTGATCATCGAGGGTGATTGAGTGTACAGTAAAATGAGGTGTACAAGAAACAAAAACCCTGAACATCACTCTTATTTTAAGAACAGAAAAGGAAAAGGGTGAAGCTTTAAATAAAGACAAAAAAAATAGTATTCCCTTCCTCGTAAATTTATTTTAAGATCAAAGTAGTGCAAGAAGTCTAAATTCAATTTCAAGATGATAGCAATTAGTAGCACACTTACCCAGGGACTCACATACCCTTTTTTCAAATCCAAATAATCCTCAAAAGATCTGTTAGGTGTTCAAATAAAGTTTCGTAAAATTACCACATGGTTTCTCACGTGAGGCGTTTTCTGGAACCCAGGCGATTCATCCACTTGATCAGACGCTTTTCCACTACATGGATCCTTTCCATCACCCAAATTGTTCACTGGAACAGTTGACACGGAGGCACTTGGATTTTCACAAATGAGCTGTTCATGCACTCTACCTTCAGAAGATGGGTTTGTGATGTCCTGCAAAAAAAAAGTAATCACTCAGGAATTCGACTACTTCCTAACAGCACGCTGCACATGTAAATAGTCTCTGGTATGAAATTTCAAATTTGAGAACACAAAGCCCTAAATTCAGGTCAAAATTGCAAATTTTATGACCTAGCAATAGAAAATTCAACATCCAATACGGACGCGAACATCCTTTGGCGCCAAAGACTCAAAGAGAACTTTTTTGTAAGAAAAACTGTTGAAGCCCAAGATTTCTGCTATTCCCAAGAAAACAAATGTTATTCTCTCTGTTCCTCCACTAATACACACACACACACAAAACAAGTGTAGATGTGTCATTCAGTAACCCAACAAAGACAGTAGAAATGGAGATTTCTTAGAGGCACCTGTCCTCTCACATAAATGTGATGATATTTCATACTAAACAAAATAAACCAGTTTCAAAACTACATGCGGGTAGTGAAAATTCACTTTAAGTGGGATACAAGAAAAGGTAAAAATATAGAAAAATGATACAAAGTCGTATCTGAAAGCAAAAAAAGGATAAATTATGGAGATATTAGAAAGAACCTGGGAAGAAGTGAACCATTTTTCATCTTTCCAGTCCATATGAGGTCTCAATTGTGACTGATTGAACTTCTTCTCCATATTCAGTTCTTTAAAGAAGACAAGATATATACCGTTATCAAATTCTTGCTTAATAATTCCACTCCACCAGCCAAAATCAAAGAATGCATCAACTTTTCCCAATAAAACAAAATTCTTATACTTGAAATTTGGAGAGCAGGGTCGAAGATGGAGGGAATCAACTATTTCAGTAGTAGTCACGTCTGAATTTGCACGACGACACTCTACCAGATAAGTTTCATTTCCCAAGTCTTGGTGAATTGTTCCAGGAAACCAAGCACCCTTATGATTGTTTTTGTCAAATGATACTTCTACCTTTCTTCCCACATCAAACTTCAATCCTGCAGTACTCTACCAGAAATTCAAGAACAAATGTAGTCATATACTGTAAAAAATTATGGAAACATTAAAAATTGCACACAACAACTTAACTTCAACTACCCAATTCACAGAGCATTTCATGATGAATAAATGAGATCTCGTTATTAAAAAGGTCTCCCAACATGGAAACCAATGAATGTACAAAAGATACAAGAACAATTAGCAAATCAGCCACCATAGACACCAAAGATGCACCTTCTCTACAAAATATACGGCCGTAAATAGTTTGTAGAACATAGTAACAAGCCTCAAAGTTAAAACATCTCCAAGCTCAAACAACAATTTCATTCTTCAGCCCACTTCACACGAAAGTTAAAGAGACGGAAATTTTTGATGTACCTGCCTATGTGGCCGAACCCAACTCCCATTAATCCAATCCCAGTGAACCCTAAGATCCGAAACCTCGAACTCGCGCTCGTCCGGCGGGTGATGAAACGTCACGGCGTACCTCCTCTCTTCACCCTCCACTACTCGTGCCACGGAACCAATCCACCAGGCATCCTGGAAAAACGCGTCTACGGCGTCTCCCGGCTCGAAACCCTCGAGAACCTCCTCCAACGGCGGAGACGGCCTCACGCAGCGGACGGGAACTTTCTCTTTCAATCGCTTCGATCCGTCCACCTCTTCGAGCAGTTTGTGGTACTCCACTTCGATTATCTTCGGTTTCTTCTTATTACCCTTTTTCGAGGAGACTGCAACCGGAGAAATCACCGTGGCAGAGAAATATGTGAATCTGAAATCTTCCTCTTCAGTGCGGACTTCGACTGTAGATCCTGCCGGGAAAGGATTGGAGCGGCCTCCGGCGCGGCGGGGTGAGTGAGTAGAACCTGCACCGCCCATGGCCATAGGGTGTGTGAGAGGTTTTAGCTGAGGGGCTTAATGGTCACTTTCGCAAAGTAAAGTTTGGCAAAGCCTTTTAAGTGTACTGTACTTACTATTGGGCCATATCAGTTTTCACAAATGGTGCAGTGCTGCTGCCTAAAATTTTCAAATGACTTCAGTTGAAAAAAAAGAGAGTTGGTTAACTAGTTTTTACATTTTCCTTTTATTTTGTAATGTGAGGGTTAGTTTCGTTAGGTGTAGTTGACTAATTACGACTCCATTTACATAAATCTCGACTCCTTTAATAAATAAGTCAAATTTAAACTTTTTTAGAAACTCATGTAACTATGTAAGTAAAAATGCCACGCCTAAACACTTATTTAAGCATTTTAAACTATAGACTATCAATATGTTATAATTTAAAATTTTAATCAATAAAAATACTATATATATATATATATATCTCCTATGAATGTAAAGTTTTCGAGAATAAAAATACTATAAATATATTTTTTCCTATGAAATGTAAAAATTTAGAGAAAATTAATGAACCAATTTGTGGGATGTATAAGAATAGAAAAATAATTAGGGTGCATAATAATAAATTTTGAATTATTAAAATGTATTAGCATGACCGTAGTGTGAACATGCTCGTATTTTTCAGCGATTTTATTGGTTCAAGGAAAAAAACGTAGATTTATATATTAATATATTTATTAAAAGGCTAAGTTTATTACACTCACTCTTATTCAATTTTACTAAACTCACCTTTATTTAATTTTTTAATTTTTTAAGTATAGTTAAAATATCAATTTTACTAAACTCATCTTGTGCATGCAGCCTCTCAATGCTATGAAAATGATCCAGGCCAATTCCCATCGTCGAACTTGTTTGTGGCGGCAGGTGATGGGGTGTGGGATAACGGAGCCGCCTGTGGTCGACAATACCTTGTCAAATGTATCATTGCACCTACAAATGGAACCTGCATTGTGGGTGTGACTATTCAAGTAAAAGTGGTCGACTGGTTTAATAATCCGAGACTCCCGATCTAAGATCTGCTTTTATAAATGCACGTACTGGTGGTACATATACATTAATTTTATCTGACACAGCGTATCAAACCATTGCAAAAGTCTATGATCAACTTCCACCCGGCCAGACGAATAATATCAACATTGAGTTTCAACAGTAAGTACAATTAATATAATTATGTTAAGGGATAATTATAGTTTAGTGGCCGAACTATAGGCACTTTCAGACTTTGATGACTCATCTTTTTTTTAGTGGTTCGGTGTCTGAACTATAGCTTAATTAGACTTTAGTGGCCAAAACGGTGGATCCCGGCGCGACATGTGCCTGTCACGTGCATTCAGCTCACATGTGTCCTGATTGTATTGGTTGGCTGTGCGAAATTACATTTTTATCCTTTGTATTATTTATCCATTATATTTATAACTAATTATATATATGCCTTCTCCTTGTACGTATAGATTATTATATGTTAAAAGAATTTAATAAATAATTACATTATATCTTTCAAAAGAAAAAAAAAACAAAAGCAGATCTCCCTCCTCTTCAATTTCAATTTGCTCGGATTCGTTTAAGAATGACAGGACATATACTCGAAAAAAATGTGAAGTTTAATTAAACTCACCCATATTAAAAATTAAACTCATCCATATTAAAAATCATAATTTAATGAGATAAAACGGTTGAACTAATGAGGGGGGTAATATTGTCTTTACATTCCTAACAAGAAATTCGCGGAATTCAATTGTAATACAATTTGAAATATCAAAAATATAAACCTAACACAGAAATTAAAATATCATGTATGAGTTAAAATAAATAAAATAATTATCTTAAATTATGTAAGATTAATTCGAAAACCAAACAATCACTTACTTGGTTAGCGAGTAAAAAAGCTAGTTTCCTTCTCGATGTTTTGCAAACATCCGAATCGATCAGAATTTTGAACAATTCACGAAGTCCAGGCACGACCTTACAGAGTAACCATTTGACTTCTCCCACAAAAAATTAAATTAGATTAATACCCAATAAATAAAATTTGATAGAGAAATATAAATTACCTCAATATTGTAGATGATTCATATTTGACTTTGCATTCTACTATGATGGTAAGTTTATGATTGAATGCAGAATAATTCAAACTTCGGCTTCTTTCAACCTATCAAACCATACAAAATTTGTGCTACACATATATTTATTATTTTTGTACTCTATATATAATTTACTTTTATATAAATATATTTATGCTCCACACATATTTATTATTTTGTACTCTATATATAATTTACTTTTATATAAATATTTATCTATATATAATTTACTTTTATATAAATATGTAAAATGATTGTTATGATAATTAATTTAGGTATAAAATTATATTATATTTTCAATTTTTTAACAAATAATTATTATTTTTTGATCCACACATTTATTATTTAGTGCTCCATTTAACAAATTAAATTCCACTGGTATAAATTATATTATATTTTCAATTTTTTAACAAATAATAATTATTTTTTGATCCACACATTTATTATTTAGTGCTCCATTTAACAAATTAAATTCCACTGGTATAAATTATATTATATTTTCAATTTTTTAACAAATAATAATTATTTTTTATCCACACATTTATTATTTAGTGCTCCATTTAAGAAATTAAATTCCACTTATTTATAATTAATTGTATTTTATTAAATTAAATTCCACTGATTTATAATTATACAAATATAATTTTATACCTAAATTGATTATCATAACAATTATTTTACATATTTATATAAAAGTAAATTAGGTATAAAATAAAAATATTCTCATATTTATTAGAACTATTTTGGAAAAAAGACATTATGATTTATTAAATTACATCTAATAAATTAAAGTATTCTCCACATATGAATTATTTTTTATTAATTACAGTATTTAAAGTTATAATTATAAACAAAAAGAATTAAACCGTTATTTGTTTTTTTTTTCTTAAAACGTTCTATTAATTAAATTGCACTAATTTATAATTAGGAAATGATGGATAAAAAATCGCGAATATTCAAAGTATGAACTAAAAATAATTTGTTTTAATATTTAAATGATAAAATAATTTGTTTTAATATCATGCTAACTGGCGAGCGATTTTCTCGGGGATCACGGGAGTCCCCGCTTCAGGACCGCTCTGCGTCATTAGCGCCTTGCCCGTATCCTTTGTGTGCCGGTGGGTCTCGCCCTCGGGATCGACGGCAGCAGTACCAAAACACCAATAATATCCATTACCAAGAAAGAAAATTGTTAGCTCAACGCTCGAGGTATCCACCTTCTTCTAGCGCCACTTGTTAACGAGCAGAAAAAACCGAGTTGAGAGTCTTTTCTTCTCTCGTCACAGAGTCTGGTGTGTTTTGAGGATTGAACTAACTTTTCCCTTGATTCGAAAAAAGGAAAGAAACTGTTAAGCTGGAAATGGTATTTTTCCCAGAAATCAAAGTAATCTATCTATTTTCAATGAAAACGAAACTTTACGGTGAAAGACTCCTTACATTTCATTTGTTGTTGTGGACTGCGTTCTATGAAAAAAACTGGAACATGTGAATGTTGAAAAATGCATTAATCTACTCCTATATATTATAACACGTTGGAATGTTTCGTGTAATTTGTATATTTTCGTCTTTAGTCGTAAAGTTGGCATGTATATATGGTATATATAACATGTGTCATAAATGTGCATTGGATCATTTTTTATTATATAACATGTTTAAAATCATCTGCCTTTGACTTTACCAATTTTTATTTGAATTTCTCTAAGCATTAAATGGTTTAAACAATTAATATATGCCAATTGTTTTATGTTCTTATTCGTTAACTGTAAACCAGGATAGGTGGTGCGATAATGTTAGGTCTGTTGAAGACATTCAAACCAAATTGATGAAAAGAAGGGGGTAGATGCTAAGCGTGAAAGAGAGCAATGGCATATGCTTTGGCTAACCAAGTAAATGCTCTATTGTTGTCATTTATATTTTATACTGCTTCTGACCATTTATACAACTCCTGATGCTTTTATCCGGCTGAAAACCAGCATGTGTTACATGTTGTCTTGATCATGCCTGCATGCCACTGCATGATCATGGTTTCACTTATGAAAAACATGTAATACTATTAATTTATAAAAATGTGCCCAAGGTTATGTTGAGACCACGAAGTAATCCTAAGGGCAACCCCAATGGTTGTGAAATGGCAAGGGCCATTGCCATTTTTTGGCAAAAATCCAAAAAAATCAACCCCAATGGTTGAAATGGCCCTTGCCAAAAAATGGCTCTTGCTAAATATCCATGTATATTTGAGCAAATATACATGGAAAAATGGCCATTGCCATTTGTGTCATGTCATCACTACCTCTCATCTCAACCACTCAAAATTCAACAACATTTTTTTAATTATAAAGTTGATATTATCACTATGGGTGGGCACTTCGTTCCGAAATCTCGATTCCGTCTCGATCCCATCCCGAAAACTAACGGGATGGGACGGGATGAATTTTAAAAATGACAATTCCATCCCGTCCCGTTTCAATTTTTTTACAATGGGACGGGACGGGACCGGGACGATCCCGTTTAATCCCATCCCATTTATTTTTTAATATCAATAATATTTTTATTTTTTCACAAATATTAATAAAAATATCAAAATATTAATTATAGTTTCAATTAAATTTATTATATCTTTACAATATAACAACATTTCAAAATAATTTAATTTTTATTTATATATTTTTATTGATTAGTTGTTGAATTTAATATTAAGATATAGGTAGGTTAGTAGTCTTAGGTGATCAATTCAATAAATTATTTTAAATTTTAATATTGTATATATATAATTTAAAGAAAAAAAAAATAAAAAAGTCAAAAATATTTTTTTTAAATAAAAATGGCTCTAGCCATTTTTATACCATTGAGGTACATTTTACAAATGGCAAATGACAAGAGCCATTTTTTGGCCAAAATGGCAATTGGCAAGAGCCATTTTGGCCAAACCATTGAGGTTGCTCTAAGGAGAGGTTTACCCTTGTGAATAAATCAAGAAGCAAGCCGTTGTACCCTAATAAGTGGGAAAGGTATCTCTCCCTCTCCCTCCCTCTCTCTCTATATTTGCATATGTGAGATACTCATGATTTCTAATTCCATAAATCCATGAGAAGATAAGTTATAAATTCACATACTTTAAGGAATAGTGACAAAATGTACCGTCGAAACTTGACTTTAAAAAAACTAGACTTTTAATATTACAAAAATACAGGGAGGTTTGATTCAGTGTTAAGATTAAAGTACATTATATAAATAAATGTGAAGGAAGGTTTTGAAATAATGAAATATTTTTTGCTTTGAATTATTTTTTGCTTTGATCAACGAACTTCCATTTTCGTCTCATTTCTAATCAATTGAGTTGCAGAGAAGGTCCACCCAAACACAGAAGATCAAAATTACAGGCAATTAACCATGCCGAAGGGAGAAAAAACTGGACTCGGCCGTGCTCGATCTTGTGAAGCAGCACAATCAGATGGTACAACAATCGAAGGAGAAAGGGACGTAAATATGGGTCCCCAACAATGTAATTGTATCTTGAACATCATCGTGAGAATTACTAGCTAGAGTCATAGAATAGTTGAGAGCGTACGTGAAAATATTGAGATACGCAATTGCGTTTGTAAATTCCACGGAGTCGATTATATTGAGTATTATAGTGAAATTTGCAGCGGCAAGTGGACGTAGCCCTCGTTAACGGGTGAACCACTATAATTTCTTGTGTTAGTTTATTTTTCTCGTACAATTTTCGTGTTCGTATTCGTTTCTTGTAGCGATTAAATTGAGCGCAAATCCCCCCATTTTCCCCAAATGTAATTAAACTCTACCTAAGTTGAACCAGGGCACGAAATATTTTCCCCAAATGTAATTCAAATCTACCTATGTTGGCATTTGAATCCCCAAATTTCAACAAAAATATTTTAATTGAAAGAAAAGACAAAAGTTCAGGCACGCACTTTTTCAAGAACTTGAAAAACATGTATAGCTAAATAAACAATAGATATAGAGTTACATTTCATACAAACTTTTTGCACTTGAAGCAGTGCAATTCTTATTTTCATCACAAAATAATTCTTCAACACCCAACACATGCACACTTGAAGCAACGGAATCCTAGCTTATTTCGCCTTATCGATCATCAATCTCTCGCGTCTTATTTTCACCCCCATGTACCTGTACGTACAACGAACATTCCGAATACACATGAATTAAATATATAGCTAGATATTAACAAGAAAGAAAGAATATTTAAATAAATCAATATATATAATCTCGAATTAATTTTACATACCTTCCCATCATCATAACTGTTGCTTGAGGATTAGTCCCCGGGGAGTACTTGAAAGTCGACCCGTCGATAACCCTCAACCCGTCCACCCCAACCACCTTATAATCCGAATCCACTACCTTTCCAACCAGACACCCCCCGTGATAATGCCATATCGTAATCACTGTGTCCTTACAAAACTGCTCCAATGACTCCGTCGTGTTTGCATGCTTCGGCCGGAGGTTCACTGGGGCTCTCGCGGTCATGTTGAGCAGCAACGAGAACGGGAGGAAATCGAACGTGAACGGGCTGAAAGCCTTGGACTCGACCACTCTCTTCATTACCTCGAGGCCACGCACGCACTTGTTCACGTCTCGTGGGTCTTTGAAGTAGTTGAAAGAGACCGACGGGTTGTCGTTAGGGTTTTTGGTTTTGAGGCGCAAACGGCCCGTTGAGAAGGGCCCGTTGATTTTCTGTATGATGAAACCGCCCATGAAGACGGGAGGGTCGAGGGCTTCGACCGATTTTGATAGGTGTCCAATCTGCATGCATGATATATAGATAGTGTGACCAATCTTTTGAGACAGATGTAGTAATTAATTAATGCACTGGTTGATCGACATATAGACAGATTAGAAAAAATGTGTATACATAGTTGGGACGAAATAAATATTTAATAATGGATCGTACCTTAGGATGGAACATCGTAAAGTCTAACTTAGTCGGCACGAAGAAAGCTTGTCCACCGGCAGCTTCGATGTAGCTTCCGAAGTTTGTTATCCCGACGGCCTGAATCAAGGAGACGTTCACGGGAATCGGGGAGGGCACAACGACGCCGTTCATTGGGTTGTCCGACATGGCTTTCCCGACGAACGGGTGGTCCAAAACAAGTGGTATGTTATGGGCCTTGAGGTGGTCCGATGGGCCCACTCCGCTCAACATCAACAATTGTGGGCTTCCGAGTGCCCCAGCTGAAAGGATGATCTCATTATTGGGCCCACTGTTTAGGTAGGCCACGTGCTTATTTCCTGACGCGTCTCTGAACACTACCCCATGGGCAAATGGCCTCGTTTTCCCTGTGCCGTGCGTGTTTATAATTCAGTATAGTTTTTGGTGTTCATGTTGTTTTCACTTTTCATTAAATAAAAATAAAAATACTAGTAAGTTATAGTAGTAGTATTTATTTATCACTTTAATTGCCAATGTTTTTTTTTTTTAATATCATTGTAGTTACTATTTGATAATTTCTTTAAATAATAGCTATATCTATTTTAGCAAAATTGACACACTTGACTGTATACATAAATTTAAAAAAAAAAATTATAAATTTTTGGAACAATAAATAAAGTGTGAAAAATAATTTTTTAATTTAAAAAATAAAGTAATTATCAGTAAATTAAAAAACTAGTGGATATAAAATATTAGCAAAATTTTAATTTAAAGTACAAAAAATAAAAAATAAAATAAAATTGGGTGTGTCAACTATTATACATGTAACACGTCAAGAAAATTACAAAATTATTTTGAAAATATAAAAAATTAATTTAAAGTTTAAAATTTTCATGTTGGTACATTGTATTACTAGAAGCCAAAAAATGCAAAAACCATACCTTTAATTTTGAACAAGATCCTATGGACGGTGGCATGCAAAAAGACCTTAAGCCCCTTGGGGTTGGCATTCCTCAAAAGATCCGCCGCCGTGTGCCTTGTCCCCTCCCCGTCGAAAATGGTGCCGCCGAACTTAGTCCCAACCCGATGCTCGTACGTGAACCCATTATCGGGCCCCACTCCGGCCTCCAGCAGCCCTTCCTTAACCGCCTTCTGCCACTCGTCCGCCGGCGGCTCGAACGCGACCCTCCTCTCGACCCACCTGTACGACTCGTTCACCAGCCGTGGGTCCCACCGCAGGAAGCCGGGCTCGGCCCGCGTGTAGAAGCCCGCGTTGAGGCAGCTGCCCCCGCCGAGGACGCGGGCCCGGGCGTTGACGACGCCGTCCTCGGAGACGAACGGCTGGGCGGGGGAGGAGGTGGAGGTGTCGGAGAGGTGTTTGCCGAAGGCGGTGACGGAGGTGATGTCGGGGTGGTTGTAGGGAGAGCCGCCGCGCTCGAGGAGGAGGACGGCGGCGGTTTTGGAGAGGCTGGCCGCGAGGGGGCAGCCGGCGGTGCCTCCGCCGATGATGATGTAGTCGTGGTGGGACACTTGTGGGGCTGACGTGGCATGCTGCATGAAACTATACTTTGCTCGACCTATATATATATATACAACAAATTAATTAATTAATTAATTAAATTAATTGAATTATCGATCCATCGATTACCATGATCATACGAAGAGGAGAACGGGATGATGAGAAACAGCAATAAGAATATTGCAGCAGCAGCAACGGATCCTAAACCCAACATTATTTTTTTCATGTTATAGAGAATTAGTTTGTATTGTTTTTGTATTTAAATATGCATAGCGAGGAGAGTACGTATGTAATTAAAATGATTCTGTTTTTAGGTGGGAGCAGTTTTTAAATCTGACGCGTCATAAAACAAATATATACGGTATACTGTACGTAGTTAATTAAAGAGAGAGAACTACGTACTGTAGTTAATAAAAAAACGTCGAAACTCGCGCGGCACTCAGCCTCAACTAACAACAATGCTTTACTCGATTGATGTGTTTCGTTAATCCACCATGTGAGCATGGAGTCATGGACAATGAATTAATTTTATTGTTTTGGGAGTTATAACATGAAACCGTATACATATATAGTCTATATTGAAAAATTGCATAGTTAAGGTTATCAATTTTCCTAATTATGGGGTGATAATTTTAGGCGTATGCCATGAATTAAGTTAACACTTCTTTGAAAGATATGTTACTGAACTGATTTTATGTTGCATTATACATATATATATATATATATATATATATATATATATATATATATATATATATATATATATATATATATATATATATATATATATATATATATATAT
Organism: Euphrasia confusa; assembly: GCA_954870475.1. Classification (NCBI taxonomy): domain Eukaryota; kingdom Viridiplantae; phylum Streptophyta; class Magnoliopsida; order Lamiales; family Orobanchaceae; genus Euphrasia; species Euphrasia confusa. The sequence continues at coordinate 10,355,241 of OX940951.1, read as the reverse complement.
ATATATATACAAATTAAACATATATACCAGTCGAAATGTTGTTGATTGTTGAACCCATAATCTGGTTACAAACCAATTCACAATAATGCATAAATATTAATGTTTGAGAAAAAAATACATTAATAGCGGATATGAATAAAGTTATTTATTCGTACTTGTTGACTATTGAAATTTGAAACAATCTCAATTGAATTAATGGAGTAATTTAAATTGAAAGAAGACAAAGATACGTGAGGTATGGACCGTATGGTGATGCCGTTTGGTGTGCTTTAATTAAGTGTGCTCTTAATAAGTGGGTCCATAATATATAGAATTAACCCGAGCAAACGTGGGCTATACAAAGCGCTATTTAATAAAAAATATTTAAAATTAAAAATATTAAAAAAAAAAAAAAAATTAAAAAATTCGGGTTTAGCCCATTTGGTCTGCCAGCCCATCGGGCCGGGCCAAATAGGCCCGGGTTTTTTGGGCTGCTAATTCTCTGGCCCAGCCTGACCCATTGGTCGGGCTGGCTGAGCCGGCCCATTGGGCCGGGCTGAAATTCCCGGCTCTACTCATAGTGTTGTTAACTCACTTGATCGAGCATTTAAATTGAGAATTTAAATTGAGAGTCAAACATATTTCGAACCAAAGACATTGCAATTAAACTAAAAAAAAAAAAAAAAAAAAAAAAAAATCATGCAAAGAAAAAAAAAGAAAAAAATGCTCTAAAAAATTATCATTTGCTTATTGAGGGGCGTAAAATATAAATATATTTTAATTTGCCCTTCAAATTAAAAGGCAAACACAAACAATGTCTATTCTTAGTGTATAGATGTTGCTTGGGACTCTGGACAGTTGGAAACTTGTACTCCAACTTAGTAGTATTCACTACTACAAATTCCATAAAAAAAAATAAAAAAATCGAATAGCAAATTTCCCATACCGTATTCACTACAAGTCTACAACAAGTTCTCTACGGTACCTTAAGAAAAAGAAAAGTGCAACCAAACTAGTAGTAACATATCAACAAGATTTCATTCTACTTCAAAAAAAATATTGGACTACATTCCTTCATTATTTTTACCATCCATAAAAATTTAATTACAAAAAAATGATAACTACACTAGAAATAATAAAGAATGAATGAATAATAGTTTTCAACCTGAGAAAATATTGTCATGGATAAAGAAAGAGGCTTAATAAATTTATCAGTACAGAGAGTTGTACGTACAACATGTGGCAACAATGGAGCCTATGCAAATCACGAGCGAAGGCAGAAGGGTCACGTTTAAGAGCTTACTCCGCCCCAAAAACCCTCCGAGTGTGATGGTTACATCTGCAATAACTCGAGCAAGCGTCCCAGCTTCTGTTGACAAAAGCCCGCCGTTGAAGGTCCCACGAGAAAGCCTAGACGACATCACTCTCGATAGTAGTGATAGATTCACTCCTGTAATAATTTTTAAAAAATTTTAAGAGTAAAAAATAGAGTAATTAATTGAAAGCAGTAATATTATTACCTTCCAATACTTCAGCAGCTACAAACATGACGAGACCTGAGCACACGTATTGCGGCACAGAATATGGGATTATAAGCTGAAAGCTGAACAATATACCCAGCAACACCACAATTTCAGCTGCCAGTAATATTTGCCTGCAAAAAAGTGATTAGAAAGTTTCAATAATTATTGCACCACTGTTAAAAATATAATTAAAGTCCGATTGTAATTACCTGTCCTCATACATATTGCTTATGTAACCTCCGACAATAATGTTTATCGGAAGAACCGTAAGCCCGAGGCAGGCAAGAAAAACTGACACGTTGCTTGTTGTCCAACCAAAATAGTAAGTTGTGACGACACTCGATTCCGAAAGTAGAATTTCCATTGCGTATTTGAGCATGAAGTAGATCAACAATTGAACCTGCAAAAACATAAATTAGCAAATTCCTTCTATTTTGAAAACAAAAATAATGTTTCGACTTAAAAAGCAAAAATTACCTTAACAGAAGGTGTAAGTAACCTATAGGCAGCTCCTAGAGAATTGGCTGGTTGTCGAGAATCCTCAGGAGCTTCTTCACTCGCATCACATTCTTCATCCGCGTCATCGTTTTTTTCATGTTCCTTTGATGCAAGTAACGGCTGTACAAGGCCCTTCTCCAGCTTATCACTTTGTGCTGATACAGTATTAAGCACCGTGATGGAGCATAAATTTTGACAGTTTATTTCATAAAAGAATCGCACACAACGATGGAGTTAATTTCATTTTTCATACTGTAAAACTCTTTAAAATACAATAATAAAGAAAGTTAAACAGACGTTAAAATTTATTATAGAAAAATGTGTAATATACTGTACAGGAAGTTGAGAGTAGAAGGAATTCAAAACTTCTCTTCCCTTCCCTTCATGATAAAAGAGATTTATTAAAGTCCAAAACAAATTTATACTCACCACATATACTGTAAAGAACACTCCAAAAAACATACGTATATAAGTATTTTGTGTCATAAACTCTAAAGTTAACTCATGGAGCTGGGTCAAATAAGGGACAACACAAGTATTCAGTGTCAAAGTTTAATACGAGTCGTTGGGAAATGCAGTGTATAATAACTCCAATTTCTTACACGAGAAAAATAGAAGGATATTATTATACACGTGTTATACATTGTTTCGATTTCTTGCAACAAATTGAGATTCATTAAACATAAGGTCATCTTTTGATTTAACATAAGTTTAACATGTAACACTTCCAAAACCAAGGCAATAAACTGACTCTACCTTCCTACTCCTTATGGAACTTGGTTGTAGATTTAAGTGGCTAACAATAATCGAAAATTTATTGAGGCACAAGAGAGATAAATGATGCGTCAAGTTTATGATTGGATGCTTAATATTATAGTCCTTTTTTTTTTTTTTTTTCTAACCAGCAAATTCCTAATCATAAGTATATAGTAGTTCAAACTTCATATCGGCCTCTTTCACCCTCTCAAACTTCATAGTCCTTTATTTCGCCTTTTTTTTATAAGGAGTTATTGGTCTGATGTGTTTATACAAACACATCAAACCAATAACTGCTTATAAAAAAAAGGCTGAAATAAAAATAAACAAGATAAATTATAATGAGATTCAGTGTAATTACCAGCACTAGATTCCTGTGGGGCATGGTTTTCTTCAGGATGACGAGCAGGTTCTCTGAAACAGAACCACAACCATATCAAATAGACCAACCACGAGAAAGCCATCACCCAACCAGGCAACGTGTCTTGATTTAATGTTATATTGAATATTTTGAAATTCGTTTGAAGTAGTCCAGCAAGTGCGGGCCCACATGCCATCCCCAAAGCACTAGCACTAACGAAACCTGCTGAGGCTTGCATGCGTATTTTAAGTGGCACGCAGTCGCTAATGTAACGCCGATTCACTGCTCGTGCAGAACCCAAACTGCGATTTCATGCAGAAAATAAAATTCATATTTTCAAATCCTGTCCAAATAATTTTCTTAAAGACACGTTTATATTGTCAAGTCAAATGACAAAAATCAAACAAGGCACACAGAGTCGAGAGGGGGAATTACTAACCCACAAAATATTCGTCCCATCAAAAGGACTGATATTGACCTGAGGTCAAAGGCCAAAGCATACATAACATTCCCAATGAAGAGAACTATGCTGCTAAACACCAAAGGTCTGAAGTAGGACTTGTTAGACCAAGCACTAAAGTAGACAGACGAAAATATCTGTGCGACTGCCATTGCCCCGATCACGATTCCGCACACTGTTGCCGCTGCCCCAAGGCTCATAGAGTAGTCATCTGCAGTCGGGACGATAATATATGTGTTGATCATGTAAAGAAAAGTGTTTGCCAGGTTCAGCATAAGCGACATAAAATTGTATCTCTCCTCATCTGAACGTTCTTCGATGGGAGAAGGCAACTCCTCTTGCATGATGAGCGCGTGTTGGCCCAGAAAATTTAGAAAATTTGTCGAGTGGGTTAATCTGTCAGCAGCTGCTTTTAGTGAGTCAACAACAGGATCCTGCAGGTTATTTGTTCAAGGGAGTCAGTCGTAAGCAAGAAAACTTGTAATGGGAATATTATGGAACTCGTGGATACCTGGAGAGGAAGTGAAGGTTCGTCATAAATGGATAAGTAGCTTCCCTGGCGATCCTGAAGGTCCGCAAGATTTCGTGTTATAGCTCCAACTACAGCTCCGAAACCCTTCAGTAATAATCAGTTAAAGTCAAGGGATAGTCTGTTCTGTTTTCATAACTTAAAGAAAGCTATATATATGTATATTACCACGTGCTTGAATACTTGCTGAAGCTGGGAATAGGGATGATTAGCACGGGTTTTGACATAGTAATCCGTGAATCTGTACCCGAATCGCTTATCAAACTTCTTAAGAATCTTCCTGAGACCAATGGCGTTCATTTCGACAAAAAAGAGAAGCTTCAGAAGATCCTGTCCAACTGTCCTGTAAGATTCCCGTAGGTCAGACATTTTGGATATGTCGGGCTCTTCCTGAATAGAATCTTGTTGTTCGTTCAGCTGGGCAATCCTGCTTGCAATTAAGCCTTGCTGTTCTAACATAAAGAGGACGATTGTTTCTATCTGCAATGACAGACAGCAACACAATCAGATTAATACGAAATCATAAATGTTTAAGCTTGGTGCAAATTATTGCCTGTTTATCGAGCATCCTCGAGAAATCCTTGAGAACGTGTCTACGATCTAGTGCTCCAGCTTCAATTTGATTGCCATATTGCTTCACTTTTTTCTTCATCAATTTGTAGTTGATATAATACCTGCATTTTACCACCAATAACTATATGTAAATCAATTCGCCTGTGAAAATTATCGGCATCTCCTACTATGTTCCAAAACATAAGTTTTTTTTTCAACCATAAGGGTTTATCAATAATAATCACACGGTCACAAATAGTGTTCACGGTTAATTATCAATAAATTGTGTGACATTAACATCTCGTATTTCAAATGTTATAAATTTTCCATCCATACAAAGATACTAAGTGCATACCCTTGCCATTCTTGAATCTGCCTTTCCTTGAGCTTTTTCCCAAAGGCAACCATCTTTGCCTGCACTACATATATATAAAATCTGGATAAAACTTAATAAGCAATTGTATTATCTTCACACACATACAGTAAGAATGCTAAATTGAAGTATCAAAAATATATAAATATGATCGATAATCACAAAATCACTCAGGGTCAACATAAGCTTTGTATGCAGAAGACAACATTACCAAATATTTTTATGCCACCAACGAATATGAAGGCAAATCCGATTACCTTCCGATACAAAGTTGGCAAAACCTCGATTAAACAACATATCTAATTCTCCTACCCTTTTTCGATTGTTTCTTTATAGGATAAAGACAAGAGTTGATGTTGCACATATGCATTGCAAGAACCAAATAGAACCAAATCTTAGCGAAAAGAAAAGGAAAAGATTACCATTACATGCAATAGAAAAAAAAGAGTATCGGAGGACGATGAGAAATTGAGAAGCAGGGCATTACCGGAAGATTTGTCGTCGGCCGACGGAATCGACGCAGGAAGAATTCAGATTATTCTCCGGAGTGTACAAGAGTACGAAATTTCAGATCTTGGACGAGGATTCGAAAATTATTAACCTGAATTCGTTAGACAGCCCACCGAGAACAAAGGGTGACACCAACCAACATAAACACGCGGACAGAATTGGAAATATTTGTAATTTTTTGTCATAAAAATTGTATATTTCTAGATTTTTTTCTAATTTTATTAAAAAAAAACTACAGTATTATTTATATATTTTACTGTATTAGGTACATTTTTAAATAAAAGCTTCTAAATGTTTTTCTTTAAACTAGATCTCATATATGATCCAAATTATATCGTAATTTTGTTTTTTAATGTCACAATTTAATATACACACTTTTAAAAAGTAAATAATTATTTTCGATATGATCTAATTTTAAACTCAACTAGTAACAACTGGCCGTGCGATTCACGGAAATATAAATAATGTAAGAAATATTTAATGTAATTTTTGTGGTTAGAAAAAAAAACGATACTTAAGTCAGTTTAATTTAATTTTAAAATATTGAAATGATAATAATAAAAATAATAAAATAATACAAAAATTAAAAATTAAATAAATAAACAGAACTTAATGGATCTTAACAGAATTGAATAAGACTGAACTAAAGTAAAATGAAGCGAACCGAGAATAACAGAAGCGCTTAATGAGTCCGAACTGAAGTAAAACGAAGCGAACTGAAAATAACTACAAAACAACTTTAATTCAGTTCAATTTAGATCCATTAATGTCTGTTCTTTTGGACTGAAACTGTCTGAACTAAACTAAAGTGAATTTAATAGGTTTCAACTTAATTAAACTAAAATTAAGTTCAATTTAATTTAATTTAATGAGTCAGAACTGAACCGAAGCGAACTAAGAATAAGTCCAAAAGAATAGGTCCTTAATTATCATAAACATTAAGCACCTGCTTTTTTGGACTTATTCTCATTTCGCTTCAGTTCAGTTCAGACCTATTAAGTTCAATTTAGTGCTCAACTAACTGAATTTAACTAAACTTGTGTGAATTGAACTCAACTGAACTTAATATGTCTGAACTGAACTGAATTTAATTTAATTTAATAAGTATGAACTGAACTCAACTAAACTTAATAGGTGTGAACTCAACTGAATATAATAGGTATGAATTGAACTGAAATTAAGTTAAATTGATTTTAATTTTAAAATATTGAAATAGTAATAAAAATGACTCAACTGAACTGAACTTAAGAGGTATGAACTAAACTCAAATGAACTAAATATGTCGAATAAAACTGAACTGAATTGAATGAGTCTCAACTTAATTGAACTGAACAAACTGAGAATAAGTTCAAATGAAGGGGTCTTGAGTTCAATAAGTTTAATTCTGTTTTGTTCAGTTCAGTTTCAAGACCTTAATAAAAAATTAATTGTCTGAACTGAACTGAATTTAATAAGTCTGAACTGAACTGAACTGAACTAAACTGAAATGAAATAAAATGAAATGAATTTAATAGATCTAAACTGAACTGAAATGATCTTAATAAGTCTGAACTTAACAAAAATTAAAATTAAGTTTAATTGAATTAAATGTTAAGATATTAAAATAATAATAATAAAAATAAAAAATTAAATGACTGAACTGAAATTTAATAGGTCCGAACTAAATTGAACTTAATAAGTTTGAACTCAATTGAACTGAACTTGATTAAATGAAACAAAACGAAATTGAACTGAACTAAGCGAACTGAGAATAAGTCCAAAGAACATGTCCTAAATCATTATCAACATTAAGGACATGTTCTTCCAGACCAATTAAGTTCTGTTCAGTGTTGAATTGAACTGGTCTGAATTGAACTGAACCGAATTAACTGAACATAATAGGTCTAAAATGAACTTAATATGTTTGAACTGAATTGAACATAAATTAAGTTCAATTGAATTTAATTTTAAAATATTGAAATAATAATTAATAAAAATAAATGACAAAATTGAACTAAACTTAAGAGGTCTGAACTGAACTGAACTTAATATATCTAAACAAAACTGAACTAAATGAGTCTGAACTGAACTGAACCAAGTGAACTGAGAATAAGTCCAAATGAACAGGTCTTATGTTTTGTAAGTTCAGTTTATACATATTAAAGACATTTTCTTTCGGACTGAAACTCGCTGAACTGAACCGAAATGGACTGAACTAAACTTAACTTAATAGATCGGAGAACTTATTGAATCTAAAATGAAGTGAATTGAACTGGGAATAAATCCAAAATAACAGTTCCTAAGTTAAGTTAAGTTCAGTTTAGTTTCAAGACTTTAATACAAAATAAAGTGGTGAATTGAACATAATAGGTATGAACTGAACTGAAATTAGGTTCAATTGACTTATTTTTAAAATATTAAAAAAATAAGTAACTGAACTAAACTTAATAGTTGTGAAATAAACTGAACTAAACTAAACTAAATGATTTTAAACATAATTGAACGGAACTGATCGAAATGAGAATTAAAAGCCCCTAAGTTCAGTAAGTTCAATTCAAACATATTAAGTACCTATTCTTTTGGACTGAAACTTGTTGAAATGATCTGAACTGAAGTGAAATAAAGTTCAATTTATTTTAATTTTGAAATATTGAAATAATAAAAAAATAAACTGAAATAAATTGAACTTAATATGTATGAACTTAACAAAATGAATTTAATAAGTTTGAACTGAACTAAACAGAATTGAACTTTAGATCTGAACTGAAATGACATTTAGTTCAATTGAATTATATTTTAAGATATTGAAATAATAATAATAATAATAATAATAATAATAATAATAATAATAATAATAATAATAATAATAATAATAATAATAATAATAATAATAATAATAATAATAATAATAATAATAATTAAAAAAATTAAAACTGAAATGACAAATCTTAATAGGTCTAAGCTCAACTCAACTAAATTTGATTTACTGAGTCTGAATTGAACTTATTCTTTGCTCGCTTCACTTCAAGTCAGACGAATTAAGTTCAGTTCAGTGCTCAACTAACTGAATTGAACTAAACTTGTCTGAATTGAACTCAACTGGAGTGAATTGAACTTAATATGATTGTATTGAAGTCAACTGAACTTAATAAGTCTGAACTGAAATCAATTGAATTAAATAGGTCTGAACTGAACTCAACTGAATATAATAGGTCTGAATTGAACTGAAATTAAGTTAAATTAATTTTAATTTTAAAATATTGAAATAATAAAAAAAAATGATTCAACTAATTGAAGGTATGAACTGAACTCAAATGAACTCAATAGGTCCGAATAAAACTGAACTGAATTGAATGAATCTTAACTAAATTGAATTGAGCAAACTGAGAATAAGTCCAAATGAACAGGTCTTAGTTCAGTTACGTTCAGTTCAATTCAGTTTCAAGAGCTTAAAACAAAATCAATGGTTTGAACTGAACGGAATGTAATAGGTCTGAACTGAACTAAAATTAACTGATATGAATTATATAGGTCTGAACTGAAATGAAATGACCTTAATAGGTGTGAACTTAATTCACTTAGAATTTATGATGATGAACAATAATTGAAAAATAAATAAGTTCATAATATATAATTATCAAAAACATTTTTGTAATTACAACTCATTAGTAATAAAAATTGCAATCAATAGTGTACATGTATGGACCACATGGTAAAATAGATTGCAACTTAAGTATTCATTGTAGAACTACTTATGTCACCTAAATTTAAAACTTTGTTAGAAAACTAACTTTGAAACTTCAATATGTTAAAAAATATTGTCCTTCTTAAAAATTAATAGATATTATTGATTCATACTAACAAAACAAAAAGAATTAGAAAGAATCGAATTAAATAAAAAACACAATGAAATAACATAATAAACTAAAATTTTACCGTATATTTTACAATCTTATTATTTAAAAAAATATAATTGTATTTTTTATATCTAAAGATAAGTAGATATATAAGAACCTTACTGTATATATATATTTTTTTTAAATTCAAATTGGAAAAATTATTCATATTTAAGATTACCAAAACATGTTAAAATAAATAAATAAGTCACTAATATGTTTAAAAAATATATATATACGGTTCATTACAAATGTTTTAGATATAATTTAAAAAAATATTTGGTAAATTTCAATTTTGATGAATAATTACAACACAATAATTGGGATAATTACCATTAATGATAATAAATAATTAATAGTTGATCTAATTCGATTTTTTATTAATAATTCATTAATGAACGGGTGATTTTATTAAATTAAGATAATTAATTCAAAACGATACCTAATCTTATTGTAATTAATAAGAGTTAATATCAATTAATTATTTGATTTCTATAAATAAAGAGTTGATTAATGTAAATTAAATTAATATTATTATATTTATATTATATTGAAACTTGTCTACATACCCATATTTATCTCAAAATAATATAATTAGTATTTGAGTAATTAAGGAATAAGGATTTGTTTGAATTTATTTATATCAATTTACAATTAAAGAGGGATTATTTGAATTAATTATTTATGAGTGTTATTTTTAAAATCAAATATAGATTAAAATAGATTTTTTTTAATTTGTTAACAAATAGATTCTTCATTATATTTTAGTTAAATATTAATATTTAGTAATACATTTTATTGCATATTCTTAAAAGATAATTAATGTAATCAATTTTTTTAATCATATTAAAAGAAGACTTAATAAAAATTATTCATTAATATTTTCATTATTGTATTCAAAATTTATAACGATATACATAACTGTAAATTAGAAATTAAATTAGAAATTGAATCAACAAATTTTATGTGTTCAATACATTTTCTTAGATAATAATAATGAATATACTTCATTTTTTAAAGTTCATCGCCACTACAAAGTTTCAACACTTAATATTTCTTTATAGTACTTCTCCACTAATAAAACAAAAACACAAAAACATGTGAAGATTATAAATTACCATAAAAGCATAGATAAATTACAAATGTCGAAATAAATAAATTGATAGTTGAAAAAATAAAATAAAAATTAGATTAATTTGATGAATAAAAACAAAACACATACAATCTTAAAAAATTATACGATTTCTAGTGCAAAAATATATATATATATATATATATATATATATATATATATATATATATATATATATATATATATATATATATATATAAACCATTTTAAGTTGTCATAGCAAAAAAAAATAAAAAAATATAGAAACCATTTTAAGTTGTCATAGCAAAGTTTCGAAACCTACATTTATTGAAAAAAAATAGAAACCATTTTAAGTTGCCATAACATCATTAGAAGTTTCGAAACCTACATTTATAGATATTGAACATTATCCTGAAATTGAAATTGATAAACAAATATACTTATTAAATTATGAATTGAAACAAAAATATAAACAATTATTAAAAGATAGATATTAAAAACTTACATTATCCCTGCAAAAAATACAAACATTAGACAATGATTAAATTATGAATCGAAAGAAAAATATAAACAATAAATAACAAAACATATTAAACTTACCGTGATTCTGCAAAAAATACAAAAACATGATTTAATTATGAACTAATACAAAAATTAAATGCAATGAATAATAATGAATAATACTTACATTGCAACCTACAAAAAAAACATAATTTCATTAATACGTATAAAAAATGTGAGAGGTGAGAATGAGTGAAGATGAGTATGCTTTTATAGCATGAGATTTAATTAGAGTTTTTCAATAATTTGAATTTGAATAAAAATATTAATATAAAATTTATGACTTTGAAATAATATTGATAATCAACTGCATAATTATAGGATGAGATTAAGAGATGATATCAAATTTATTCATTTACTTAAATTAGGGAGTTGATATATAGTATATAATAATTTAATAATATAGTCTACATCATAATCTAAATTCTTTCACTAAAATTATGGACGTTATAATTAGATTATTTCACTATAATTATGGATGTTATAATTATGTTAACCAAGAATTAAAAATTTGTTTCCATAAGTTGTTAACATCATTACACCCGTTAATTAAATATTAAATGCGCTAATTTGACCGTGTTGCAATATTGTCCTTCCCTTATTATTATAGCACCATTTTTACATAATATTTTTTCTCTAAATTAATGTTATCTACTAATTAATATAGTAAAAAACAAAATTCGTGTGAATCATATAAGTAAAAAAAATAAGATCGTGCACATCAAAATTTATATTTTATTATATTATTATATTTTAGGTGTGGATATTATTAATTTTATTTATTTACTTAATTAATAAGTGAATTTGATAATTTATTAATATAATTAAATAGTTAAACACGTTATAATATAATTCCTTACCATTATTAATGCATGGTTGACCAATTATAAAATAAAACCACCCCGAAAATAAATTGCTCCTAAAATTAAATTGCGTATAGTAAGCTATTAACATCATATATTGTGCCTAAATATATTATTAATACAATAGGAGGATTATTACCATATATTTTTTCTTATTATTTATTATTATTACCACTTAAACATTAGGTAACAATGTATATTAATTAATTAATATATAATGTATATTACCAAAATTAATTAAACGCCATGTCATAATGAATATTGATAAAATTAATATATAAATCCAGACTTATTAATTTGACTTCAGTTCATAACATCAGAAAAGTCTGGACTTATTAATTTACAACATTTTTTTCATTTCCTTGAAACATATATTTCATGTAAATTATAAAAGATAATTGTATTGTTAATAAAATTAATTCGTTAAATTAATTCTTTTGTTTATATTATCAATTTTTTTTGAATGATAAGCAAAAAGAAAACTTGAAAATGTTTTTCAAAAATATTTTTTAATGTTTTTATTTATCTTTTAAATTATATAACTCGTGTAAATTATGAATGGTAAATATTTGAATATTAAAAAAAATAAAATTTTAAATAATTTTTTTTTTAATTTCAACTATCTAGTTTTTTTTTTAATTCAAACTTTCAATAGTTTATGAACTATTCTAACAAAATTAAATTGATAATTAATTAATTTTTATGTTTGAAACTATATCTCATTTTCCATGAAATTATAAAAAATATCAATTACGAATTAAATACATGTTCGTTTGGACTCAAAATTGGTGAACTAAACTTAATAGGTTTAAACTAAACTTATTAAATTAATGTTCGTTTGGACTCAAAATTGGTGAACTAAATTTAATAGATTTAATTCATGTTCATATGAACGTAATATTAATTAAATGACTGAATTGAATTTAATATATTTGAATTGAACTGAAATTAATAGATCTTAACTAAAAAGAATTTAATAATTTTAAATTGTTAAAATAATTTTTTTGTTTATATTTCAACAATCTTCTTACTAAATCAATTTCGTTACAATTATAAACACAAAATTTTTTTATTATTGAAAATGATTTTCAATAATATTTTCTAATTTGTCTTTTAAATCATATAACTCGTGTAAATTTATCCAGTTATTTATTTTTAAATTCAAGTTTTAAAAGTTTATAAACTATTCTAAGAAAATTAAATTAATAAATAATTAATTTTTTAATGTTTGAAACGATATTTCATTCTAAAAAAATATACGGTCTCAATATATAAAATATTTATTATTTATTAAAAATATATTCTTTAATACTCAAAATGGCTTCATTGAACCAAACTAAACTTAATAGTTCTTAAATTTAACTGAACTTAACTTAAGGAGTATGAAATAAAGCCAACGGTGAATAAATCAAAAAGAACATATTCTAAATTATTATCAACATTACATACATGCTCTTTTGGACTGAAACCGACTGAATTGAACTTAATAAGTTTGAACTAAACTAAACTGAAATTAAGTTCAATTTAATTTAATTTTAAAATATTGAAATGATAATAATAAAAATAATAAAAATACAAATTTAAAAAATTAAATTAATAACTTGAACTTAATGTATCTGAACTTAACTTAACTTAATTTATTTGAACTGAACTTACCTTAATTTAACTAAACTGGAGCTATAATGATTCCAAAACAGTTTTACTTAAGTTAAGTTTAGTTCAGATCGATTACTGACCTATTGTTTTGGACTGAAACTGTATGAACTAAACTGAACTGAATTTATATGTTTCAACGGAATTAAACTAAAATTAAACTGAATTAAACAGAACATGGTTTTGATTCGCAAAAGGCTTCGACAAAACTTCACCGATTTAATTAAGATGTTCTGAAAATATTATTTTTGTTGTTTTGGAATTTCATATCCAAATAATATATAAACTGCTTTGGAGTAAGATTTGCATCTGTAATCAAAATACTGTTTTATTTTATTAATAACCTTATACCAATCTCGATTTGGTCATTAGACCGATAAAATACAATCGTTACACAATCATTGTCTTATTTTGTGTTTAAGTTTTGGTTTCTCGGTTGGAGATGACCTTAAAACATATTAATAACTTGTAAATGAAATTACTTAAACGGAAAATATACATCAGAATCATTAAAAAGATTATGAAATTTCAGCCCTACAAAAAAAATATAAAAATGATTATGATTAGTAATACTAAAAATTTGAAAATATAATTATGGTCATGAACCCTAGATTTGTACCAAATTATTCGATTAATAAAAATTACACTATTCAAAAAAATTGAAATAAAAATATTTTATATATTAAATATCAAGAAATGTAGTTACTTAATAAAATGTTTAAAACAATTTTACATCTATAATAAGAAAATAACAAAAACATTAAATTGAATTAATACTTGTAATTAATATTATTGAGAATATAAATGATTAAAAAAAATAAAACATAAGCAATGTTGTAACATAAATATTAAAACTAATATGCCATTTCTTTAATTAAATACTCGAACACCATTCTTCTTGTAAGTATTTCTCAACCACAAAGCTTGAATACTTGGAAGGAGGAGAGACACGTCGATAGACTACATCATCACATCGGCATGATTTTTATGCTGAAGCTGGGGAAAATCGAGAGTAGAAATGTGAAATGGACCATATTATTCGATTAATCAACAAATATAAATAAAGACTCCAAAATAAAATTAAAAAACGTAGCAAGTATACCATATGAATCTGAGGAGACGCATAAATCAAATTGGTATTCAGAAGTAATTCTCGATGAAGAAAATACTTACCATGGTATTTGAAAAAAAAAATCTTTGAAACATTAATATCCAGAACATTAGAAATAATATGTAAAAAGAAACACAATTAAAACTCACCACTTACAAAAAAAACACAAATCGTTATGATTTATATAAATACTCTTAAAAAATATAAATACTTACAATTGAGCTGCAAAAAATACAAAAGCACACCAAAATAATATACATATTATAAACATATATAAGAGATAAATAAATTATAATTGAAAAAATACAATAAAAAAAACTCACAACAAAACAAAACGTATTGATAAAAATAAATTACTTACCATGAATCTGCAAAAATAAATGATCAATGTTAATGATAAATATAATAATAATAATATTAATAAAAAAATAATGAATCTGCAAAAATAAAAGAGCAATGTTAATGATAAAGATAATAATAATATTAATAAAAAAACGTTTTGATACAAAATTCTGCAAAAATAAAATAGTAATGTTAATGATAAAGATAATAATAATATTAATAAAAAAAACCGAGAAAATTGTTGATGATTGAGTGGAAAGTGGATGGCTTTTATAGGTGTAAATTTGAATTAGGATTTCTATTATTTTTGAAAAATAATTAAATAATATTTGGTGCATAATTTAAGATTTTATTGTATTCCTAAAATATTGGTGGGTAATTTAATTGTATTCCTAAAATATTGGTGGCTAATTTATGATTTATTGAACGGTTGAGTATATTAAATTTGGAAAATACATTAAAATGGGATATTATCAAATTAATTGCATTGCTATAATTAAGGAGATGATTTTTTTAACTTAATTAAATGTTTCGATTTGAAATTTTCATTTCTTTAATTATTTAATAATCAAAATAATAATAATAATAATAATAATAATATAATAATAATAATAATAATAATCGTTAAAATAAAAATAAATTTGTAACAATGATAAATAAATTGTAATTAATATATATAAATAAATGATACAATTAATAAAAAAAATAAAAACGAATGAATACAAAATACTAAAAAAAAAAAAAAATAATAGAAAATTTATTTCTAATTTATATGATGAAGAAGAATCATTTTAAATATAATGTGATACGATGGAAATAAGATATTATAGTACCATAAATTAATAATTTATTTAAGGAATTGACGGATTTTGTGGAGTACTGTTTGGTATTTATTAATTAAAAAATAAAAAATAGTATATTTATTATTATTTTGAATTGATTGAAGAAGATAATTACTATAATTAAAGATTTTTAAATAAGTAAATGAATATCATACAAATTAATTTAAATTCAAGAAATAAATAATGATGTTTTAATTAATTATTAATCTTAATTTATTCATTACCAACTGTGAAATATATGGAAATAATTATGATGAATCCGTGATATTTTTATTTTTAATTGTATTGATGCATTAATATTTTTAAATTGTTTTTTTATTCAGAAATAAATATTCATTTTCTTGTCATGTTTAAAAATATCCCACCAATAATATTAATAATTAATAATTATTATTAAGTACATAATTTGGTTTAAAAATTGTGCGTGATTTGTCTATAAATATTTATAATATAATATTAAGGTTAATAAATATATATTTGACCGAATTATTAAATTTTTACCAAATAAAATTATTATCATTTACAAAATAGGAAATGAATGTAAATTAGTTAGCTAATTAATAGGTAATGAGTGTATATTACCATTACAATTAACATTATCATAGCTAATTTATAGGTAATGATGTACATTACGTATTTCAAATCATAAATAATTAAATTAATATAGTTAATTAAAAGTCATGTCATATTTATTATTGATAAAGAAAAGCCACGTAATCAAATTTAGACCATGTGCCACCTAGTGTGAACATACTTATATTTTGTAGTGTAATTTTTTGTGTTCACACCGGCGGCCACTTGGGATCAGCAAAGTCTGGATTTATATATTAAATAGATAAAACCGAAATAATTTAAATAAATTATATACATATAATAATAATTAAAATTAATTTTGATATTTATAACTTTTTCAATTTATTCAAGAAGCACCTAATATCAATATTTAGTAAATAAAATATTTAATAAACTTAAATTATTTTTTTATGAGTAATATTAAATATTAAAATGATTAAATATATAAAGGCAATCTTAGTTAATAAAAAGTATTTGATAAGTAAAATAATTGTAAAATAAAATAAAATTATTCATGGAGTATATATATATATATATATATATATATATATATATATATATATATATATATATATATATATATATATATATATATATAATATATATATATATATATATATATTTGTTCATAAAAATCTAATTTTATACTTTACTTTTTAGTCAAAAACTCAAAAAATAACATTTTAATAATATACATAGTCATAAAAATCTAATTTTATGCTTTACTTTTTGAAAAAATTTAAAATGATATTTTTAAAATATACACATTCATCACAAGATTGTAATTCAATATCATTCCACAAGGACAGAGCATTAGTTTTTCCAGACTGTTTTGGAAGAAGAAGACAACTACATCAGCTACAAATATAGTCAAGTAAGTACATTCATAATCTTATTAGAATAAACTGAATGAGTTCAAAGCCCTCGTTCTTACCACACAAAACATTTGGGAGGATATAAATGCATGTACTATGGTGGTGAAAATATCATGAATGTATATTCCCCATAGGAAGTGATGTCCGATTTACAAAAGATACTTGTTGATTAAATATTAATTTTTAATTCAAGATTTTGGTTTTTTTTTATCTTGAGAATCTTTTGTTCCTATTAGTGACGAATGATTCGAGCATGATATGTCTGATATGTCTTGTAGTATACCTCCTTGTATTGAATTTCAGTAATATATCAGAATGGAAATGAATGGAGAAGTGGATGATAAAACATGAATTCCTATAGAAATGATACTATTTGAGAACAATTATCGTAATAAATTTTATTAAACGAATGTCTTGTTTGTCTGGTACACAAGCAAACACTTACATGTGTAGGTGATTAAAAAAACTAATTTTCACCAAGTAAACAGTTACATGTGTAGTCACTTACATGTGTAGGTGATTAAAAAAACTAATTTTCACCAAGTAAATAGTTACATGTGTAGGTGATTCAAAAAACTAATTTTCACCATGTAAACACTTACATGCATGGGTAGGTTATTCAAAAAACTAATTTCCTCATTTGAATTGAGAATCTTTAAATCGATCAATATCTTGAACAACTCGCGAAGTTCGGCTACCGCCTGTAAAATCTAGTTTAACAATAACCATGATTTGATTGACACTCACTAGTAATATATTAAATTTGATTGAAAATAAAATAGATAATCTCAACATTTCAAACGCTCATTTGTTTGATGAAGAGCCCAAGTGGATCATACCATTTGGTTAACCCATCGTGGGAGTCCTTGCAATTGTTCACCTTAAAATAATCATAGTATATTAGTTGATATTCTTTTGTAAAATTTTAACCTGACTTTGTTGAAGAGAACATTCTTACGTACACTTTTATGAAGCTTTAAGAAGGGCAAATAGTTTTGAACTAATTCCATGTTTTATTGAAATGGAGCACAAAAATAATAATTATGGGTAAACAATAATTATCAATTATGAATTATCATCTTATTGCTTTGGATTCTACTTACATAAATTTCGAAAGTTTAAAACAGTGATGGAGGGTCTAATTCATTTATTCTTTTATATATATATATATATATATATATATATATATATATATATATATATATATATATATATATATATATATATATATATATATATATATATATATATATATATGTGTGTGTGTGTGTCGATAACAGCTTTCTTTAAACATAAGAATAAAGATAACTTTCTTTAAACATGAGAATAAAGATAAGATACCTACCATGAGTTATACTTGTATAATCTTTTCAAATCAAGTCACCCTGCAATAATAGCAATTAATGATTAAAAACATATAATTAAAACAAAATATTTATTATAAACAACAGTGAAAATAACGATTTAAGCATTTACTCAAAAAGCATAACTCTTTCATGGTCTCATTCCGTTGATTCGGGTACACAGTGAAAATTGAATGAGTTTATTGAAATTCACAGTATAAAAAAACATTAAAATTAAACTAGAAAAACCATTACTTACAATTGTAGCATTTTGGTTGTGGAGCATTGTTTTATACTCAAATACAACTTTGTCATTATTAAAATGTCATTTGAAATTCCTAAGGAACTCCGCAACATTGAACACATTGTCCTTGTATGTTTGGTTTTTCTTTATAAGGTAAGGATAATTCCTCACATTGTTCAACAAGCGGATTTTTCAACCAATGAAAATTTCTAATCGGACCCTTAGGCAATATGCGAAGTGCTCTCGTTCACCGTGCAACCAGAGGAGTGGATGATAATAGGACGAATGACTATATTAATGATACAATACCAGAACAATAATTATAATAATATTATATTAAAGTTTTGTTTTTTCACAAACTATTTATCGGTCCACAAAGCAAACACTTAGATTTTAATTTAATTTTCCCTTTAAATATGTCAAGGGCAACTTTGTAATTTATCTCATTATTTTAATCTACTTTTCAAATGAGATACTTTATTCTCCCAAATTGGGCCGTGAAGTCCTTCAAAGAGAAACAGTAAATAGTGGCGGGCCATTTAAGTGACGCGGGCTCAATAAAACTAAACTACATCCTATAAGTAAGTTAACGTAACTAACGGGCTTATATCTAACCAACCAAACAGGCCCTTATAAGTTTGAAGTGTTGTACTAGTAAGTAAGTTTAAATTCAAACATGAAAAATAATTATGATTTTTTTTTTATTCAATATTATTTTAAAGTAAATTATTAATATTATTGATGAAAGTTATTGGTTAGCTTTTAGTTGTAAGAGATTTAATTTACACATTAAAGATTGACGTGGATTAAGCCCAATAATTAATTAAATTATTTATTTATTTTTTGTAAAATTCAATATGTTTAGGGTTTGAGTATTATATATGTTTGTTGGTATCATTATTTTTAGCAGTTGTTTTTATGAAATAAAAAAGTGTCTTCTTTTATTATGGGTTTTTATCATGTTTTGGTATTTATAGAAATCAACCAAAATTTGATGATGTTTTTGTATTTTTAGAAATCAACCAAAGTTTGATGTATAAGTGAGATTTTTTTTTTATAATTATTTGTATATATATAATACATAAGGTGTGCATATTAACCGTTATTTATTTTTGAATTGAATGTTGGGGAATATACGCTTCTTAGGTCGGTATATCCCCGTCGATCGTCAAAGGGTAGGTTCGATTTGATAAATAAAGCGGAATAAAAAAAAGGAAGACAAGAATTACGTGGTTCGTCCAAGAATGCCTACTTCCACGGACACCACACCCAATATTATTCGATAATAATATTCTTGTGTACAGGACCGGATCTCGATAGATCTCTTTTCGACTCACTATTTCGTGTTCTATGTGTTCTCTATCTTATTAATGAATGAGGGGAGGAGGTCCTTTTATAGATGGGAGGTGAGAAACCCTAACTTAATCCCCAAGAAACCGAGTCAAACGCGGTCAAACAATCCCGCTGGAGACGAAGCGCCCGTTTCCTCCGATTGGATTGGTTCCACCTCTTCACTCCTCCCCAATGCTTTAATCTGAACGAAGGTTGGACTCCCAACAATCACCCCCTCCAACCCGAGTGAGCAATTATTCCACCAACGCCCAAGTTGATTACCAGCATCTCGACACCACCGAAATATGAGTCTTCAAACACAGCCCAACATGTCAACCCACCCCCTCAACGAGTGTCTCGTATCCAAGCTCCATGAATACGACCAACGAGGCATCCCATGCATCCTCTAAATGCATTAATGCCTCCAACGCCCCCCACCGGGGCGTCACCCTTCAACAGCTAGCAAGATTAGGAGATGATGTCGTGCGCGCCTCGACCCTCATCTCAATCTTCCGAACTTCCCGCTGAACCTTCTTCCATTGCAACCCGATCACCCTTGCCCTGTTGGAGCCGGCCCGCTCCTCATGCCCATGTGTTCGACAACGGTTGAAATCCCGTCCAGTCTTCATTGTATTACTCGACCCATGTCCGACACCAGTTCCTCGTGCCACCACACTACCCTCGAGCCTATACAAGCCGCCAACTTTTCTTCCACGCAGAACCTCCCGGTTATCCTTCAACACCTTAATTTTCCCGCACTCGGCCTCGAACTTGCACCCCCTCTCGTCTAGCCTCCCGAGAGCAAGCAAATTCTTTCTTATGCTTGGCACGTGTTTTACTCCCGCAACCGTGACGCTCCTTCCACCCGGCAATTGAAACTCCACGATCCCTTTCCCGGCTACCCGATTCCTCGAACCATTAGCCATTTGAACCGTCTCTCTTTCACATGCCTTGTACTCAGAAAATTGGGCTCGATCATGGCATATATGAAATGCACTCCCCGAATCGAAAATCCAATCTTTCCTCCTAGCGTCGTTTGCCTCTAACACCGCCAACGCGTCGTGAATATACTCGTGTTGAACCGCTGCTGCGTTTTCTTGCTGGTCTTTCTTCGCCTTCCACTTTGGACAATCCCTCTTCACATGACCTTCCTCGTCGCAATAATAGCATATGACCTTCTTCCTCGGCCTCTCCCGGTTTCCACCACCATTCCTCCGATTCCCGCTGTGACCACCACCCGTGTAAAATGCTTTCTCACCCTCTGGCTCACCTTCAACCTCCTTCTTCCTCGCCTCCTCATTGAATAGGGCGTCCGTGACCATTGTCATGGTCATCTTCCCCTCCGGCGCGGAATTACTTAGGGAAACCACCAGAGTCTCCCAACTGTCGGGCAGGGAGCTAAGCAAAAACAATGTCTGAATCTTGTCATCCAGATTCAAGCCCACCGCGATCATTTGGTTCACAACGTCCTGGAACTCGCTCACATGGTCGGCCACCGGAACACCATGCCTTAGCTTAAGGTTCACAAGCCTCCTCATGAGAAACGCCTGATTCCTCGGTGACTTCGATTGGAACATCTTCTCCAACTTAGTCCATAGAGAATAGGCCTCCTTCTCTTCCGACACGTACGTGTACACGGTATGTCCAACGCACTGACGAACAAGGCACACCGCCTTCTTATTCATTTGCCTCCACTTGTCTTCTTCGATGGTCGACGGTTTGACCCCCCTTGCATTCGAACGGTATCTCGAGATCCCTAGTCGTGAGATAATCCATCATACGCGACTTCCAAATTGAATAATTTGTCGCCGTAAGAACCATCATCTTTGACGTCATACTCTCCTCCGTTGCTCCTGCCATTGATCAATACCACCCCACAAGAAGCACAAGACAAATTCAACCAAGAAACAACCAAACACCGAAAATAAAACCGAGTCACCTGTTTAGTCCCTTTTTGACTTCGCACCCCCGGATCTTCCTCGTATCTAGAACTTCGTCTGAATATGGAACTGCCTCCGGTAACCTTCGCCCTTTGAAATAACTTTCGCTCTGATACCAATTGTTGGGGATTATACGCTTCTTAGGTCGGTATATCCCCGTCGATCGTCAAAGGGTAGGTTCGATTTGATAAATAAAGCGGAATAAAAAAAAGGAAGACAAGAATTACGTGGTTCGTCCAAGAATGCCTACTTCCACGGACACCACACCCAATATTATTCGATAATAATATTCTTGTGTACAGGACCGGATCTCGATAGATCTCTTTTCGACTCACTATTTCGTGTTCTATGTGTTCTCTATCTTATTAATGAATGAGGGGAGGAGGTCCTTTTATAGATGGGAGGTGAGAAACCCTAACTTAATCCCCAAGAAACCGAGTCAAACGCGGTCAAACAATCCCGCTGGAGACGAAGCGCCCGTTTCCTCCGATTGGATTGGTTCCACCTCTTCACTCCGCCCCAATGCTTTAATCTGAACGAAGGTTGGACTCCCAACATTGAAGGTGAAAACATGAAAAAAACTAAGTAAACGAAGATAAAAAAAAGGCAGACGAAATGCGTGGGAGTCGAACCCGGCTCTATTGCTTGGAAGGCAATTATCCTAACCGGTTGGACTACAAACACTGTACAAAAGGAATTGTCTAGTGTTTAATTTAGTACAAGAACTTAATAACTAATGTAAATGGTGTTGTAAATCGAAAAGAGTGCGAACATGGGCTGGTTCCCATAGATCAATTGCTAATTTAAAATTAAATAAAAAATTTGGAGGTCGAAATTTAGAGAACTTGTTTTTTCTTATTTGTGGAGTACTTGTTCAGAGGTCGAATCATTCAGCGATTAACACATTGTCAGCTTACTTGAGACGAGTCGTTTCTGTCTGCTCTCGTTTTGTTCATTGGTATGCGAACAAATGGAAGACCGATATTCACTTTGCCTAATTTGGCCATGTCCTAAAACTGTTTTGCTCGTTTTAGGATATTTCCTCCACATAGAATTGTTTATCATCCTCTGCACCTTAATTTGTAGGAGACTACGATCATCATCGATCAGCTTCTCCCCCGGTCGGCAGT
The DNA here is from genome assembly GCA_954870475.1 of Euphrasia confusa. Taxonomy (NCBI): domain Eukaryota; kingdom Viridiplantae; phylum Streptophyta; class Magnoliopsida; order Lamiales; family Orobanchaceae; genus Euphrasia; species Euphrasia confusa. The sequence goes on along the minus strand of OX940951.1, from coordinate 10,331,923 downwards.
GCTAGGTAGTGACATTGCTCAATCGAACAAGCAGTTGTGACACTGCTGTAGCTACTACGCTGTGGTAGTGTTTACAAACTCGATCACACGAGAAATAATAAAAAAAAAACTCTGAACATTGATTTATATATTTTAATTTATACCCTTCGATCCTAAAAATCTAATTCAATTTCAAGAATTTATTAGACCAGTGGCCTTTCCTCTTCACCATCTCTATTAGGAGGTTTAGTATCAAGAACAATCTTGTTCATAAACCTACGACTTCTTAATAACCCCTAAATAAAAATTGCAATTATTTAAAAAATAAAAAAATCAATTTCTTAATAATGAATAATAATAATAATAATAATAATAATAATACAATTATACAATAATCATTTATAAATTTAACAATCTTTTCAATAGTCTATAAGTGTAATCTTCATACCAATATTTTTGAACTGACATGCATATATAGGGAATATATATAATTCACTTGAGAAAACTGACATTCAATTTATTTTTCAGCCTAAGATTATCAAGATTACCTTAATTCCATTGGATGTCCAAGCACAAAAAAAGGTACGAACAAAACACAGCTTGATTTTCACCAGGGCTCACCAGCCATCTGCTTAAACAAGTCCTCCTTAGAATTGTTCATAAGCCCATCAATATCGTCATCAAACTTCATCGCCAACCTCTTAATGGCCACAAGTCTCATCTCGAGTTCTCTATATAAATCTAACGCTTCATTTCTCTTATTTTTCATGCACTCAAGTTTCTCTTCCAACTTCCGAGGAAGACTCAACAGCTTATATATCCGGGCCCGCAAGAATCCGACCACCATACCTAAATCCTCAAAAACCTTTAAGATTTTATCGTACCTCTCCAAGTCAGCAAGGCCCGTGCTGAGGTTAGCAGCCTGAATAGCATCAGATATGGTGATCATCTCGGAGATCATTCCGGAAGCAAAGTTGCCATCAAGCCCCTCCATTAAATTCTCATGAAGGAATCTCTTCTGACTACGGCAAAGCTGGTAGTACTTCCGCCTTACATGGGTCGGCATCTCAGAGTCGAGGATCAGACGGTTGAGTTGGATCGTGAAATCGTCAAAGGTTTCCACGTCTTTGAAATCGAGAGGAGATTCCGAGAGGCTAGTAGGGCCATGTGAGATTATTTCTGGCAATTAGAATTCTTCGTCATTGTATTTCATATTTGCAATTCGATCGATTGAAACATAATTAAGAATGAGATGAAATATTCAAAACCACGTATATATATATACCTGTCTCGATGGGGTCGGCATTGACTTCTGGTAATGAGCTCGCATCATAGTCTTCTTCAGTCAACGCGCTTGCTCTCACAATGTGTACCTTAAGAAAAAATGAAAAGAGAAAAAAAAAACATCAAAAAAATTGGGAACTTTTCTATTTTCAGTTTTATCGACTTTGTACATAACACCTTACTCAACAAACACTCGATAACTAGCAACATCTATAAGACTTATATTTCTTCTCACCAAATGAACTATACAAAACTCAACAAATTGAAACAGAATAAGACGAGATTCATTACCTTAAACTTGAAGGGTTGAATAAGTTGAAAAACACAGACGTCTCCCTCGGCCAATTTCTGTGAAATGGAGAAAGCCCTCCACCCCGCACTAAGCCCACGTTTATCAGCCAAATAACTTGCCTTGTGCTCACTTTCTTCATTCTCAACCACCAAAATGACCGTCACATCATGCTCCGGCATATGCTCATCACAGAAGTTCTTCGGTAGACCCTACAATTAAAAAGTATTCAAATCAATTTTTTTGTAGTTTATTAGAAAAAGGGAAAAGGAAAAAAGGAAGAAACCAACCAGCCAAAATCCTAGGGTAACGTGTGATCTGAGTAAATACTTCAAGAAACTAGGGGAATTTAGTGGCAGATTGTCTTTGATTTCTTGTGCTCGATCCATAGTTGATCTCTCATTTGGTTGATTACTGTAAAAAATTTAACTCAAATAAAAGTTAATTACAGTATAAAGAACAAACACTCATATATATGGTCACTTTCCGAGCTTTTGTATTCACAAGAATTTAGAGCTAATCATACTAACCAGATGATGTGCTTATCAACCAACACTTCCTGCAGCATAATCAAACCGCAATTCGAAAGTGAACAAAACATTCACAAAAATAACATTGCTATAGTTCGAAAAATCACATTAACAAACCGAAAAACAAAATAAATAAAAATGTATGATACTTACATCGTTGTTGTCCACAAAAAATCCATCCGTCATATTTCTTATAAGAGTCTCTATCTAGGGTTTGAATAAAAAAAAGTTTAGGGTTAGGGAAATATAGGTTGAAAATGAATCAAATATATGATGAATGTTATATGCACATCAAATGGTGGACCGTTTGACTTTTAATTTTTTTTAAATTAATTAAAAACACGTTTTTAGAAAATATTAATTAAAATTCGTTTTCAACGAACGCAAATATTTTAACATTTTTGAAATATACAAAATACAGACGTAATATAAAAATCAATTTTAAATATCAATTAAATCATGTGTTTCTATTTACTCGTACACACAATTAAATTCGTCCGAATTTCAAAAGATATTTCATTTTTTAGTTTCCAAAAATTACGAAATAAATTTAAACAAATACGTAAAACATTGAAACAATAAACGGAGTATTTTTGAAATTCGAGACAAGTTTAATTGCGTCTACTAGTAAGTATAAACGTATGAATATTTAAAATTGATATTTATATTAAATGCAAATTTTGTAAGTTTTTTCGTAAAAATGAATTTTAATTAATATTTTCGATTTTTTTATTATAATTGTTTATCGAATATTTTAAAGTACAATAATAAGTATTTTATAGAATGATTCATTTATATTTTAATGTTTTTATGATTTTCGATCGCAATTTTATACTTTAGGAGTATCGTCGTATTTGTTTATATTTATTGCGCAATTTTCAGAAACTAAAAAATAAAATATATTTTCAAATTCGAGACGAATTCATTTGCGTGTACGAGTAAGTTTAAAATTGATTTTTATATTACGTGCGTATTTTGTAAATTTTAAAAATGTAAAAATATTTATGTTCGGTGAAAACAAATTTTAATTAATATTTTCAAAAAACGTATTTTTAATTAAATAATAAAAAAATAAAAAAAATTAAAAGTCAAACAGTCACGTCTTTGATGTGGATATAGCATTACTCAAATATATTGCTGCAATTAATGATTAATGATTTTGTGGTCCTAACCAATCACGGTTTGACATGTGACATGTGGTTACTTTCAAAAAACAAAAAATAAATGAAGTTTAACTCTCCTTCACTCTTATTTAAATAACATAAAATAAATTTAAATTTAAATAATTTGGTGGGACTTCATGGTCTTTGGTATTTAAATTTATTATATTGTATTATTGTGCATAAAAAAAAAAGAATTAAAACATATTTATTAAAAATTATAACTAAGGCTACAAATTAATCTAAAAATGATACTCTTTAATTTTGTGGTCAATTTTATTGGAACTTAATGGTTGTAAAATATTACAATTATTCTTGGATCATATAATTAAGTACAAATTACACAAATAAATATAATAATTTCAAAAATATAATTATAAATACACCAACTATATATTTTTCATCATATTGTGGAGTTGATCTGATCTGATTTGATCTGATCGGACACCCTAATCCAATCCCAATGGCATTGTCGAAATATCTTGTTGTTGTTCTCATGGTTACTGTTTTCACAGCTACTTTTGTGATTCCGGTCGTCCTACCATTTTGCACAAAAAGGCCATACTGTTCATTTTCGTACGGTGACGCGGCTTGCAAGACATCGTGTCGTATGAGAGGATTCGACTTTGGGTTCTGCAAGAAAACGGAGCCGCTGTGTTGCTGCCAATTGGCTAAATAAATCGATCGGCTGATCATATATATGTATATCATGCGATCATATATAGTTTATGAGAAAAAACAAACTATTAGAATACCTTGGTAATGGAATAAAATAAAACATTATTTATTGTACTCCTTTTTTGGTGTACTTTTACATTTAAAATCGAACATAAAAAATTGTTTATATCATAATATCGTTTATATTTTGTATTTTATATGTTTAAATTGAAAATTGAGTGATTTTTTTTCCTTTTGATTCTAAGCTTGAATCATTTTTATTTTTTTTCAATTTATTTAGTTTTTTTTCTTGAAATAAACACATTTTACACTAACGTTATAAGTACTTTTTACAGGCTTTGACAAGTAGTAGTATCAGGTATGGAATGATGACGAATTGAATTTCTTGCCTTTCACAAAAATACAAATGAAGCATATATATATATATATATATATATATATTGATTTTGAGTAAATAACTCATAGCTCTCAAATATATATAGTTGCAATTTGCAAATGTCTTGCCTACCTATTATTGGATCATATTCAATAATTGTAATTAAGAACAAATTACCCAATTAAATACTAATTATGCACACTTTTAAAAACAAAATAAAAATTTTACTTTTTCAATTTAAAATAGTAAAATTTTATCTCTACTTTTTCTATATATTTTTTAAACTTTACTCATAGTTAATTGTTTTATTTCTTAACTTAAAAATATATTTTTATTCTTTATTTTTAATTAAAAAGTAAAAAATAATATTTTTCTTAATTTAGTTTCAATTTAGTTTCAATCAATCAGTGTATATTTAAAAATAAAATAAAATAAATTGCTTAATTGATTACGTGAGTTCCATTAGAGACTTAGAGTTGGTTGCCGTTCAGATCGATCGCAAAATTTTCAGGCTCGACCAAAAATAAAAATTTAATGATTTGGGTCGGGACGAGTTTTCTTGAAATGAAAGCTCGATTTAGGACCAAAATCGACGGTCCGAACTCAAATTTTTAATCAAAAAATAATATTTTACAAATATTATAAAATACACTACCTCTGTTCCACAAACACAAACGTTGGTTGCTATATATGGAAGTCGGAAATGTATCCGAGTAAAGACCGAATGAGTTTGATTGAAACAGGAGATTAGAAAAATGAAAACATCCATTAAAATTCAACGAGAGACAACTATTACAATTGTTATGACTAACTTAAGCACAAATTTCATTTGTAAATAACTTGAATATGAAAATCGTTAATAATAGGTACAATAAAATGAGTGAGTTTGATTAAAAATAAAACTAAAAACAAATGAGTGAGTTTGATTAAAAATAAAACTAAAAATAGGTACAATAACATGAGTGACTTTGATGTGAACAAAATGCAGATATGCGTCTGCCGGGAGTCGAACCCGGGTCTATTGCTTGGAAGGCAATTATCCTAACCGTTGGACTACAAACGCTAGATGTTAAAAATTGTCTAGCATTTAATTTAACAACTTATACGTAGTAACTATGTAAAGTAAATGATGTTGTTGACCGAATCGAAAAGAGTGCGACATGAACTGGTTCATATAGTTTAATAATTAAACTACAAGCTATAGACCAATTGCTAATTTAATTTAAATAAAAATTTGGAGGACTTTTTGTACAGAGGTGGAATCATTTATCGATTATTCGTACACATTGTCAGCTTACTTGAGAGTTGAGACGAGTCGTTTCTGTCTGTGCTCGTTTTGTTCATTAGTTTTTGAACAAATGGAAGACCGATCGAGATTCACTTTGCCAAGTTTGGCCATGTCCTATCTGTTTTGCTCGTGTTAGGATGATCATAGGCTTCTCCCCCGCGGGCTAGAAATCACCTTGAATTACTTATATAATTCAAAAATACTAATCTCTTCGCCTCACTGCAAAATACTCGCAAGTGCTTACAAAAAATTCAACATGTCTTTCGTACCAACAAGCTGTAATCGTGAATTATTTTACATAGTAATTTAGTCGTTTACCTCCTAAAATTTTGAGTTTTTCACATAATTTTTTTGTCTCTTACTTTTTGTTTCTTGATTAATTTATTGTACTATTTGATGTCGGTTTGCAACGAAGCTTAACTGCAACACTCTCTGCAATAGACTATCGATTTGACAAATCCAACAAACTCTAGTTGTAATTATCAACTCATGATAATCATATATAAGAAAGTACAAGTATAAAATCTTGTAAATGGGTGAACAAGTGCTTGGTGCATCAAATGAGTTTATTTGGTGTGCATTTTGTGTATTCTTTGGATTGTTGGTCTTCCTTCAACAGCTTAAACCAACGAGTTTTGAGTAAAAATGTCTATTAATTGTGCGTAATTTTGGTTTGAATCTGGCGCAGGCAGTTGTGACACTGCTGAGGTAGTGTCTATGCTTTACAAAGTACAAACTCGATCACAGGATGACTACTTAAAAACTCTGAACATTGACCATCACACAGTTGAATGATGTTAAATTCTCTTGCCACCAAAAAGGAAAAGTGGAGTACACAAAAAACAAGTACTCATTCCGTTTCATAATAATAGGGCTGTGTTCTTTGTATTTTTGTGAAGAAAATGTATCTATAATTATGAAACAAAATTAGTATAGTATATTTTATACCCTCCTAATAATCTAATTCAATTTCAAGAATTTATTAGACCAGTGATCTTTCCTCTTCACCATCTCTATTTCCCTTTTGACCCTTAATTTCTTTTGTACGAGAAGCAACGGGTCGATTAGGAGGTTTACTATCAAGAACAATCTTGAGCACGATCCCCATGGCTATGAGAAGCAATCCCGAACCGTGTTGCTCCGTAATCGGCTTTGTGAAGATTAAGAATGACAGCAACAAAGTCACCGCCTTTCTTGCTGTTGTTACCTGTAACACACAAGTCGACAGCAAAAACAAACAAACATGAAATCTAACCTTTGATAATTATAAAATCGGAACTAAAACAAAAGGAATTCTAGTACAAATGGAGGTACCATAGCAGTGGTGGCAGCCCCAAAAAGAGCAATGAGTGACAACACAGAGACTTGGCCTACGAACGTAGCCATTGCTTCAAAGACGAGCACGCCGTAAACATAAGGATGCTGCGAAAAAAGAGAATACCTATTAAATGAACATAAAAAATACAAAGAAAATATCAGGCAAATCGATGCAAGCAACTTGCAAGAAGATTATGTTACAATTTCAAGAAATACATGTAGATTTGATCCGCTTCATAGTACAACAATACAACAGCTGGGTTACAATTAACAAATATCAAGAAACAGAAGTCTTGATGCAGCTGGTGGTCCTGGAAAATTGAAAATGTCTTTATCTGTTTCCTTGCACGTTGCTTACCACTTAAAAAGTCCACCATTAAATAATTCATAAGAAATAAAAATAATAAAATAAATACTACATTTGGCATCTTGTGAATTTATAATTTTATAAAAATAGTTTTATTTTTCTCTGTTTTTAGTTAGGCTTAAAACCTCGGGGATAGTTTTGTAAATGACCCAAGAATATGAAAAAAACAATACGGATGCAAGTTGTACATCACTACATTGCTTACAACATACATTAAATCTAAATCACTATCATATCACTGATTCCTCCATTTTCACCACTTGGGCAATTGACAGAAGGAAAACATTAATAAAGAATTAGTGTGTTATGTGTAAGTACCTCAGAACAAGAACTCCATGCCCTGAACAACTCTCCTGTCAATATCATGGGAGCCAATAGAAAAGGCAAACCGACCACCGTCGAGCAAAATAACATCTCCATCTAAACCAAGCAAGATACAAACAATCAGAATTCTGTTTTTTTTTAATCATGTACATACAGAAGGTAATAAGATAGAAGGGGAAAGTACCTGAGAGGTATCGGGATTCATAGTAAAAATCGCTTCTTGCAAGTTACCTAGAAACGCATCCATGACTAGAGCACCCGTAATCATCACAACACCAATTATATTAAAATTCGGGGAAGTGTTTGCATCTGCTAAGGTGAAAATAATAAGTCCAATAACCAAGAGCATTGCCGATATATATTCATGCACCGGATATTTTCTTCTCAAACCGGGTATAAATGCTCCCATCACCATCACAGGTAACACCTGTACTCGCCAAAATTGAAAAAGTCTACTAGTTAACTATAGTGCACCAAAATTGAATCGGCCTAAATCTAATGGACAAAAAAAAGTCAACATCTGAATACAGATCCACATTAGTTATTATGTATACCTTGGTGGATTTGAACATGATCTGTGCAGGGTAGTTAAGATAAGCTAACGATCCTTTTGTCAAACCGTGAGAACCCATAAGGACGGCCGAGAGCTTGATGTACGTTTTCCACGGGTTTACCATTTGCTTGGTGGTGAACCCTTGTAAGTATATCAGCACCAAATACACAAATCCTTGTATGAAGGTAAAATACCAGCCATAGCTGCAAAAAGGAAATCGTGATTTTTATGGTGGTGAACCCATAAAGGAACATCATAATTTCAACGTTTGCGGTTAGAAAGAAACGTGGACAGACCTGAAGCTTAGGCGATTATATACGTACTCCTGCAAACAGATGTAAAAGAAATGCAACCATTAGTCAACTTAGAAACTCCATTATTCACAGTTGAAGGATCTGAGAAATCATGAAACCACCAACTAATTCATCCACACACACAAAGCTACAAATTCCTGAATTAAATTGGAGTCCAACAATACCCAATTCAAGACCTAACCCAACACAGAATTACATGAATCAAAACAACCCCATTTTTTTATTTTATGTGAAAAGGCCAAAACATACAGGAAAATCCAAAACAGAATCAATCAGAGGGAAGAATGATTAATACCTCACAAATTCCATTGACGAGATAACCGAAGAAGAAGCCAGATGAACAAATCAAGAACTGCTGCCACGTGGGCCGACCAGTCAAAGATATCCCCAATAGGGACCTCGCTTGGTCTTCCTTCTTCATCTCTCTCGGTGCATGGAACGAACTGCCGAGAGACTGAAAAGCCAAGTCTTGATTAGCTGGAGAAATGGGTTTTTGTTTTTGTGCGGAAGAAAAGTATCAGAATTTCAGGAAACGTCTCTCTGTTATATAGATATATACATATAATGATGTATATATATCAACTCTGAATTTTGTTTTGTTTTGAAGACTGATTGAGAAAAGTGGAATTTAAGGGTGGGAGAGAGAGCGACGACTCGACGCAATTTACATTTGGTACACAAATTTTAATTTAAGGGTGGTGAAGTTAAAAGACAAAGCTAAAGCAAGCGACTTAGATTAGGAAATTTTATTTTGAGGGTATAATACCAAATTGACTATCTAACTTCCTCGTGCAGGGCGGAATTGTACCAAATAATATAAAATAGTACTCCCTCCGGCCATTAATAGATGTCATACTTTTTTGGACACGGAGTTTAAGAAAATTGTTGTTGTTTTATTTTTTAATTGAAAAGTAAGAATTAAAATATATTTTAAAAGTGAAAAGTAAAGTAGTTGTGAGTAAGTTTAAAAAGTAGGTGGGGTAAAGTAGAATAAAATTGTATATTAAAATGAAAAAGTTAGAATAATTATTTCCTTTTTTGGGGTGTGTCAACTATTGTTGGACACCCCAAAAAGGAAAGTATGACAACTGTCTTTGGACCGAGGGAGTAGTAGTTAGTTATATACTAGGGAAAAATGGCATTAAGGCTATTTTTCAGCCTTTTTTCGGCAATAAAGCTTTCGAGAAATTACGCGTGCCGATTAGGCCGCCTAAAATGTGTAAAGACGTCGTTGCCCTCGCATATATACACATTTGAACAAACCGTTTCAGCATTAATTTCATTATTTCCCGCACACACGAACTCCCACACACACGAAACCCACGCCTCCATTTCTTTCTCTCTCTCGGCTCCCGCTAAAAGAACAGGACACACAGAACACACAGAACACACAGAACACACAACCAACACACGAAATCCTCTCATCTCTGATCGCTCAGTTCGATTATCAATGGCTCCGTCGAAGAAAACCGCCGCCGCGAAGAAAACCGCCGGGAAGAAATCGACTCCAACCGCCGCTGCTGCTTCAGAAAACACTGAACGGAGGCTTGTTCAGTACACTCCGTCGAGTGAAGAGCAGGCGAGCCCTATCCCTCAGCCTGCCGCCGGCGAGAAGAAGGAGAGGAAGTAAGTATTTCGAACCCTAATTCAACCGATTTTCAATTTCAATCTGTTAATTTCCATTGGATGAATGAATTTTGTGTGTTTTGATGGAGGTTCGGTGTGATTATGTGTTCATCAGTGTTGATTGTGTGTGTTGGTGGCCGTTCAGTGTTAATATGTTCTGTTCAGTGTTAAATTTTCCTGTTCAGTGTTTGTTTATGCCTGCTCAGTGTCTTTTTATGCCACCCAGTGCTTTGTGTGTGCCACTCAGTGTTGATTGAGTGTGTTGGTGCCTTTTCAGTGTTAAAATGTTCTGTTCAGTGTTAAATTGTCCTGCTCAGTGTTAAATTATGCCTGCTCAGTGTCTCTGCATGCCACCCAGTGCCTTGTGTGTGCCACTCAGTGTTGATTGTGTGTGTTGGGTGTATGTTCAGTGTTAAAATGTTCTGTTCAGTGCCTCATCATGCCTGTTCAGTGCCTCATCATGCCTCTTCATGCCACTCAGTGCAACTACATGGCCACTCAGTGTTGTATATGCCTGTTCAGTGTTGTATATGCCTGTTCAGTGCTTTGTACTCACATCGGTGTGTGTTTTTTTGGTGTTCCAAGTCCTATAAACAAATGAGGTCCAACTTGCTGACCATCATCCGGACTATTGATGATATCAAGGACAAGCTGAAACCGTGGCACGACGAGTATTTGAAGATGACCCCCTTCTACCATCTCTTCAAGAGCATAAAGGATCAGAGGCTGACCATCCTCCACACCCGAAAGAGCGACGCTGCGATAGCTGTCGTGCTGGAGCAGATGGATGCCGGCGCTCGTACTATTAAGCTCGGCAGCAAAGATGTCCGGATCATTCCCGAGGATGTCGATCTTATTTTTGGAATCGTAGGCGGCAGCAGGAAGCTCGATATCAGTTCCAGGTCCAAGTGTAATAATAAAACATTCAGGGAGAGGATGTTCCCGGGGGAGAAGACGCTGAACCCGAAGCTGCTGAAGGAAAAGCTTGATATTTTGGTGAAGCGTCGGAGTCGCAAGCCTCAGGCTCTTGCTGATGTAGCTCGGCTCCTCTCGTTGATAGTGATCGGCACTGTCTTCTTCTCCACTTCCTCCGTCACAATCCAATGGAAATGGTTGGATTATGTGGTGGATCTGGACTCGATGCAGAGCTACAACTGGGGCGAGGCGATTCTCAAGGCCCTTTGCGACTCGGCAGCTGGGAACAGGGACAACCCGCAGAATACACAAGGCTGCACGATACTGCTACTGGTATGTGCTTCTACTTGTTGTTCTTCACATTCGTCTTGCTGTTTACTTCTACTTGCCGTCTTTTTTATTTTTCATTCTCCTTGATATTTACCTTGGGTTTTTTTATTTTTTTTTAATTTTTGTGCAGTTCTGGCTTTGTGAGCACACAAAGCTGGCAAACAGGCTGGAGAACGAGCACCTCCCCCGGGTACTGAACTGGCATCTCAATGATCTTTCGAATGTGACCAAGGAGACTCTAGCGGGTCTCGCGGACGAGGCGGTAAATATCTTCTATCTTTCTTCTGCTTCTTTTAAGTCTGTTTGTTTTATGATTCAGTGTCCGTCACAACTAATTCTGAGTGAACAGTGTGTGAAATATTGAGGTTCAGTGTTTATTGCTTGCATTCAGTGTGAATGATGTTATGTTCAGTGCTTATTTATGCCATTCAGTGTCAAAGTAGGAAAACTGTGATGTTCAGTGCTTATTAATGCTGTTCAGTGTCACTCACTTGAGGAGGATGATGTTTTCTTGAGTTCTAACGCGTGCTGTCCGTGTCTGACAGGTGGATGCTCGTCTTCTGAAACACGGCAAGACGGTGGCGGAGATCCAGGCGTACAAGGGCCACCTTTCCTATAAAGCAATCGTGAACACTCCGCGTGCGGCGGAGAGCGAGGACGAAGAGCAGTCTGATGACGATGACGATGACGAGCATCCGGGCTCTGATTCGTCGAGCCCTGAGGAAGAGGAACGAAAAGGAAAAGGCCCCGAGGGCGGGCCTTCTGGAGACGAGCAGTCGTCCGATGGGGAAGACGACGACGACGACAGTTCTTCCGGGCGGCATCAGGAGATGGCCTGCATAGTCCCGGAGCCAGAGGAGGAGGGTGGGCCTTCCGAACAACAGGCCGATGAGGAACGCCCCGCTGTTTCTGCTGCTGAAGCCGAGAAGTTGCTCAACAACCTCCTGTCGGAGAATCAAGATCTCTCCAACACTGCGAGGGATCTCCAATCCAAGCTCGATAGCACGACTTCTCGGCTGAACGAACTCACAAGTGCTAACATCGAGCTGGAAGGTGAAAACCAGCGTCTGAAGAGCGAGCTTTTGGAGCAGCTTGCAAAGATCGACGCAGAGACGGAGAAGGTCCCCGGGGCAGCAGCAGGCGAGGCAGGTGGAAGCTCCGAGGAGGAGGAGAAGCTGAAAATTCTGAGGGCTCGAGTGAAAGAGCTCGAGGAAGAATTGATCAAGGCGAATGATCAGAATCATCCGGTGACCGAGGCGGGAGAGGCTCGAAGCTCCGATGAGGAGGAGGAAGTGCGGCTTCTGAGGGCTAGAGTGAAAGAGCTCGAGGACGAAGTGGATGTTTTGAAGAACGCGTTGGCTGACCTACAGATGTCGTCGGTCATGAACGCCTACGAAAAAGTCCAGCTCGAGTCTCTGGAGGCGGACATGAAAGCGCAAGAAACCGTCCACAGTGTCCAGATCGAGGCTCTGCAGAAAATCATCAAGGAACGGGAAGATGAAATCTTGAGTCTCCAGGCAGAGTTGTGCGTCTACGAGATTGACGGCAACAAGGACGATGAAGAAGAAGGGAGCCCGTTGAGACAGGAAGCCGAAAAAATAGAGCCTTCGAGCAAGGCGAAGACCAGGTCGATGGTACGACTGGTCAAGGGCAGGAAAAGGAAGCCAGCCAACGGCGATGACGACGATTTTCAGTACGATCCCCCTGCCCCTGCCGCAAAGAAGAAGGCGATCAAGAAGGGTAAGAAGGTGGTGCAGGAGGCAAGCCAGAAACCGATCCGCTGTGATTTCAATGACGATCATATCAATTTCTTGATGAACGTGAACAAGAAATTTGACCTGAACTGCGGATTGGAATTGGAGCCGGAAATCCTCGACAAAATCATCCTGCACAGCAGCGACCAAAAAATGTGAGTGAAGTTTCTTCTATTTCTTTCTTTCACATTCTGTCTTTCTTTCTTTCTTTCTTTCTTTTTTTTTTTGTGCTAAGAATGTGTTTTTTTCTTTTCCCTTTTTGTCAATCAGGTGGACAATGAAGTACTTTCCCCGTATATCCACAGTTGTGACGGTGTCTGACATGACCGACATGATGAAGTGCACCTTCATCAGCAATCATGTGGTCGACGCCTTTGCTGAGTCGCTGCATCGAGACCACAACAAGAAGCTGGAGGCTCTGATACTCCCCGCGCACTGTTGGGTGAGTCTTTCCTGCTGCATTCAGTGTTTTTAATGGTTGTACAGTGTGTTGGTGGCTGTTCAGTGTTAATATGTGCTGTTCAGTGTTATTGCTGTTGATCAGTGCTTATTAATGCTGTTCAGTATTTCTAATGTGCTGCTCAGTGTTTGTGTTTGCTGTTCAGTGTTATTGATGGGTGATTCAGTGTTTATCATCAACAGTCAGTGCTTTTATGTGCTGCTCAGTGTTATAATGTCCTGTTCAGTGCTCATTGAGTTCATCCTTTATTAATAAAAACTCTGTTTTTTTTTCTTTCTCGCAGACTTCCATCGTCATGGGACGTCATGACAACCAGAAATTGTACCGAACAATTACAGATATGATCCCGTGCGTGCGAAAAGGGATTATAATGTTCCCGATTTTGTCTCCTGGGATGAGAAAGACTGCAACTCCCAACCATTTTACGCTGCTCGTCTGCAACTTCGTCCAACAGAAATGGCAATTCTACAACTCTATTCAACCCAGGGGGGCGAAATCGAAGGACCATTACATGGCGAATGCAGCGGAATTGGTACGTCTACTGTATTTTAGTCGATTTTTAAAAACGGTTCCCTTTCTAACGATAACTGACAAACTGTATTGATTCGTACGTTTCAGAAAGAAAAGGTGGAAACCAACGTGGGCCAAATGCTGGAGAAAGCGGGGAAGGATGGTTTCCCGATACATGAAATCGAGGTTGTGAAGCCTCTCCCACAGCAAGCCCCAACTCTGTAAGTATCTCAGTGCATAATTAACACATTCAGTGTTGTGTTTCTGTGTTTCATTTTGTGCCTGTTCAGTGTTATATTTATGCATTCAGTGTCAGTGTTTCTTTTTTTTTCCTTTGACTCCTCCACGTCTGTCACTGTCCAGGAATGAATGTGCCTTGTATGTATGCTACTACATGGAGAAGATTCTGAAGAAAGAGCCCATTCCGGACAAGGTCAGGACAGAAGAGTTCCAAGTATTCAAGGGTCACGTGATACGAACCATCCTGACCATGAAGGAAAAGTAGTGATCGTGGGGCTGTGCGCGTTTTTTGTTTAGTTTTGGTTGGAAAAAAAAACAAGAAGTATTTTTTCTGTTAATCTGTGAACATGATTGTGTTTGGATTTAGTTTCTGTAAAAAAAATTGTGTTCTTTGTTCATATTTCTGGGCAGTTTTAGTTGAACTCAGTGCTGATATTGTCTATTCAGTGTTAATTCTGTCTGTTCAGTGTTGGCAGTGCTTATTCTTCCAATTCAGTGTTAATCTTGTCCACTCAGTGTCACCAATTAAGGCTTATTGAATTGAAACATTAAAAAACAAGCAAATGCAAATATTACAAATACAAGAACAATTAAAAACACTCCAAGAGCATAACTGAACAAGAAACAAATCACATAATGTTAAAATCCCGTGTTTTTTTAGATGACAGTCAGTCAGTGTGTTTATGAGCCAAACAGTGCCTGTCACTGACAGTCAGTGTTTTTTTACGCCATTCAGTGTCACTGATTACAGAAATCATGTCGAAAAAACACAACAAAAATCCAAAATAAGAAAAAGCCTACTAACTAACTACTGTATAGGCTCCGTGCACGTTTTCTTGTTGTGATTGCCGACACGTCCGCACCTCCCACACTTCATGGCTCTCGGGATGTGCTCACCCCTGGACGGAATCCTCTTCTTCTTAGGTCTTCCAGGGGGCCTCTTCGATGTTGGCGGCTCGATCATGACGTTCTCTGGCACGTTCGAAGGTTGATCAAACATGGAAACCGGCTGAAGGGGATCGGCATAAGACCTGGCGTAGCTCTCTGCATGGTAAAACTTGTCCACGAACGAGGCCATCGACTTCCCGGACCGCAGAATGCACGCAGCTGCGTGGGAACACGGAAGCCCTGTAATCTGCCACTGACAGCAGGTGCACGTCTGATCCGCAATATTGACCACGACGGACGGAATGCACTGCACTTCGAAAACCGTTTCGGACGACCCCACAACCACCCATTTCCTGCCTTCGTTGATGGCTTTACCCAGCTTCTTCTCAACGGACGGGCAGAAAGCCGAAGTCCACTCCCTGCTCCTGGCCCCCCTGTCTGATTCAGTGTTAAACAAGGTCAGTCAGTGTTTGAACAAGGCTAACAGTGTTAAAAAAGTGCCATCAGTGTTTGAGATTGATAATTCTCATCATACCGTGGAAAAAGGTCATCAGCTTCAGCCTGATGTTGTTGACCAACGCCGTGATCGGAAGATACCGGGCTTCCATGATCCATTTGTTGAACGACTCCGCGGCGTTGGACGACATCTCACCGTATCTCTTCCCCGAGAAGTACACGTTGGCCCAATTCTTTGGATCCATGTTCTCGAAAAACACTTTCGCTGTCTGGCCTCCCTCTTTCAACAGCTCGTCCATGCTCAGTTGGTAGGCTTCGACGGTGGTTGCGTACGCGCATTTCAGGAAACTCCACACCACGCCTTTTCGTAACATCTTGGTCGCCCATCTGCCTCTGAATTTGTCTTTCAGGTTCAGCTTCAAGTGATTGATGCAGTAGCCGTGCGGGGACCCTGGGAACACCCTGCTCATCGCCTCGAGCAGCCCGAGATTCCTGTCCGACACGAACGTAACAGTGCGAGAAGGAGGTAGGATGTGCTTCAGGTTGTCCAGAAACCACTTCCAGTTAGCATAGTTCTCGGAATCGACAACGGCGTAAGCCAGTGGGTACAACCCTGCATTCACGAGACACGAACAAAAAAAAAAAAAAACACTTCAGTCAGTGTGAATAGCACCCATTCAGTGCTGAAAATACAGATTCAGTGCTGCAAGCAACAAGGGTCAGTTTTAGTGCGCATTTCAGACCAGTCAGTGTTAAAAAGTTGGATTCAGTGCTCAAAACCGTAGTGCACATACCTCCGTCGCCGTCCTTGCCCGTAGCAGCGAGCAAATGGCCCTTGAACCTCCCCTTCAGAAATGTGTCGTCCAGAAACAGCAAAGGGCGACAGTGGTTCATCCCGTCGATACAAGCCTTCATCGAGATGAAGACCTTGCGAAACTTCCTGGACGCCTCGTTGAATTCGAGCAGCAGGTGCGACCCAGGGTTGGAATCCGATATTGCCTGCAGGTGCTTAGTCAGTGCGCCGAAGGAATCTTTATCGTCGCCGTGAATCAGCTTCCTGACCTTCTCGAGCGCATCCAGAGCGAGGCCAGACGAGATCTCCAGGCCGTAGTGATGCTGGAAGTTTCTCACGATTTGGACCGGACGAGTCAACGTGCTTTTCCGTACCTCCTCGACTATCAAACTGGAAACCAAGTCCGAGCAGACGCGCCTGTGCTTCAGGGATCGAAAGCACGCGCCGCAGCTGTGCTCGTTACTCAGCTGCTTGACGTAGAAGAAGCCGTTGCTTCGATCCATCACGGCGCACAAAGACCAGTTGCATCCCGTGCTGCTTTTCTTCGAGCACACGGCAGAAACCTTTTCGGGTCTGTTCTTCACGTACTCGAAATCGAATCCCACTCCGACTGCCACCTTACAGAGCGCGTTTCGAAAGTCCGGGGCGCCTCCTTGGAACATCTGACCGACACCAGAAATCTCTTTGTCCCAGCCATCGGTCAACAACACTTTAGAACTCGACGGACCAAACAGGCGGAACATATCTTCTGCTTCGAATCCCTCGTTGTTTTCTGTTCCAGTCGCACTGACAGCGGTACTGTTGGACACCGTCGAGAACACAGAACTAGAGGTGTGGTCTTCAGTCGCGACGGAAATGTCGATGCTCACCCGAGGCAGCTTTTGTAGCGCAGCTAGGGATACCATGTTCGACATGTCCGCATCGGTTGAGAGCACACAGTTTGGGAAATCGGGTACAGAGTAATGCATGCCGTACGCAACGTCTCGGAGCTCAGGCCACTGAAGCTCGACTGTTTCCTTCAGCTGGTGAAGGGCGGCCGCACGGGAGGAATCAATTCTGGACACCAAATTCTCACCGCCGAATGCACAAAATGCGAAAACAGCGGCCCCTGCTGAAAAAAAAAACACAAAAAAATAACGACTCACAGTCAGCGCACGATTTTTTAAGGAACATGCCGGAATGCATGAAATGAAAACACTGAACTCAAACAGTGTGATTCAATGTGTGTCCCTGTCTGTTCAGTGCTAAAAAAGGTTCTTCAGTGCTATTAAAGTGTGTTCAGTGCTGTTCAGTGCTATTGGAGTGTGTTCAGTGCCATAAAAGTGTGCTCAGTGTTTGTTTGATTGCGTGGTTCAGTGTGTGTTGCCTCAAACAGTGTTTTTATGACATGTTCAGTGTTAAATGCACATTCAAACAAACAGTGTTTTTGAGGCCTGTTCAGTGTTAAAGTCAGACAAGACAGTGTGTTGTTTTGTTTTGTTTTTAAAACTCAAAGAGTCTTATTAAGCAAGCAGCAAGTAACGAGCACACGAGCAGTACAACGAAGACAAGTCGTCGTCAAAAATCACAGGAAACACAAAAAATGACAAAAACAGATTTAACAACAATAATAATGAGACGGAGGAAGTCTTGGGTCACGACGAGGGGGGTCCCTGACCGGGCGCACCATCGACTGGCCATTTTGATCGAATACGCCAACCGAGAAACTTCTTCCTCCGGTCCAGGTAACCCGGATGTTCCAGCCTTCCTGCACTCCAAACTCTCGAACGAGGCGTTCCCAGTTGAATCCGTGGATGGCCGTTTGATTCCGATGAGTGGTCAGAGGAACGTGCCATTTCTGGTCCAGGGAGTCCGTCAGAACGATGAAATCCCCCATTTCGTCCTTGATCGGACGAACAAAGACAGCCGGGAGGGGAAACTTTTCTTTATGCCAACGGCCATTGAATCTTTGCTCGGTCCAGTGAGAACCATTCCAAGATTCAACCCCCCGACTTCTTGCCGTCTGCCCTGGTTCCCGATCCAGTGTGCCCGGTCGCCTAGGCATCATTGGTGGCCCCCGACGGATTGGCCCGCCATTGAATCTTTGTTCGGACGAGGGAGGAGGACTGTTATTGAAAAATTCTGCCTCGCTTGATGTCGGTCCTGGCTCTCGATCGAGTGTTCCCCTTCGCCTCGGCATCGTTGCTGGCTGCTCCCCCCGATCGAACAGAAATGAGATGAGGAAACCAGAGAAATGACGAGGTATTTATAACCGTAATCACACTAACAAGGCAGTAAATGCCTCAACCCTCAACTAACATGGCAGGCATTTATTGAAAGGGAGACAGGTCAATGCCTCAAAGGAAACAAAGTCAACACACACTGATTCTGTAACACATTGCATTTCCAACAAGATAATAACAGGTACCATATTCATTCTGACACTGAATGAATTAAATAAACACTGAATCCATATTGCTAAATATGGATGGATTCAGTGTGCAACAAGGTGGGTACAGTGTGTAAGTGTAATTAGCCAAGCTCAATGAATGCACACTGTTATTATCTGACACTGAATGAATCAAATAAACACTGAACAAAGCCATCAAACACTGAATGAATCAAACAAACACAGAATCCACATGGTTGAATATGGATTCAGTGTGCAACAGGTGTCTACAGTGCGTAAGAGAAATTAGTCCGGCTCAACGCACACTGAATCAAGCAATTAGACACTGACTGAAAACAAGCTCAGTCAATCCACACAATGTGTTACAGGAATTAGACACTGACTGAACCAATTTAGCACTGAATGGCAAACTCAGTGCAGGAACACTGAGTGCATGGTGAATTACACACTGACTGAACAAAATAAGCACAGAATGGCAAGCTCAGTGCAGGAACACTGAATGCATGCACACTGAACACCGAGTGCATGGTGAATTAGACACTGAATGCAACCAAAAAGCACTGAACATGCATAATAAAAAACAATCAACACTGAATGCATGAACAATGCACACTGAATCAATCCACACACACACTGTGCATGCATGCTGAATGAAGCTTTTAAGCACTGAATCGGGTACGTGGATTCGAAATCGCGTACCTGGATTAGAAATCGACGGCAAGGAGGGCGGCGGCGCATCTGGCATCTGAACTGAGACAGGAACGGCGGCGGCGGCGATGAAATCGATCGATCGATCGATGCCAAGGGACACGGACTGCATGGAATCGATTATCGCGGCTGAGAATTGGAGCTGCTCACCGGCGGCGACCTTCCCCCTCTACTTAGCTTGAACGCGGCGGCGACGGAGATGAATTCCCTCGGCTCGGCAGTTGAATAGCAGCGGCGGCGGAGGTGAGAGAGAGAGAGAATGTGTTTTGGGAATTGAATGTGCCCGATTTTTTTTCCCCCCAGCTCGATTTGTGAAAGGTAATATGGAAGGGTAATTTCGTCCTTCCATATACATTTTTGTGGCCTAATTGACACAAAATGGCCTAATTGACACCAAAATTAAAAATTGGTCTTATTGGTCAAAAAATGATGAAAATGTCGATTGGTTGTATAGTATAATGTAAGAAAAATTATATTATACATATTTACTAGTTCACATAATTAAAAGTCACGCATAATTAAAACGACCATGCACAGAGTATGTGCATCCGTTTTTCAACAAAAAAAAATATAAACTAGTTTGAGAAGGTTAATCGTTCCTGAAAAAATCAATTAAAGTCCGGAGTTTCATGGTCGATTACAAGCGGAGGAATTTCTATATTAGCTATGTGATATTTAAAAGTTGTTTGAATCTCCATAAGCTCACCAGGGAAACCAAAGCTCGTTGCAACTAGAGGTCCACATGGGTGCGGGTTTGGCCCGGCTCGGCCGCCTCTTGAGCCCAAATTAACACAGCCCGCATGGCCCGTTATATTTACAGGTCGGGCTCAAAGCCATCACAACTCGGCCCACCCTCTTAACGTGCCCAACCCAACCTTGCAACCCGCAGGCCCAGCAAACATCCAGCCCAAAACTTACCTACGAAATAATCAATAATCGCAGCTCAAACTTACACATTTAAGACCAAATTAAAAGTCCACTCCAATAAATATTAGTACCAATTCACATAAAATCATCTACTTTATTTATTGAATTTATATTGCTTGAATATCATATGTTGACTGAGAGAGTCCCGATTTGTGCCAAAGAAAAGAAGGGAAACCTCATACTACTACTACGAAACAAATTGAACCTTGTTTCAAGGACGCCTGTTAACCCATGCCGACCCAGCCCACCTGTCTTAGCCCATGCAAATTTCAAGCTCAAGGCCCAAATTCTTACCCTCTCAGCCCACAATCCAAATTTTATGACCCATGTCTCAATTAGCACAAATCCACTTCCACCAACCCATTAATATTAAATCCAATTTAATAATACTCTATTTTTTATTTTATATAAAAAGTAAAATATAAATATAAATGATAAATATTCACACATGACACATCCCCAAAAGAGTTGACACATATTCTCGTACAGAATATGGAAAATGACTGCCGACTATTGATGAACTTGCAACGAATTCTTCACAAAATCTTGAAATGGCGGGAATAATTCTCACCGATTCTATTAATTTACGAGCCAAAATAAAAATAATAATAAAAATAATTATAATAATAATAGGATATGCGACATAATGATCCATCGTCATATAATATCGAACTTGCGGCAAGAGTAGTGAAATATTAGTTCCGTTCCAGATTAATGACCAATGGCGGAGCCAAGATTTTTTTAAGGGCGGGCTAGCTATAATAAGAAGATTTTTTTTAAGACGGGTTAGCTAGTGAAAAAATAGCTCAAGTAAAAAAAGAAAAAAAAGTTAAAAAGGGGAAGAAATAAGAATTGATCCCTTGACTTTTTGGAATCCTAGAGATACTTCAGCCAAATGGGCTACAATTTTAGTAAGTATACAATTTCTTGTATATATATATATATATATATATATATAGTTAAAAATAAAAAAATCAGGGTGGGCTACAGCCCGCCCCAGCCATTGAATGGCTCCACCCTTGTTAATGACTACACTTTTTTATAGTTTGTAAAAGAAATATGATCATTGATCTGAAAAAGAGGAAGTATGTCGTAAGTTAATATCAAACTATTCGTTTTCATGTTTGAAATTCAAATCAGTCGCAATAATAATGTGTTTTTTTTCTTAGTACGTACCAGTATATATATGTTTATTCACCAACATTATTTAATAAGAATCTGAAAGGGAAATGGAGAAAATAAAAATTCACAAGGATGGTGCATGGCTACGGTTGGAGAAGAAGTTAGTACGTGTTGGGGGAGGTCGGCCATGTCGACACATCCCGAAAGTTGTTTATATATCCTTGTTGTCTGAATTCAATATGTAATTATATACCGACTCCAAATATTTAGTTAATGAAAGTCGTAGGCAGTAAATAAAACGCAGTAAAATGCGCTGCCTAGGCAAGGCAGTGTTCTGCGGCAGAACAGCGTATGCCGCAGCACGATGCCTTGGACAGAAAAATCGTTCGTTTTACGTGATTTACTTAATTTAAGTATTTTATCCAGATTAATCAGATTGTTTAAGTGATAAAATGATATGTGATATGTGTATATGAATTGCAGCGGAATTAATAAAAATAAATCACTCCGAACGAACACACACACACGTACGTAAAAGTAAAGAACACAAATTTAAATCTTTGTATGTGTATTTAAATTATACACATACGAAACGGCCTTACGGCCAGAAACTTTATTAAAGAACGAGTCTTTACAAAACGATACTCTTGGATTTACAAAGATTTTACCAAAGGCTATACACATGTATGCCTTCGTATTAATCGTATCCGAAGAGTATGAACAATCAACAACAAAACCTAGCTACTGAATTGAACACCTATTCTAAGCTATCGAATCATCAGCCGAACAAAAGAACTCTCTTAGGAACGAGAGAACACACGGCACGACGAGCTTCACAAATGAAGTCGCGGCTCTAAAAGCTCGATGATCG
The DNA here is from genome assembly GCA_954870475.1 of Euphrasia confusa. Taxonomy (NCBI): domain Eukaryota; kingdom Viridiplantae; phylum Streptophyta; class Magnoliopsida; order Lamiales; family Orobanchaceae; genus Euphrasia; species Euphrasia confusa. Next base: position 10,309,475 of record OX940951.1, on the reverse strand, counting down.
ATCTTGTAATGGAAATGTGTTTCTGAGGTGTTGTGTTGTATTCTGGATTGTTGAGGAATGCAGCTGTAGACGTCCTCTATTTATAGGTGAGAGTCTTCAACTAATTCCCTTGAAAAGCTAGGTCAACAAGCGGTTGAGAGAAACCAGGGCAGGCTGCTTTGACTGCTGCCGCAGGATGCCTTCTGAAGTTCTTCTGGAATTCACTGCCACACTGCACTGCCTTCCATACTATCTGGACTTCAGCATTCCCTTGCCCTTATATCATGCTTCGCTTGATTCTCTGAACTCAACCTCTTGTCCAAGCCTTGCACTGCTTGCGGCATAACTCTGCCTGGCTGTGCTGCGGCAGAAACCTTCTATGTTGATTGTTTTTCAAGCACGTTCCAACTAATGAACTATGCTAAATCAAATCACCAATATGACAAGTGATTACAACAGTTTAAATTGTGAAGAAAGAATAAAACAAATAAATATGTTAGCAAAACAACTTCTGCCTAGATCCTTTAAGGCATTGTAATGCCCAAACATATTTATCCTTACAAACTCCCCCTTTTTATCTTTCTTCACAAAACCATGAGGCAGCAGCGCAATGGAGCACTCCCCCTCAATGAAATACATCTGACTTAGAAGTATATGAAATTTATCTTGACAACCAACTAAGGCAATGAAACTCCCCCTTAGTTGATACTTCCTAAGTAGAACAAAACAATTTATTTGAAACAACTAACCAATAGAACAAAAACAAGTTAAACTAAGTAAGCCTCTAAATAACACACCAATTTTTTCTAAAGGAAATAAATACTCAAATTAAACATTGTTCATACCAAATAAAAACTTAAACAAATTGTTCAAAAACAAATAAGCAGAAATGTAAAAAGTGTTCAGAGCAAATAAAAATTAAACATCAAAAGAAGAAATGATATTTCTTCGGGTCTTGAGAACTGTAGTCCTTCAGGTTCTTCAATCATCGTGCTCAGGGGACGATCCACGCTCTTCTCCATCAATCTCTGCTGCAGTGTCTGCGGCAGCCTTCTCTACTGCGGCAGCTTCCTTCTCTGCAGCAGCTTCTTCAGCATCAGCTTCCTTAATATCCTCATCAATGCGTTTCTTCAACTTCCTCAGAATTGTGCTCCTTGCCGTTTTGCGCTCAGCTGCTGGTACTCCCCCTTTTTGTGAAGGAAATCCCTCATCTTCAAGAAAATGAGAAATTCCATCCACAATGGCTTCGGCCATGAATTCCTTCATGATCACCAGATGATGTTCAGCACATAACTCTGCAAATGCTTGGGCGCGAGCATGAATACTCGGCAGTGCAGAGGAGCTGGGGGCATCAGCCTGCTTCTTGTGAACCTTCTTTGGGGGTGGAGTTGGTGGTACTGCGGCAGAGGCATGCAGACCAGTCCATGGCAAGTCATTGTTCTCACGAACATACAACTTGTAAGCATTTGGGACAGCGGTCAGGAGATCAGCAGTATTGTACGAGAGCCCTTGGATTTTCAGCATCTCCCAAATAAGTGAAGGGAATGCAAGGCTCTGCGTTTGAGAAATGTTCTCTGCCTGGGACTCGATTTTTTCAAAGATGAGCTCTCCCAAATTCACTTGCCTACCTGCACCAAGGTGAAACAAGACTTCCCCCATTTGTGTATGCACAAAATGCACATTGGATGTGGGAATCCAGTTGTGCCTAGCAATGGTAAACAGAAAATAGTAAACAGAAGTAAGTTTGGAGGCAGGAATATTGTTGGCGGCATCAGGAGGTGATCGAGTCAGTCTGTGAGACACTGCGGCAGTAGTGGGTTCAGCAACTGCGGCAGGATACTCGATATCAGCACGCTCCAAGAAGGCATTAATGGCAGCAGGGGTAAGGTTAAAGATCCTTTCCCGGAGATACACCTTGCCATAGCCACGAGAGCCGTCATCGCCAAAGCATGGGCGCAAGTTAGCATAAAAATCGCGCACCAAATCCTCGCAGTAGGGTGCGGCGTAGGTGACTGCCTTGACCAACTTCATCTTTTTCAAGAATTTGTCAACTTTGTGTTTGGCACAAATTGACAAATCGACACTGCGGTCTGGAAGAAGAGACTTGTTGGAGTAAAATTGTGGTCCAATCACAGAGCGACGTTCTGACCAGAACCTCTTCGAGTAACCCTTTCCGGGTTTCATGTCAGAATCAGAGTCCTCCTTCGGAGCATCAACTTTCGGTGCCTTGCCCTTCTTCGTAGCAGGTATGACTGCGGCATCACCACTATGAGAGCTGTCGGGTTTGGATGCGGCAGCTCTCTCCTTCCCTTTTCGGGATTCTTGGCAGTGGTAGTCTCCAAATCAATTGGATTTTCCCTTGAGGTTGGTGGCACTTCAGGGCCTTTGCCTTTGGCATAGGCAGTGGTAGATCGAGTTGATGGACGGCGAGAAGTAATGGGCACTTGCTCAGTCTTGCGCTTCCTCGAAATAAGTTCACTCAGTGGTGGATCAGACTCCGTCTCAGATCCTGCGGCATCATGATGCTGTTGACTGGAGTGACCAGAGTCTTCCGCATCAGAGGGTGGATTTGCAGAAGGATAAGGAGTCGGTTTGCGATCCTTGGTTTTCTTTGTAGAAGGGTAGTTGTCGTAGAGTTCGCTGTAGTCGAAGTCATCAGCATCATCCCTCCTGTTGTAAGGCATGCTCTTGCCTTGCTGCTGCACTTCAGTTTCTGCCTGGGGAAAGGCAGAGGATGCGGCAGTGACAGAGGGCTCAGGGGTGTAAAGGCCCTTAAAATCAGAGGTGTTGAGTGATCTTTCATTCTGGGCAGCCTCGTAATCAAGCACATTGTCGATCCCTGGAATAACCACCGCCGGGTGAGGAGTTTGAGAAGGACCAGTGTCGCCGGAGATGTCCACATCTTCAGGAAGGATGATGGCCAGAGGGTCAGGTTCAGGGAACACTCGTTCTTGAAGGAGTGGATCCTCTGTGGCAGGGATGTCCTCTGCGGCAGTGTCTCCCCCTGCAGGAGAGATGTTCATCGGAGAATCCTTACCTGAACCTTCACCGGCGTCGGTGTGCGGCGGCGATTCTGGAGAGAGAGATGGCTGTTGCGACGCGGCGGCAGTGGCGGCGGCGGCGTTGAGAGCTTTGAGGCGGTTGATGGCATCCATCGATTCACCTTCATTAAGGTCGTCCATCGTTGGTTGGGGCGAACCTCCCTGATCAGCTCCAGAAATCGAGGGTCCTCGAAGTAGCGGGCAAACGGATTTGGGATTGGAGATGCACCAGCCATTGATTTCAACTTCTTGATAAGCAATTTAGGGTTTTAGGAAAAACAGAGCACAAACAATCGAACGTAAGAAGATGGGAAATTTATACTTTATGTTCGATAGAGCAATTAGGGTTTTGAGAATTCAAGAAAATTCAAACTCTTTTAATCTGATTTGTATGAGAAGTGTAGTTGAATTAGGAGTTTGAATAATGGATAAAGAAAATAGGAGAGAAAAACGGGCGGTAGTATGATGGGACGTAAACATCAGGCAACGGTTACTTTTTGTGACCTGAACCGTCGCCTGCCGCACACTCGAGTGCTACCCAACGGTCAAGTGGGGCATTGCTCTGCGGCAGGTCGTTGCCAAAAATCAAAATCAAAATCCTTTTTTTTTTTTTTTTTTTTTAATATTTGATTTTTCTGTTTTTAATATATTTTCTTTTTCTATTTTTTAATATTCTCTTTTTCTGTTTTTGGAATATATTCTTTTTCTATTTTTCATTTTTCATTTTTTTTTTTTTTAAAATCAAATAAGTAAAATATTTTTGTGGTGTGAAAAATCAAGGCTTACAAAGCAAAATTAGGAAAAGATTAACAGCTATCTAATCCTAATGGAACATCATGCTGCATCATAAGTACTTAAACTCTACTTGGACATAATGCCATGTCAAAAATGAAATTATTAAATACTTAGTTCACCTAGTACATAGTATCTCAACCCATTGAGTATTAATTACATGTATATGGGTTTGACCATGTTGCCTAAAGTGGTTTGGGTATTTTCTCTTCCTTCGGAAAATTTTAATCTCATAAATTGACTAAGGCAGAATGCTGTGGCAAAGGTTCAGTAGGCATGACAATGCGGCAGCATGATGCAGATCAGCATCTAAGGCATGGTGCACATGCACAAAGAATTTCTTAAGGCATTGAAGCGTTCTGAGTCCAATGGCTTGGTGAAGATGTCAGCTATTTGATTCTCTGTAGGAATGTGATCAATCCTTAAAAGACGTTTTTCCACCAAATCTCGTATGAAATGATGCCTTATGCTGATGTGTTTGGTTCTTGAGTGCTGCACTGGATTATGACTGATATTTATGGCACTCGTATTGTCGCAGTAGAGTGTAAGAACATTGCTATCCAGGTGGTAGTCATCAAGCATGTGCTTCAACCAAATCAGTTGGGTACAGCAACTCCCTGCGGCAATATATTCTGATTCGGCAGTGGATAGAGAAATGCAGTTTTGCTTGCGGCTTTGCCATGAAATGATGTTGTTTCCAAGAAAGCAACATCCTCCGCTTGTACTCTTGCGTTCATCCGTGTCTCCTGCCCAATCAGCATCTGAAAATCCGACTAAATCGGTGGTGGTATCTTTAGTATACCATATGCCTAACTCGACTGATGCGGCAACGTAGCGTATGATGCGTTTGACTGCCTTCAAGTGTTCTTCCCTTGGATCAGCTTGAAACCTGGCACATAAACAAACGCTATACATGATATCTGGTCTAGTTGCCGTAAGATAAAGCAAACTCCCTATCATGGATCGGTAGAGTGTCTGATCCACTGCGGCAGTATCAGTTCCTCGGGAGATTTTGTCCGTTGAGCCCATAGGTGTTTTCATGGGCTTGGATCCTTCAAGTTGGAATCTTTTGATGAGATTCTTAGCATATGAAGCTTGTGAGATGAAAGTTCCAGTTGATGATTGCTTGATATGGAGCCCTAAAAAATGAGTTAGTTCTCCTACCATGCTCATCTCAAATTTTGATGCCATGGCAGAGGTAAATGCCTTAAGCATGTTCTCACATGTGGATCCAAAAACAATATCATCTACATAAATTTGAGCAATTAAAATTTTGGAAGAATTGAATTTGACAAACAGGGTCTTGTCGGCAGTGCCTCGTGTGAATCCAAAACTGAGTAGAAAATCAGTTAGGCAGCCATACCAAGCTCTAGGAGCTTGTTTTAGGCCGTACAATGCCTTGTGCAGTTGATACACATGGTCAGGATGTTTCGGATCTTCGAAGCCCTTTGGTTGTGCAACATATGTCTCCTCTTCAAGTATGCCGTTGAGGAACGCTGCCTTCACATCCATTTGATGTAAGGTGATGTTGAGGTGGCATGCAATGGCAATGAGTAGACGAATGGACTCCATGCGTGCTACGGGGGCAAAAGTTTCATCGAAATCGATGCCTTCAACTTACGTATAGCCTTGCGCCACCAGCCTTGCCTTGTTGCGTACAACCTGCCCGTGCTCATTCGACTTATTCTTAAATATCCACTTTGTCCCGATGATATTTTTGTTTTGGGGACGAGGAATGAGCTTCCAAACTTTGTTTCTTTCAAACTCGTTCATCTCTTCTTGCATTGCCATAAACCAAAATTCATCGGCCAATGCTTCTTTGGCATTCTTCGGTTCGATCGTTGAGAGATACGAGGTAATGCCTATTTCAACGCATGTGGCAGACATGCTTATGTTCTTGGTCATGTTGCGGTAGTTTATATACGGATGAACTCTCATGCGTCTGGCCAACATTTGACTCGAAGGGTGGTTTCGGACAACATGCCTTGGGGGATCCCTTCGTCGTTGGTTTGATTCCTCTTCACCATCTGATGAATCTGATTGATGTGGGGTGCTATCATCGTTTGATTGCTCAGGAGATGCTATCGAAGGTTGAGCATCATCATTCGAGCCAGTAGGTGCGGCAGTAGGCTGCGCAGGTGTGATACTGCCTTCAACTTCTGCTACTGCGGCAGGCTCGAGCAAACTTTTCACATCTTCTTCTTTAGGTTTTCTGAGTCGACTAAGATCATCAAAATCAACATTCACAGATTCAATGATGGTTCTAGTTTGTACGATAAAAATACGATAGGCATGACTATTCCTAGAGTATCCAACAAATAATCCTTTAAGTGATTTTGGATCAAGTTTCGATCTAGGTTCCCTATCATTTAAAACATAACAAACAGAGCCAAAAACATGAAAGTATTTCAAATTAGGCTTTCTATTGTTCAGAATTTCGTAGGCCGTCTTTGATGTTCCTGATCGTATGCTGATGCGGTTCAGGATATGGCATGCGGCATTGAATGCTTCTGCCCAAAATTGCTTGCTTAGGCCCTTGGCGATCAGCATGGTACACGCCATTTCCTTGAGGGTTCGGTTCTTCCTTTCAGCCACGCCATTTTGTTGCGGTGTTATGGGGGCAGAAAATTCTTGGGCAATGCCATGCGCGTCACAAAAACGAGAAAGCCGTTGGTTTTCAAACTCGGTGCCATGGTCACTTCTTATTCTCTTTACCGAGGCTTCATGGTTGGTCTTTATCCACCTAATGAGCTTGGACACCTCATCACACGTCTCACTTTTGTCTTGGAGAAAACGCACCCATGTGTATCTCGAGAAGTCATCGACTACGACGAGTACGTATCGTTTTCCAGAATGGCTTCTTGTCTCGAATGGTCCCATTAAATCCATGTGGAGGAGATCAAAGCATTTGGTTTGCTTTCGATACAGCTCTGCCTTGGAATTGGCAGGTCCTGCGGCAGTGGCATCAGTCTGTCCTGCGGCAGGTATTGCTGGATGACTTGCACGAGTCATTTTTCCTTGTTTGCAATGTCCACATGTAGTCTTCTGGATTTTTGGGAGAGCTGGAAGTCCACGAACAGCATTGAGCTTGATTAGACGCTCTAAATTCCCAAGACTTGTGTGTCCAAGTTTTTGATGCCATAGATCTATGTCATCTTTGACTTGTGCAGAGAGGCATGTTTCTCCAATGGAATAGCAGTTGTTTGCCTTGGAACGCTCCCCCTGAATGAGTGGGTTCCCTGCAGTATCAAACACTTCACACATTTGGTTAGTAAACCTTACATTCATGCCTTCATCGCATAGTTGACTTATGCTTATGAGATTCGTGATGAGGCCTTCAACATGAAGCACTTGCTGTAGCTTCGGCAGCCCTTTCACATTTAATGTGCCTCGGCCAATTATTGAACCACTGGACCCTCCTCCAAATGTGACCTCTCCTCCGTGAAAAACTTTGTAGTTGATGAGGTGATCACTATTTCCAGTCATATGCCGCGAGCATCCGCTATCGAAGTACCACTTATCATCTTTGGTAGCTTTGAGGGCAGTGAAGATAACATTGCATGTTTCAGCACTTTGGATGGCATTTGATGCGGCAGAGGAGTCATCGGAGGGATCTGTAAAACAAACATTAGTAGAGTGTTTAGTTTTGGGCAACCATTTGCGTATAGTCGTTGCCTTCTTTTTGATAGAATATCGTGAAGACATAGAATGTGCGAAGTATTTGGGATGCCGTGGTCCAGTGTTGGAGTGAAAATAAAATCCTTTTGCTTGATCCTCTTCGCGTCTCCAACAAAAAGGCCGAATGTGACCAGGTACAAGGCAGTAGTGGCAAACATATCGTCTTTTCGATTTAAAATGTTGTTTAGGCAGGGGCTTCCTTGTCTTCATCCTGCCTGATGGTGTCTGCCTTTGTTTTGGCCGTCTGCGGCAGTCTCTGGCTGAGACGGTGGCTTTGCTTTCGGTTTGGTCATCCCTTTTTGGAGTTAAGGATTGTGCGGCAGTTGTTGAAACGTCATTTGATGCCTTTACAAATGCCATGTCCGTTGGGTTTTTCTTTAGAAAAACGGCATCTACAACCTTTTGATGTCCGAGGCCTTCCCTTTCAACATGTGAAATACTCATTACGGCATCTAATTTTGTTGTTGCCGTGTTAAGTTTTAAAAAAGTATTGTTAGCAACTTCGAGTTTTGCATTTACACGATTAAAGTCAATTTTTAGTTTTTCGGCCTCCATATCTTTTCTGGTAAGTTGGACATCAAGTTTCTTTAATCGTTCTTCAAAGGTGTTCTTTTCTATGAGCATTTGTTCAATTGCCATGGCCTGCTTCTTCACTTTTTCTTCATATCCGGTTTTGGTTGAAGTAAGCATCTTCATCATCTTGGTCTGCCGGGCAAAGTTCATGCGTAGCTCATCGAAACTTTCTTTGAGCTCGATGAAAAGGTCAATGGGAACGGTCTCCTCTTCAGATTCATAACCATTGACTGAGGCAGTGAGACACAAGCAGTTCTCTGCGGCAGGAGTTTCTGTCGTTTCTGCGGCAGAGGCAAAGAATGCAACATGCCGTCGTGCATTCACATTGGATGGACCGTCATCTTCAACGTCAGATAGGGTTGTGCCTTCGAATTGAGCAGCAAGCGCAGTGGTTGAGTCTTCAAGGCAATATTGTTCCCTATCTTCTTGTGCAACCATGGAATTCAAAATTCCAATGCCTCGATCTTTTGAGGGGCATTCGGTTGAGTAGTGTCCAATCCCTTGACAAACGTGGCAATTGACTCTCGACCAGTCCTTTGAATTTGGACTTGATGTTGATCCCGTGCTTGGTTGGCGAATCACAAGGCGTCGATCTTGAGTTTGTGGTGACCTTGCCGGAAACTTCCTTCGTCGGGGATCGTAGGGCTTCTTCAGCGAGCGAACAAGTACAGCATCCATTTTCCGGGCGAGTAATGCAAACTGGTCATCTCCACCATTAGATCCAAGTAGCTCGTAGATCTCTTCATCGGTCAAGTCATTGGTAGAGGTGGGGCTGCTGCCATGAGAACTATTGCCTTGTTCTCTGCCGTCGGGCTCTGCCACGGTGTAGGCAATATTTCTCTCGTCGCTTCGTGAACGTGATTTCCCGTGAGTTTCACGATCCTCATGGTTCAGTTCATAATTCTTGAAGATCGCCATTAATGAAACATAATCTTCTTCAGACATTACGCTTTCTTCTATGGCAGTGACCTTCGGCAGGAACTTTTTGCTCATCGATCGCATACTCTTACTACACACTGCCGGGTTGCTAATGGGTGAACCAAGGTCAGCACATTCAGTAACAATGGACATTAATTCTCCAAAGTACTGAAGGCAAGTCTCGTCCTCGTTCATACGCAAGTTCTCGAAACGAGACATAAGCATACGGACCTTGGTTTTCTTCACTGTGTTGTTACCTTCACAATGAAGAGCCAGCAAATCCCACACTTGTTTGGCAGTAGTACATTATTTGACAATTCTGTACATATTACAATCGATGGATTCAAGGATGGCACACCTTGCCCTATCGTTGGCAGTAGCTGCGGCAGTCTCTTCGACAAACCACTTCTCCGGAGCTTTTTCAAGCTTGCCGCCTTCAGGGATTTCCTCCTGAGGTGGTTTCCATCCTCGAAGTACGGATAACCACGCACTGCGATCAATTGATTTGATCCTTGCTTCAATGCGGGTTTTCCAAAATCCATAATTACTACCGTCAAGAACAACCGGTGTTCGTACGATGTAAGATGGATCTGCCATTGTAAGTGTGCGTGATCAGACGGACCTTAAACACTAAGTAAGTCTAGTGCCCGCTCTGATACCACTTGAAAGTCGTAGGCAGTAAATAAAACGCAGTAAAATGCGCTGCCTAGGCAAGGCAGTGTTCTGCGGCAGAACAGCGTATGCCGCAGCACGATGCCTTGGACAGAAAAATCGTTCGTTTTACGTGATTTACTTAATTTAAGTATTTTATCCAGATTAATCAGATTGTTTAAGTGATAAAATGATATGTGATATATGTATATGAATTGCAGCGGAATTAATAAAAATAAATCACTCCGAACGAACATACACACGTACGTAAAAGTAAAGAACACAAATTTAAATCTTTGTATGTGTATTTAAATTATACACATACGAAACGGCCTTACGGCCAGAAACTTTATTAAAGAACGAGTCTTTACAAAACGATACTCTTGGATTTACAAAGATTTTACCAAAGGCTATACACATGTATGCCTTCGTATTAATCGTATCCGAAGAGTATGAACAATCAACAACAAAACCTAGCTACTGAATTGAACACCTATTCTAAGCTATCGAATCATCAGCCGAACAAAAGAACTCTCTTAGGGACGAGAGAACACACGGCACGACGAGCTTCACAAATGAAGTCGCGGCTCTAAAAGCTCGATGATCGATCTTGTAATGGAAATGTGTTTCTGAGGTGTTGTGTTGTATTCTGGATTGTTGAGGAATGCAGCTGTAGACGTCCTCTATTTATAGGTGAGAGTCTTCAACTAATTCCCTTGAAAAGCTAAGTCAACAAGCGGTTGAGAGAAACCAGGGCAGGCTGCTTTGACTGCTGCCGCAGGATGCCTTCTGAAGTTCTTCTGGAATTCACTGCCACACTGCACTGCCTTCCATACTATTTGGACTTCAGCATTCCCTTGCCCTTATATCATGCTTCGCTTGATTCTCTGAACTCAACCTCTTGTCCAAGCCTTGCACTGCTTGCGGCATAACTCTGCCTGGCTGTGCTGCGACAGAAACCTTCTGTGTTGATTGTTTTTCAAGCACGTTCCAACTAATGAACTATGCTAAATCAAATCACCAATATGACAAGTGATTACAACAGTTTAAATTGTGAAGAAAAATAAAACAAATAAATATGTTAGCAAAACAACTTCTGCCTAGATCCTTTAAGGCATTGTAATGCCCAAACATATTTATCCTTACAGTTAAGTGTCATATGAAAATTAAAATTGAATATAATTAATTTAAATACGTACGTTGTTAAGTTGTTTTTAATAACGGTGGGTCGTTAAAATCTGACGAGAAAACTAGACGAAGAAAGCCGGAAATTGCTTATGTTTATGTTCGAATGATTGCGAGATGTCTTGTCCTTTGACCGTATAATAAAAAAAAAAAAAAAAAAAAGGAATATATTTTTAATGTTTTTTGGCCGACATAAAATGTACGTACGTACAAGTTGAGTGTCTGTAATAATTAGGATTAGGAGTAATGTTTATTGTTTTGGTGTTGTGGGACCCTTTCATACTCGGTATAGTATGTGTTTAGTTGAATAATTGTGTGAAACGTAATAAAAAACCAACGGTCCGAATCTTGATTCCCAAATGTGGCCAACTGAATTGATTATGACAATTCAAATTGTTTATTTGCAATATTCCATTTCGGGAATAAGCTGAGAACATGAAATCAACCAACCTCCTCGAAATATAAATTATTCATATATATATATGTATTTCTTGTCCCTCAATTTGGATTAATATAAGTTTTATATATTTAATTTATGGAGTATGTATAATGATCAGTAAAGTTTTAATAGGTTGAATGAAAAGTTGGATTTTATAATTATGAAAAAGAGCACAAGATGTTTAGATATTGTGATACTTATTATAGGTAGATAACTAGCATGAAATAACTACTGAAACTATATATGTGCCTCTATTTAAAAATGATTCATGAATTAATTTAATATATTTAGGCATCAACTACCTTAGATATTTTTTTTTTAGATACAATAATTAGGAATTCTATGTGGCGGTGGGAACCGGATGCATCAATGACTACATATATATGCAATATACACAATAATTTAGAACTTTGATAAAATGCCTACATCAGAATAAAAAATATTACTTAATTAATTGTCATGGTATAATTTGCGATTGTTATGTGTTTATTTAATTTTATAAGAATGAATTTACTTCGATTGGTACAAAGTTACACAACAAAATCAATGTTGGTCAAACTCCACTACAATTAAAAACGACCTTCGCGAAAATACAAAATAATTAAAACAAGACAATTAAAATATGATAGCAATCATTGAAAACATTAATAGACAAAAAATATGGAAAAAAACACCAAAGGCGAAAAAAAAAATATCTATCGGTTTTCTCGAACCCATGATTCATAAACATTGTAAGCACTACTGGAAAAAACAACCGTGGATTACAGATCGAATTGATTGACAAACTCCATTAGTCGGTTATTAAATAGAAAGTATCGGTACTAGGTACTGTAAATTACTGAAGGACGAGTCGGTCAACACTAAAATACTTCGTGTTATAGAGCAATCAAAATTTTCTCTGCTCCTATTGAAACGCACCAACCAAGCAATTAATAATGCTTTCAAACCCTTATCATGAAGATGAAAAAAACGACTTCTTATTTTGGACATGAGTTCCTACTTTATATTAAGATTAAAATAGTCTCTGATGATATGATATTTTTGAGTTTAATTTAAATTCATAATTATTAATAGCATTAAATAGAAATAAATTAGATAATTATAATTATTATTAAAACTAGTGCAAAAAATTGAACAATATCTAATAAAAATATGAGAGAGAATGTATTAGTTTTATGAATCGCACATTACAAACAATATATAGGTCGTTGACTCGTTGCAACAATTTTTTTTCACAAGATTTGTCACAACTGACTTGTGATGGTTACATCTTTCACTTTTAAAGTTTTTCTAAATTATCTCTTGACCGCTTTATGTTAACTTTTTTGGGAAGACCCAATTTGAGAAAAGAGATGACCATCGTGATTTTGGGAATAATGGAACGTGTACTAGTTTGGCTACCTTAAGTAAATTACTTCCTCACATTTTTTAACGGTAAATTACAAAAAAAATATAATCATTAAAAAATGTCGAGATCACACTTCATTTGTAAATTACAAAAAAAGTGTGATCATTAAAAAATATCGAAAAGAGTAATTTTTAATCAAACTTATTTATAATTATTTACACATTCTTATTTAATTAAATGTTTTAATTTTCTTATACTTACTTTTAACTTTAAAATATAATAATACTTTTATATTTTTGTCTATATTTTAAATTTTATTCACAATTAATTTTATTTTTTTATGTAAAAATACCATTTTAATTTTATTATTTTTTATCAACACAATAACAATAATATTTTTTATTCTCCATTTGTTACTAAATGTGAAAATATTGTATTTAATATTGTATTTAACAATAACAATAAATGTATTTAATAAAGATGAATGAGAAAATTAGTAATTCAAATTTATGATACACAAGAAATTTTAAAAACAACAATATAACCACTTTTCTAAAATTAATATTTCACAATAAACAATATAACCACTTTTCTTAAATGGATAAACAATATTACATAAACAATGGTAATAATAAACCGCCTACAAATTTTAGGCGGCCTAAGTAGAAATTAATCGGGTTTAGGTAATTTCGTATAAAAAAAAACTAAAATAATATTTTTTTCGTTTAGTTGCGAATTTAACGTTTTTATTTACTACAAAAGTTAATAAAATAATATTTTTTGTATTAAATAGATTAAAAAAATAATATTTGATTTAATTTGTGAAATATGATTAAAATTTTTATAATATTTTAGTTTTGTTGAATGTATAAACAAAGATAATATAACTAAATATTATAATTAAACTAAAAAACTTGTTATTTTTTCCAAAAATATATATATAATTTATTTTTAAAATATAATATAAATTAATTAAATATAAAAATGTAAATTGATTAATTTATGCTTAGTTCTCAGATTAATTCCTCTAAGCCTTTAAGTCTTTAAGTCCCGACTAGCGGCAAAAGAACCTTGCCTATATTTATGAATTGGAATGAGTAATTTGTATAATGACAAGAAACGTGTTAAACCAACCAAGTTGTTAGGCCCAACCCCCAACCCGACCCGAAGAATCGAGCTTCAAAGGATAAGTAGTGCCCGATCACCAATATTTTAAAATTAAATAAAATAATATAAATTTTTTTTTTTTAATATTAAAATAAAATCTCATTAAAAATATAAAAGTATATATTAATATTTAATTTTAATAACTATAACTAAAATCCTAAAAATAATAAAAATAAACATAATATTAATAAAAAATTATAACAAAATCAATACTTTAAATAAATAAAAATATAAAATTTATTCTAAAAATATAGTAAAATATTTGAGACAAAATAAAAAATAAAAATATATTACCTCTGTCTCAACTAGGGCTGGAAACGAGCCGAGCAGCTCGCGAGCGCTCGCGAGGTGCTCGAGTCAACGCTCGGCTCGAGTTCGGTCAAACTCGAGCTCGAGTCGAGCTCGAGCCGAGCATAATTCTATTCGAGTCGAGCTCGAGCTCTAATCTTGAAGAATCGAGCGTCTCGCGAGCCGCTCGTATATAAAAAAAATTAATTAAATATTTTAATATGTGTATATATATCGAGTCGAGTCCATCTTTTCGAGCAGTTCGAGTCAAGTCGAATTCGAGCAATACGAGCAGAGTAACTCGAACAAGCTGGTGTTGAACTAATCGAGCGGGCAGAAATCGAGCGGCTCGATCGAGCCGAGCTCGAGCTGCTCGATCGAGTCGAGCTCGAGCATAAAAAAAAATCGCGAGCCGAGCTCGCAGTGGCGGAGAGAAAGGGGGGTCAAGGGGGTCAGTGGACCCCCCTTTCCCAATAATTTTTTTAAAAATAAAAATAAAAAAAAATTAAAATTTATTTTAATTAAATAAAATAAAAAAATAAATTAATAAATATAAAATACAATTATTTACCCTAATTAAGTAAAAGAATATACTCAATTTACTTTAAATAAAATAAAATTAAAGAATACAAAGGGCATGAAAAGTTTTTTTCTTTCGCTCACTCTCGTCCTCATCGTCTCATTCAATGAAACCCTAATTTTTCACTTACCAAGTTCGATTTTGGTTCGATTCAATTGTTATTTAATTTAATGAAACCCTGAAATTTTAATTGATTTAGCTAGAGTTGCGATTTGTTTTGATTTAATTATTGTTTTTGCTGTTGGTTTGATCGATAGAGGTATTGAGTTTGTTTTAGTGTTACTAATTGCAACTGTTGTTGTTGCTACTGTTAAGAGAGACTTCTCTGCTATTAATAGTGAATTGCGCAACAAAATGGGAGATACATTTCTTACCAATTGTTTGGTTTGTTATATCGAGAAAGACGTCTTCAGAAGTATTGATAATGAAGTTATATCCAACATTTTCATAATATGAGAACTCAAATATTGGACTTGCCTCCTTTACATCCATAAATAATACAATGACAAGATTATTGTATACTTTTGCAGCAATGAACTCTATTATAGTTATAAAAAATATTGGACCCCCCTTTGTAATTTCTCTGGCTCCGCCACTGCAAGCTCGAGCACCCTCCCAAGCAGCTCGTCGAGCTCGAGCCTGCTAATTATTTTTCGAGCTGGCTCGATAAGCACAAAGCTCGACTCAACTCGGCTCGTTTCCAGCCCTAGTTCCAACACAATAGTACATAATAATAAGTTACTGACTATTGTATTGGGACAAGTGTAGTACGTAGTAATAAGTTAGGGTCAGCTTGCTTGGTCGATTTTTTCTATGTTACTATTCTAATCCATGCAAAAAATGTAAATGTGTCATTAAAATTAGCCTAACCAATAAAATGAAAAAATAAATTTAATGTAACGTTACATATTAATTATTGTGTGGAATTAAAGTAAAAATACTACAAAATGGATGACTTATTATCTCTTAATTAGTTTAATACTTTTATCCCAAAAAAATATGCACTCTTTATATACAATATACAGTATTAATAAGTTTTGTATATTAAATTTCATTTTCTCATGTTATATAGTTACCATGCCTATTAATTGTGACTTATATAAAACTACTAATAATATATGATCAAGGGAACAAAGAGAAATTCTTTAACCCACCCTAATTTAAAATACAATTATAATAATTAATGAGAATTATGTTATTTAAAATAAAATTAAACAAATGCCAACATGTGTATATAAAAAGAGTGAGGGTGGAGCGAGTAAAGAAAAATTGGAAAGCCATGATGGATAAAAGCTCATGCAATTCTACAATACAGCTATCTACGTGTGTTTCATGAGCTGTACATCTAATTAACACATGATACTGTAGTACATGTTTTATCCACGAATTCCCCACGCCTTCCTTTCTCTCTTTTAATCCTTGCATTAATTAAAATGTTACTTATATATATATATATATACTTTTTATTATATAGTAGTAACAATATTATAACATTATTAATATAGTACATATGACCAATATATATAAATACACATCTCACACTCTATAATTCTAACATGAGTCAACCACTGCACCCCAACCAACCACCTCTTCCCTCGCCGCCGCCACCACCACCACCGCCAATGCCGCCACCGCCTATCCCTCACTCCCCCAAGGATCAATCTCTTCATCTTCACCCTAACATCGGAATAAGCGAAAGCGAAACACTCCCTTCTCCGAAAAAGGTCAAGAAAACGGCCACCCCTTCCGGCGGGGGCAAACACCCCACCTTCCGGGGCATACGGAGCCGAAGCGGGAAATGGGTTTCCGAGATTCGACAGCCCAAAAAAACGACCCGAATATGGCTCGGCACTTACCCCTCCCCCGAAATGGCCGCCGCCGCCTACGACGTGGCGGCCCTGGCCCTCAAGGGCCCCGCCGCCGCCGCCGTCTTGAACTTCCCTGATCGCGTCCCCGATTACCCCGTCCCGGCCTCCCCCTCGCCGCCGGACATCCGCCGGGCGGCCGCCGGAGCGGCGGCGCAGATGAAGGCGGCGGCGGCACATGAGGTGGTTGTTAGTCCGGCTTCTAACACGGAGACGTTTACGACGAGCTGTTATGATCACGATGAGTTTATTGACGAGGAAGCGCTTTTCCATATGCCTAATTTGCTAAAGGACATGGCGGAAGGAATGCTCGTCAGCCCGCCCAGAATGGACGCGCAGCCGTCCGATGACTCGCCGGAAAACTCGGATGCTGAAAATCTTTGGAGCTATTTCTGATCGATCATGATCAAGAGATATATTTTTAGGAAAATCTATTTACGTACTATATAATTAAGAATAGAAAATCACATAATACTACTATATAATTATATATATATTGTGTTATTAAAACAATAGATACAAGAAATTGTGGTAAAAACTAGGGGTGGGCGTTTGAGCTCGAAAACTCGAGCTCGGACCGAAAACCCACCAAAAAAGCTCGTCACGGGCCGAGCCTAATTTTTTTAAGGACCGGCTCGCTATAGGACCGACCCGTGAAGTGTATATACGGTCCGAGCCCAAGCCCAAAAATATTTAGGACCGAAAGCTCGGCTCGGACCGTCAATTTCATTTTTTATATTATACTATATATATATATATTATATATATATAGTAAAAAAAGATTTAGTGTATATTATTGTTATTATTATTAAGATTTTCACTTCAAGTTTTTCACTTCACACTCTCTTTCGTTCCTAGTTAACACTTCACACTCACAGTGCACATCATTGTAAAAAAGATTAAAAAAAAAAATTAAACAATACTTTGTATAAGAGGAAGACAATAATCGAAAGTATACTTGATTTTTCTAGTGCTACTGTGGTTTATATATATTTTTTAAAAATAATTTTTGAATTAGTGATGCTAATTAATTGTTAGTCTTACTTTTTTCTATTTTGACTAATTGCAAAATTAACTTGGTTTTTATTTTTATTTTTTGATTTTTATTTGGGGAAACAATAAAAACATCATTTTTTGTTTTTATTTTTAAACTTTCACTTTAGTATCATATGATTTAAATGTTTGAAATTTTTATTGAATTATAAATTAGATAAAATTTGTAATAGAAATTCTATAAAATTTGGGACCGAAAACCCGAAAAACCAGCTCGAGCTCGTCATGCTCGGTCCCAAGCCGGGCCCCAACCTCATACAAACCCGGCTCGGCTCGGACCGCAGAGGTCGGATTTTGAGCCGGATTTTGATATTTTTGGGCTCGGCTCGACCCGCGCCCACCCCTAGTAAAAACTACCACAATCACTTTATTAGTTTTGTGGCATTTTTCTTTAAAAAAATGGAATTGAACTTATAATTCACTCAAAAGTCATAGAAAACTGCGGGGGCAGAATTTTAATTTCATACATATATGTAATCTTGATATACTCAAATTTTAGTACCTTCAATTTGCATTATCGATGTTTAATATGGGTGTATCTCGATGACTACAGTAAAATAAATTAAAAAAAACATTTTATATTCCACTTAAATTGGGTTCACTTTTTTGATCGGTAAATAAGGAATAATGTTAATATTGCAAGAAATATTATTTGAAATGTGTAGGTTTGATCTCAAGTTAAAGATTTGTTTTTTTATTATTTGAGTGTTGATATTATAAGGATTTATTCATTAAAACTCTATATGATTTTTTTTTTTACTTTTAAATTTGGATATATTCAATCTCAATTCATAAAAGTTTATTAAAATCTTTGAGATATCTAAGTACATATTTTATTATATTTTTAAATCTATAAGTATTCAAATTAATTTTTTTATAAATTCGAGGAAGTTCTCTAAAAAGAATTTGGGTGCTGCCAAACAAATCTTGGGGGATGAAAATCACAGGAGTAAAGAGGGTCTTGAGCTGTCTCAAGAGGAGTATCTGAAGAAGGTATTGACGAAGATTAGCATGGAGGATGCGAAACCTGTGAGCACTCCTTTGGCTAGTCACTTCCGTTTGTCAAAGGAGGACTCGCCGGTGAGCGAGAAAGAGCTAGAGCATATGGATAAAGTCCTTTACGTCTCCGTGATTGGGAGCCTTATGTATGCCATGGTGTGCACGAGGCATGCCATTGCCCATGCAGTGGAAGTGGTCAGCCGATTTATGAGTAATCCGGGAAAACAACATTGGGAAGCCGTCAAGTGGATCTTTCGATACTTGAGAGGGACTTCCAATTTTTTTTTGAGATTCCAAAAATCAGATTTGGGGTTATTCGGGTTCGTGTACGCGGATAACGGAGGTGATGTGGATAGTAAAACTACTGGGTACGTGTACACTTTCGGGGGTACCGCGATAAGCTGAGTGTCGAGGTTGCAGAAGATCGTAGCACTATCTAGTTGCGAAGCGGAGTACGTTGCTGTGACGAAAGCGCGAAGGAGATGATGTGGCTACATGCTTTCCTGCTAGAGCTGAGGCAAGATAACTCGGGGAGTATCTTGTATTACGACAGTCAGAGCGCCATTCACTTGACGAAGAATCCGGTGTACCATGCTCGAACGAAGCATATCCAGCTGAGATATCACTTTATTCGATCGACCTTAGAGGAAGACATCTTGGTGTTGGAGAAGATTCTTGGTAGTAAGAATTCGACCGACATGTTTACGAAGGTGGTACCTTGCGACAAGTTGAGTTGTGTTCAACCTCGGTTGGTCTTCTGGGATGAGGACCGAGGACGCCGCTGCAATGGGAAGAGACGATAGGGGTCGTGAATCAGCTTCAAGTGTGAGATTGTTGAGTATAGGGGCCAATTCACGCCGGAAAATGTCGAGAGGACGAACGGGAGAAACGGTCGCCGTAAGGGTTCCGGTGATCGCGGGCAGCCACCGGCGGTCACGGAGCAGGTTTCGGAGGGCGCCGAAACCGAGGAAACAAGCTCAGACGGACTGCATAATTTGGAGGTCTTTTGGCGGGCGCCGATCGAACTCCGGCGGTCGCGGGCCGATTTCGGCGGTCGCCGAAATGGCGTTGGCGAGCGCCAATTTGGTGTCGGCCGACAGTGATATGGCGTCGGCCGACAAGCTGGGGCTTTTACGTCCCAGCGGGATTTTTCTCCCTTATTATTTTTCCCTCCCCTATATAAGAACCCTGTGCCTGTAAAAATAGGGTTAACACCTCCAGAAAACCTAGAAGCAATTATAGTATTACAAAGCCTTGTAATCAAGTTCTATAATCGTTCTAGTGAATTATTGCAGCGGCAAGAAAGTAGACGTAGCCCTCGTTAATGGGTGAACCACTATAATTTCTCGTGTCATTTAATTTCGGTATTTTTCGTTCTTGTTTGTTCGTGTGCTTCTCAGGGAGGGAATTCGGACGCGAATATCCCAACAAATAACATTTTAAAAACCTTGTTAATGTGATAAGGTAATTCAACTTATACTTGAGCATAATGTTCGGTATCTAATTAATGTGGGATATATATATATATATATATATATATATACCAGTGAGAGGTTGCGTACGGATATTAAATGCTTGTAAATTTGTTGTGGTTAGCAAGACATTAGAATTGTAAGCTCAACTTTAAACATGTTTATTTTAAAACAAAATTACTTAAATAAACATTCTTTTTGTAACCCTTACAAACGACAAAAGTCGTTTAACTATCAACCAAAAAGGGATAGACGGAGAATCATTATGTACTCAACTGTCTGTAAGCAACATGGAAATAGTGACAGTTCTATAGCATCTTTTATAACTAGATGGTAGATGTAGAGATTTTAAACCTTCTTTAGCCGCCTTAATTGAAACTAGTTTATGTCATGGACCAGTTTATTTCGACGTGTCCCCAAATTTAACTCTCTCAATGACAGATAGTAATTTACAAGATGCAATGCAATTAACAATTCATACAAATGGTTATAATTTTAAACCTGGAAGTGAAATAATAGCAATTTGCTATAGAGTTTATTATAAAGTTTTACAAACTTTAAATCCAAACATTAATAAAAGAAGATTATCTTCCCCAGGAACTACAACTGTGGTTCAAACAAATTTATTAACCTCAAACATTGCCACCAACAGATTAATTAAGTGGAATGAAATAAATTTCCCAGAATCTTGGACCCTTCCGCAAGAGTTGGAACCAAAACCAAAAATAAACAATGAAATAGATCAAATAATAGAAACCTCCGAAGGAGACGTAGAGATAAAATTTGGTTCTGATAGAACAATAAGGTTACCCCGAACAACATCATCAAGATGTTCGACCATAAACGATTATTTTTGTACCCCTCACGAATCAGCTAGGGCAAGCACTTCTCAATTAAGAGAAGAGATTGACACAGTTGAAACAATAAGAATAAGTCAAAATAAAATTCCAGAAGGAATTTATACCCAAAGTAGAAAATCACCTACTCAATCAGAAATGAGTTTTCACGTTTAAATGATTGATTTATCCCCAGGAAGTAAGATGAGAGAAATTCTTAATGCAGAATTTCAGCAAGACAAGCATGAATTGTTTAGAAAATGGTATTTCAATAAATATTCTTCAAACAAGTTAAAAAAATTTAAAGAAGAATATTACAATTATATTGAGAAAACTCAAGATTACCTTTCTTTCGTTACTTGGTTTATTAAGAATTATATAAATAATACCAATAATCAAATTTCAGTTTTACAAAAAACATGGAAAACTAATCAAGGTGAAATAACTGCACCTTTTCCTCCTGAACAAACAATTTGCTTAAATTCTAGTACAGAAGCCACTGCTTACTTAAATTTACAGAAAGTAGAAAGTGCTCAAATTACGATAAAAGAATTAAATGCAATAATTAAATCTCAAAATTATACAAATACCTACTTGATTTGTTTAGGAGATCAATTTCTTTCCCTTGAGAAAGATTTAAAAACCCTTCAACAATCTATTGAGAAACAGATTAGCCAACAAGAATTAATAATACAAAAATTTTGTAAAAGCGAGAGTAATACTGAAAATTTTCCTTCATTAATTAATACACCAATGATTCAACCTCCAATTAACATAAATGGCTTCAGAATGGAAACCAATAGTGAAAATTTTATTCAAATCCTTGAAAAGAAATTTTTCAAGCTAGACAGTGAAAGTTGTTGGGAGCATTGTTCTTTTTCTCCTTTTCTTTTATCTTCAACAATTGTTGACTGGATAGTTGAGGCCATTTTCTCTATATTTTCTTCTCCCATATTAGTCCACCATTTGTAGAAAAATTTTCTTTTTAGCATGGGTATATTTAGTTTATTCGAAGAGACTGAAATCGTCCATCTCCAAATCCAAGGAATTTGGAATTTTGTAAAAAACAGGAAAGGACATTGTCCAACAATCAACCTGTCTGAGTTTAATTTGGTGACTAATGAACTATTGTCACACCAAGGATTATATAAATCCATAATTTCCTTTGGCAGTATTTCCAAAGAAGGGCCAAATTTTGACCACCACTCATAAAACCAATTTGGAATATGCTTATTAAGGATTTCTGGGTTTATTGTGAAAAACCAAGAATGCTTATTCTTAGGGTTCTGGTAGTAGAACGCTTTTGAAAAAGCCTGGATATAATCCCAATAATTGAAGTAGATATATTTACCTTCTGCCATTCGGATGGCTTTGTCTCCATTAGGGTTTATTCCCCACTCTCTTGGCAGTAAAACTTTATTAATATGACACTTGCTGAAGTTTATAAAACTTTCAGGGTTATTATTTTGATAGTGATGAGTAATGGTTACCGATTCGGTAATTTTTAGGAGGACTTCATAATTTGGCCTTGTTTTTCCATGTAGACCGGCATACCCTCTTGATTCAAGATACCTTGTTCTGATTGACCATCCATCATTTGGCGTCATTTGAATATCTTCATCTTCTATGTACAGAACATCTTCTGTGATTGGACTTTCAAAGTACTCTTTTTCTTGTTGTACTTCATTGGTAACGTCTTTATAAGACGTTTTATTAGAAGAGGAGGAAGGTATATCTTCCTTTTTTGGAGGAGGCAATTGTGGCACAATTTTGCCTCTGCTATGGTATACTGTCCAATCCCCTATTAGGGGAATCGTCGATTCTGTCTGGGATAACATATTGCTAATCCCATATCCGCGGCCTCGGGAATATCCACGACCTCTTCCCCTATTAGGGGTTGTCATTTCCCTGTAAAAATTCACGGGTTAAGAAATCAGCAAGAGAATTATTTTCTCCTTTTATGTATTCAATATCAAATTCAAAGGCCGATAACTGAGCTTGCCAACCTGCAAATATTTGCTTAGAGACAAGATTTTTAACATCTTTCTCAACTATTGATTTTGCAGAACTACAATCAATTCTCAGTAAGAATTTTTGATTTAATAAGTCATCTTGAAATTTTGAAATACACTTTATAATAGAAAGCATCTCTTTTTTAATGGTTGAATACTTTGACTGCGTGGGATTCCATTTTCCTGAGGTAAACCTAACAAGATGTTCTTTTTTGCTGTCAGGATTTAATTGTTTTAAGATTCCGCCATAACCAATATTTGAGGCATCAGTTTCAACAATTTTAAAGTATTTAGGATTAGCAAGAGATAAACATGGCAAACATCTTACTTTGGACTTAATTTTTCTAACAGCTTGTGAATGCTCTTCTGTCCATGGTGAGACGTTTTTTCTTAATCTAGAGTACAAAATTTTTGTGTCTTGGGCTAAATTCTTATAATAATCTGAAATATAATTTAGACTTCCAAGAAATCTTTGAAGCTGTTTTGTATCGGTGATATTATCTGGGAATTTTGAAGCAAATTCTATACTTCTTTCAATTGGGATTATCTTTCCTTGCGAAATCGTATGTCCTAAAAACCTAACTTGGACTTGAAATAATTTCATCTTAGGGGCGGAAATGACTAACCCATTATTTTTTATTAAATTTTTAAATATTTTTAAATGTTTTATATGTTTTTCTATCGTTTTAGAAAATACTAAAACATCATCTATATAAACAATTATAAATTCTGTATATGGGTTAAATATTTCATTCATGATATTCTGAAATTCAGAAGGAGCATTTTTTAAACCAAATGGTAAAACATTCCATTCATAATGACCAAATGGAACTGTAAAAGCTGTTTTATACCTATCAGACTCATTAATTTGAATCTGCCAATATCCTGACTTCATATCAAATTTTGAATAGATTAGAGCATCGTTTAGTCTATCTAATAAATCCTTTTTATTGGGAATTGGATATCTAATCCATTTCAATACCTTATTAAGGGGTTTATAGTTTATGACTAACCTTGGAACTCCTCTTTCCTTTTCAGCAGCATTATTTACATAGAATGCTGTACAACTCCAAGGAGATTTAGATTTACGAATTAAACCTTTCTTTTCGAGTGAGCTTATTTCTTTTTTGCATAATTCTAAGTATTCATGGTTCATTTGAGCTGGCCTAGCTTTAGTAGGAATTTGATTTTCTTTGAATTCCTCTTCATAAGGTAGAGAAATAACATGTTTCTTTCTGTTCCAAAATGCATTAGGTAGTTCATTGCATACTTCTTCTATAAACTGTTTTTCAATTAAATTAATTTTTTCTTGTATTTCTTTTTTCTTTAGCTGATCATTTATATTAAGAATTTCTATTTCATCTTTTAAGAAACATATTTGTTTTTCTTTATTGAGAAGAATATCTCTTACTTCATTTAACATTCTTGTGTGCGGATCAGTTATGAATTTGAATAATACATTTTTTCCATTTATTATTGAAGAAATACCATTTTGGTCAATATTATTGATTGGCATAATTTTGTGGAGGAAAGGAGTTCCTAAAATAATTCTGTGAGTAAGATTTTTTACCAAGATAAAAGATGTTGGCAAACATATTTCTCGATTGCAAATATTGACGTTTGAAAGTTTATATTTAACTCTAAGTTTATCACCACCTGCTTGGGTTAGTGATTGTGTTGTTTTGGAAAAATATTTTGTAGGAATTATACCTTCTTGGATGCAATTTAAATCAGCACCGCTGTCAATAAGCGCTACCTCATTTTCTAATATAAAATCCCTATTAATAATTAGAGTAATCTTTACAAACCATTTTTGTGATGTTACTTGATCTAAAAGATTTAGATACTCCAAATTATTTGTTTTTTGAGGAATTTCCTCTATTTCTTCGCTTTTGAAAGGTTGACTTTCTAATGTTGTAAGTCTTTGTGATAGTACAGCTTGATTTTGTTTTAGCTGTCCTATTTCTCCTTTCAGAGAACTAATTTCTCTTTTTAAATCACCAATTGAGACTGGAGTCTCTTTAATTTTTGTCTGTTGGAATCTGTGTAGTACTTCACTTAATTGATAAGGTGCCTCAATTAGTAAGGGAGGTTCTGGTTTGTCTTTTATTAGAGTTTCAATTATTTTCTTTTTTAGACCGGAGTCCGTAATTGATTCTAGTACTTTTAATATTTTATCTTGATCATCAGTCAGGACATTTAACCCATTCATGTCAACAATGGATTTCCAGTAATTATCTTCATTACATTGACAATCCTCATTGTCAGTATTTGAAGATTCAGAGGATGTTCCATATATAACTCCTAATTCTTCTTCATTTGAAGATTCAGTATCAGTTTCAGAGTTTATTAATACTTTTTCTAACTGCAATCTTAGGTTTTCATCTTGTATTTCATTAAGAGCTTTCTTTGTCCAGCATCGATTTGCATAATGACCAATTTTGCCACATTTATGACAGCTTATATCTAGTTTTTTAGCTTTCCTTTTTCCTTTATTAGGCATATGTGGTTTATCTTTTCTTAAGAATTTTTTATTATAGTAATTTCTTTTGTAATTCTTTTTATAAGAATTTTCTTTGATATAATTCTTTCTTCTAATCTTATCGAATTTATTATTTTTAATATCTGGCGGCCTGAGAGGCTTTCCTAGGTCAAAAGCAAATTGCTCGCAGAATTCACCAAGCTGGTGTTTTTCCGATTTTTGTTGCTTTTTTAGTTGATTTTTTAATTTAATATCATTACAAAGGTTCAATCCTTCATTTATGCAGGTATTTATTAGTTGACCATAAGTCAATTCTGAGTAATTAATATTGATTCCATCATTTTTAACTCGTAATGATTGCCGAACTTTTTCAGCAAAAAGATGAGGGAGGCCGTCTATAAACTTAGATTTCCAATGAATTGAATTGGGGTTTGTGAGTTGATAAACTCTTGACAAAAATGTATCTTTGTACCATCTAAAATGAGTTAAGGAAGGACATCTTAGATTTTGAAGAAGAGTTTGAATTTTTTCTCCTAAGGGAGTTGAAGTTCCTACAAAATGTTGTAGGATCGATAAACACAGTGTATAAACTGCGTCTTCTTCGCCTGTTGTAGCCATACTAGTACTTGGATTATTTGGTTCTGGCTTAATTAATTTTTTGTGGTTTAGAATTTCTATTTTTTGTGTTTCTGTTAAATAATGATCCCACCATCCTCTTAATTGTCCAACAAAACCAGTAGTTATAAAAGATGCTATAGAACTGTCACTATTTCCATGTTGCTTACAGACAGTTGAGATAGCAAAAGACGGAGATGAATCAATGAAGTCAGCTTCGCCAAGAGGATCTATTGATTCCAACAGTTCCCTTAATTATTTTGCGGGTGAAGGACAAGAAGACGAACCTACACCAGCCGACGTCTGGGATGCCCTAATAGTGACATTAACACAGCAAGCTAAAGACTCTAAACGAGGCAAAGCCAAGTTGGGATAAGAATGCCCTAATCCAGTTTAATTAAGCTAAAAGCAATGATGCTTTCTCAGCAGCAGCACTCATTACAAGTGCTATCTTCGCAGAAGCACTCAAGGAATTAGTGTCACCTTTGTCAGATGCACTCAACCACTATACGTGGTTCTTAATAATTTGTAATTTTATATTTGTTTCTTTACATAGTGCATTATATGATGTGACGATGGGGCCCAAAGAGTACCCGACATCTATAATGGTAGCTTTGTAATAGTGGTCTGTAAAAGTCATGTGTATTGTCCGTAGTGTTTGAATTTGTTCTGTTTTAGAACCTTTGTACTCTCTATATAAGGAGAGGTTTGTATGTTGTATTTTTCAGACTTGATTTGGAATAGAAAAATTATTTCATATTATATTGTGTTCTCTCATACAATACTCTCAACATCACCGCCTTTCGCTATCAACAAACATCACTACGCACGACGCATAGCTCCCTCCGTACGCAACCTCTCACTGGTATCAGAGCCAAACCCCCCATACAAGGTACTATTTCGATATCCATTAAATTAATGGAATTACAGAGCTAAATTTTTGTTGTGGGTGGTAAGATGTTAGATGAGTAAGTAAAATTTGAACATGTAAAAAAAAAAAAAAAAAAAAAAAAAAAAAAAAAAAAAAAGAGTAAAAATGTCGAAAATTTTTAGTGTTTTCTTTTCTTGCCACAATGTTTCGATTGCATATTCAAGGCTAGATAAAAAGAAAATTTTGCTAAAATTTTCGTTAACCCTGATTTTTGGAGTTTTCTCCGTCTATCCCTTTTTGGTTGATAGTTAAACGACTTTTGTCGTTTGTAAGGGTTACAAAAAGAATGTTTATTTAAGTAATTTTGTTTTAAAATAAACATGTTTAAAGTTGAGCTTACAATTCTAATGTCTTGCTAACCACAACAAATTTACAAGCATTTAATATCCATGTCTAATTGGGATAACGATGAACATGAAATTGAATCTGTTAAAAACGCAGAACTAATAGAATATCCAAAAAATTTGGATAAATTAAATAAATGGGTTATACCTTCAGTATCCCCACATAAAATTTATGAAATTGGATTTCTTGACTTAAAAGCAAGATTTGCAATTAAAACGCTAGAACAAACAATCAGAATATCCGATAATACACAAACAATTAGGTTATTGTCAAAAAGAGACTTAGCCCCTTTTAAAAATTATAAATTTATCCATATTGGATTAATTCAAGTAGCATTTAAACCCTTAACCTTGTTAGGTGTAAATTCAAGTATAATGGCATACGTAAGAGATGGTAGATGTAGAGATTTTAAACCTTCTTTAGCCGCCTTAATTGAAACTAGTTTATGTCATGGACCAGTTTATTTCGACGTGTCCCCAAATTTAACTCTCTCAATGACAGATAGTAATTTACAAGATGCAATGCAATTAACAATTCATACAAATGGTTATAATTTTAAACCTGGAAGTGAAATAATAGCAATTTGCTATAGAGTTTATTATAAAGTTTTACAAACTTTAAATCCAAACATTAATAAAAGAAGATTATCTTCCCCAGGAACTACAACTGTGGTTCAAACAAATTTATTAACCTCAAACATTGCCACCAACAGATTAATTAAGTGGAATGAAATAAATTTCCCAGAATCTTGGACCCTTCCGCAAGAGTTGGAACCAAAACCAAAAATAAACAATGAAATAGATCAAATAATAGAAACCTCCGAAGGAGACGTAGAGATAAAATTTGGTTCTGATAGAACAATAAGGTTACCCCGAACAACATCATCAAGATGTTCGACCATAAACGATTATTTTTGTACCCCTCACGAATCAGCTAGGGCAAGCACTTCTCAATTAAGAGAAGAGATTGACACAGTTGAAACAATAAGAATAAGTCAAAATAAAATTCCAGAAGGAATTTATACCCAAAGTAGAAAATCACCTACTCAATCAGAAATGAGTTTTCACGTTTAAATGATTGATTTATCCCCAGGAAGTAAGATGAGAGAAATTCTTAATGCAGAATTTCAGCAAGACAAGCATGAATTGTTTAGAAAATGGTATTTCAATAAATATTCTTCAAACAAGTTAAAAAAATTTAAAGAAGAATATTACAATTATATTGAGAAAACTCAAGATTACCTTTCTTTCGTTACTTGGTTTATTAAGAATTATATAAATAATACCAATAATCAAATTTCAGTTTTACAAAAAACATGGAAAACTAATCAAGGTGAAATAACTGCACCTTTTCCTCCTGAACAAACAATTTGCTTAAATTCTAGTACAGAAGCCACTGCTTACTTAAATTTACAGAAAGTAGAAAGTGCTCAAATTACGATAAAAGAATTAAATGCAATAATTAAATCTCAAAATTATACAAATACCTACTTGATTTGTTTAGGAGATCAATTTCTTTCCCTTGAGAAAGATTTAAAAACCCTTCAACAATCTATTGAGAAACAGATTAGCCAACAAGAATTAATAATACAAAAATTTTGTAAAAGCGAGAGTAATACTGAAAATTTTCCTTCATTAATTAATACACCAATGATTCAACCTCCAATTAACATAAATGGCTTCAGAATGGAAACCAATAGTGAAAATTTTATTCAAATCCTTGAAAAGAAATTAAAAGATTTACACTTAAGGGTTTTATCCGAAGCAGATGATTCTGAACCAAATGATATTAAAAGTCAAACAGATGAGGTAGATCAATTAACTGAAATGTTTAAAGGTCATAATATGAATGAAATAAATCCTATTTATATGCCAAAACCTCTTGAAAAATATTATTACAAAAGACCATCCCCTCAGGATCTTCTTTTCGAAGAACCTGAACCTTTTCAAAATTCATACTCAGGAAAGGCTATATACGAATGGAATATAGACGGATTAAATGATAAACAAATAATTGATGTTATACATAGAATCATTATGTACTCAACTGTCTGTAAGCAACATGGAAATAGTGACAGTTCTATAGCATCTTTTATAACTACTGGTTTTGTTGGACAATTAAGAGGATGGTGGGATCATTATTTAACAGAAACACAAAAAATAGAAATTCTAAACCACAAAAAATTAATTAAGCCAGAACCAAATAATCCAAGTACTAGTATGGCTACAACAGGCGAAGAAGACGCAGTTTATACACTGTGTTTATCGATCCTACAACATTTTGTAGGAACTTCAACTCCCTTAGGAGAAAAAATTCAAACTCTTCTTCAAAATCTAAGATGTCCTTCCTTAACTCATTTTAGATGGTACAAAGATACATTTTTGTCAAGAGTTTATCAACTCACAAACCCCAATTCAATTCATTGGAAATCTAAGTTTATAGACGGCCTCCCTCATCTTTTTGCTGAAAAAGTTCGGCAATCATTACGAGTTAAAAATGATGGAATCAATATTAATTACTCAGAATTGACTTATGGTCAACTAATAAATACCTGCATAAATGAAGGATTGAACCTTTGTAATGATATTAAATTAAAAAATCAACTAAAAAAGCAACAAAAATCGGAAAAACACCAGCTTGGTGAATTCTGCGAGCAATTTGCTTTTGACCTAGGAAAGCCTCTCAGGCCGCCAGATATTAAAAATAATAAATTCGATAAGATTAGAAGAAAGAATTATATCAAAGAAAATTCTTATAAAAAGAATTACAAAAGAAATTACTATAATAAAAAATTCTTAAGAAAAGATAAACCACATATGCCTAATAAAGGAAAAAGGAAAGCTAAAAAACTAGATATAAGCTGTCATAAATGTGGCAAAATTGGTCATTATGCAAATCGATGCTGGACAAAGAAAGCTCTTAATGAAATACAAGATGAAAACCTAAGATTGCAGTTAGAAAAAGTATTAATAAACTCTGAAACTGATACTGAATCTTCAAATGAAGAAGAATTAGGAGTTATATATGGAACATCCTCTGAATCTTCAAATACTGACAATGAGGATTGTCAATGTAATGAAGATAATTACTGGAAATCCATTGTTGACATGAATGGGTTAAATGTCCTGACTGATGATCAAGATAAAATATTAAAAGTACTAGAATCAATTACGGACTCCGGTCTAAAAAAGAAAATAATTGAAACTCTAATAAAAGACAAACCAGAACCTCCCTTACTAATTGAGGCACCTTATCAATTAAGTGAAGTACTACACAGATTCCAACAGACAAAAATTAAAGAGACTCCAGTCTCAATTGGTGATTTAAAAAGAGAAATTAGTTCTCTGAAAGGAGAAATAGGACAGCTAAAACAAAATCAAGCTGTACTATCACAAAGACTTACAACATTAGAAAGTCAACCTTTCAAAAGCGAAGAAATAGAGGAAATTCCTCAAAAAACAAATAATTTGGAGTATCTAAATCTTTTAGATCAAGTAACATCACAAAAATGGTTTGTAAAGATTACTCTAATTATTAATAGGGATTTTATATTAGAAAATGAGGTAGCGCTTATTGACAGCGGTGCTGATTTAAATTGCATCCAAGAAGGTATAATTCCTACAAAATATTTTTCCAAAACAACACAATCACTAACCCAAGCAGGTGGTGATAAACTTAGAGTTAAATATAAACTTTCAAACGTCAATATTTGCAATCGAGAAATATGTTTGCCAACATCTTTTATCTTGGTAAAAAATCTTACTCACAGAATTATTTTAGGAACTCCTTTCCTCCACAAAATTATGCCAATCAATAATATTGACCAAAATGGTATTTCTTCAATAATAAATGGAAAAAATGTATTATTCAAATTCATAACTGATCCGCACACAAGAATGTTAAATGAAGTAAGAGATATTCTTCTCAATAAAGAAAAACAAATATGTTTCTTAAAAGATGAAATAGAAATTCTTAATATAAATGATCAGCTAAAGAAAAAAGAAATACAAGAAAAAATTAATTTAATTGAAAAACAGTTTATAGAAGAAGTATGCAATGAACTACCTAATGCATTTTGGAACAGAAAGAAACATGTTATTTCTCTACCTTATGAAGAGGAATTCAAAGAAAATCAAATTCCTACTAAAGCTAGGCCAGCTCAAATGAACCATGAATACTTAGAATTATGCAAAAAAGAAATAAGCTCACTCGAAAAGAAAGGTTTAATTCGTAAATCTAAATCTCCTTGGAGTTGTACAGCATTCTATGTAAATAATGCTGCTGAAAAGGAAAGAGGAGTTCCAAGGTTAGTCATAAACTATAAACCCCTTAATAAGGTATTGAAATGGATTAGATATCCAATTCCCAATAAAAAGGATTTATTAGATAGACTAAACGATGCTCTAATCTATTCAAAATTTGATATGAAGTCAGGATATTGGCAGATTCAAATTAATGAGTCTGATAGGTATAAAACAGCTTTTACAGTTCCATTTGGTCATTATGAATGGAATGTTTTACCATTTGGTTTAAAAAATGCTCCTTCTGAATTTCAGAATATCATGAATGAAATATTTAACCCATATACAGAATTTATAATTGTTTATATAGATGATGTTTTAGTATTTTCTAAAACGATAGAAAAACATATAAAACATTTAAAAATATTTAAAAATTTAATAAAAAATAATGGGTTAGTCATTTCCGCCCCTAAGATGAAATTATTTCAAGTCCAAGTTAGGTTTTTAGGACATACGATTTCGCAAGGAAAGATAATCCCAATTGAAAGAAGTATAGAATTTGCTTCAAAATTCCCAGATAATATCACCGATACAAAACAGCTTCAAAGATTTCTTGGAAGTCTAAATTATATTTCAGATTATTATAAGAATTTAGCCCAAGACACAAAAATTTTGTACTCTAGATTAAGAAAAAACGTCTCACCATGGACAGAAGAGCATTCACAAGCTGTTAGAAAAATTAAGTCCAAAGTAAGATGTTTGCCATGTTTATCTCTTGCTAATCCTAAATACTTTAAAATTGTTGAAACTGATGCCTCAAATATTGGTTATGGCGGAATCTTAAAACAATTAAATCCTGACAGCAAAAAAGAACATCTTGTTAGGTTTACCTCAGGAAAATGGAATCCCACGCAGTCAAAGTATTCAACCATTAAAAAAGAGATGCTTTCTATTATAAAGTGTATTTCAAAATTTCAAGATGACTTATTAAATCAAAAATTCTTACTGAGAATTGATTGTAGTTCTGCAAAATCAATAGTTGAGAAAGATGTTAAAAATCTTGTCTCTAAGCAAATATTTGCAGGTTGGCAAGCTCAGTTATCGGCCTTTGAATTTGATATTGAATACATAAAAGGAGAAAATAATTCTCTTGCTGATTTCTTAACCCGTGAATTTTTACAGGGAAATGACAACCCCTAATAGGGGAAGAGGTCGTGGATATTCCCGAGGCCGCGGATATGGGATTAGCAATATGTTATCCCAGACAGAATCGACGATTCCCCTAATAGGGGATTGGACAGTATACCATAGCAGAGGCAAAATTGTGCCACAATTGCCTCCTCCAAAAAAGGAAGATATACCTTCCTCCTCTTCTAATAAAACGTCTTATAAAGACGTTACCAATGAAGTACAACAAGAAAAAGAGTACTTTGAAAGTCCAATCACAGAAGATGTTCTGTACATAGAAGATGAAGATATTCAAATGACGCCAAATGATGGATGGTCAATCAGAACAAGGTATCTTGAATCAAGAGGGTATGCCGGTCTACATGGAAAAACAAGGCCAAATTATGAAGTCCTCCTAAAAATTACCGAATCGGTAACCATTACTCATCACTATCAAAATAATAACCCTGAAAGTTTTATAAACTTCAGCAAGTGTCATATTAATAAAGTTTTACTGCCAAGAGAGTGGGGAATAAACCCTAATGGAGACAAAGCCATCCGAATGGCAGAAGGTAAATATATCTACTTCAATTATTGGGATTATATCCAGGCTTTTTCAAAAGCGTTCTACTACCAGAACCCTAAGAATAAGCATTCTTGGTTTTTCACAATAAACCCAGAAATCCTTAATAAGCATATTCCAAATTGGTTTTATGAGTGGTGGTCAAAATTTGGCCCTTCTTTGGAAATACTGCCAAAGGAAATTATGGATTTATATAATCCTTGGTGTGACAATAGTTCATTAGTCACCAAATTAAACTCAGACAGGTTGATTGTTGGACAATGTCCTTTCCTGTTTTTTACAAAATTCCAAATTCCTTGGATTTGGAGATGGACGATTTCAGTCTCTTCGAATAAACTAAATATACCCATGCTAAAAAGAAAATTTTTCTACAAATGGTGGACTAATATGGGAGAAGAAAATATAGAGAAAATGGCCTCAACTATCCAGTCAACAATTGTTGAAGATAAAAGAAAAGGAGAAAAAGAACAATGCTCCCAACAACTTTCACTGTCTAGCTTGAAAAATTTCTTTCAGAAAAAATATCCAAGGGAATCGGAGGAAGAAATAATGAAGAAAGTTTTAGATCACATGAAAAATCAATTCTTCGACACCTTCTCAACCGAGATAGCAAAAGACGGAGATGAATCAATGAAGTCAGCTTCGCCAAGAGGATCTATTGATTCCAACAGTTCCCTTAATTATTTTGCGGGTGAAGGACAAGAAGACGAACCTACACCAGCCGACGTCTGGGATGCCCTAATAGTGACATTAACACAGCAAGCTAAAGACTCTAAACGAGGCAAAGCCAAGTTGGGATAAGAATGCCCTAATCCAGTTTAATTAAGCTAAAAGCAATGATGCTTTCTCAGCAGCAGCACTCATTACAAGTGCTATCTTCGCAGAAGCACTCAAGGAATTAGTGTCACCTTTGTCAGATGCACTCAACCACTATACGTGGTTCTTAATAATTTGTAATTTTATATTTGTTTCTTTACATAGTGCATTATATGATGTGACGATGGGGCCCAAAGAGTACCCGACATCTATAATGGTAGCTTTGTAATAGTGGTCTGTAAAAGTCATGTGTATTGTCCGTAGTGTTTGAATTTGTTCTGTTTTAGAACCTTTGTACTCTCTATATAAGGAGAGGTTTGTATGTTGTATTTTTCAGACTTGATTTGGAATAGAAAAATTATTTCATATTATATTGTGTTCTCTCATACAATACTCTCAACATCACCGCCTTTCGCTATCAACAAACATCACTACGCACGACGCATAGCTCCCTCCGTACGCAACCTCTCACTGGTATCAGAGCCAAACCCCCCATACAAGGTACTATTTCGATATCCATTAAATTAATGGAATTACAGAGCTAAATTTTTGTTGTGGGTGGTAAGATGTTAGATGAGTAAGTAAAATTTGAACATGTAAAAAAAAAAAAAAAAAAAAAAAAAAAAAAAAAAAAAAAAAAAAAAAAGAGTAAAAATGTCGAAAATTTTTAGTGTTTTCTTTTCTTGCCACAATGTTTCGATTGCATATTCAAGGCTAGATAAAAAGAAAATTTTGCTAAAATTTTCGTTAACCCTGATTTTTGGAGTTTTCTCCGTCTATCCCTTTTTGGTTGATAGTTAAACGACTTTTGTCGTTTGTAAGGGTTACAAAAAGAATGTTTATTTAAGTAATTTTGTTTTAAAATAAACATGTTTAAAGTTGAGCTTACAATTCTAATGTCTTGCTAACCACAACAAATTTACAAGCATTTAATATCCATGTCTAATTGGGATAACGATGAACATGAAATTGAATCTGTTAAAAACGCAGAACTAATAGAATATCCAAAAAATTTGGATAAATTAAATAAATGGGTTATACCTTCAGTATCCCCACATAAAATTTATGAAATTGGATTTCTTGACTTAAAAGCAAGATTTGCAATTAAAACGCTAGAACAAACAATCAGAATATCCGATAATACACAAACAATTAGGTTATTGTCAAAAAGAGACTTAGCCCCTTTTAAAAATTATAAATTTATCCATATTGGATTAATTCAAGTAGCATTTAAACCCTTAACCTTGTTAGGTGTAAATTCAAGTATAATGGCATACGTAAGAGATGGTAGATGTAGAGATTTTAAACCTTCTTTAGCCGCCTTAATTGAAACTAGTTTATGTCATGGACCAGTTTATTTCGACGTGTCCCCAAATTTAACTCTCTCAATGACAGATAGTAATTTACAAGATGCAATGCAATTAACAATTCATACAAATGGTTATAATTTTAAACCTGGAAGTGAAATAATAGCAATTTGCTATAGAGTTTATTATAAAGTTTTACAAACTTTAAATCCAAACATTAATAAAAGAAGATTATCTTCCCCAGGAACTACAACTGTGGTTCAAACAAATTTATTAACCTCAAACATTGCCACCAACAGATTAATTAAGTGGAATGAAATAAATTTCCCAGAATCTTGGACCCTTCCGCAAGAGTTGGAACCAAAACCAAAAATAAACAATGAAATAGATCAAATAATAGAAACCTCCGAAGGAGACGTAGAGATAAAATTTGGTTCTGATAGAACAATAAGGTTACCCCGAACAACATCATCAAGATGTTCGACCATAAACGATTATTTTTGTACCCCTCACGAATCAGCTAGGGCAAGCACTTCTCAATTAAGAGAAGAGATTGACACAGTTGAAACAATAAGAATAAGTCAAAATAAAATTCCAGAAGGAATTTATACCCAAAGTAGAAAATCACCTACTCAATCAGAAATGAGTTTTCACGTTTAAATGATTGATTTATCCCCAGGAAGTAAGATGAGAGAAATTCTTAATGCAGAATTTCAGCAAGACAAGCATGAATTGTTTAGAAAATGGTATTTCAATAAATATTCTTCAAACAAGTTAAAAAAATTTAAAGAAGAATATTACAATTATATTGAGAAAACTCAAGATTACCTTTCTTTCGTTACTTGGTTTATTAAGAATTATATAAATAATACCAATAATCAAATTTCAGTTTTACAAAAAACATGGAAAACTAATCAAGGTGAAATAACTGCACCTTTTCCTCCTGAACAAACAATTTGCTTAAATTCTAGTACAGAAGCCACTGCTTACTTAAATTTACAGAAAGTAGAAAGTGCTCAAATTACGATAAAAGAATTAAATGCAATAATTAAATCTCAAAATTATACAAATACCTACTTGATTTGTTTAGGAGATCAATTTCTTTCCCTTGAGAAAGATTTAAAAACCCTTCAACAATCTATTGAGAAACAGATTAGCCAACAAGAATTAATAATACAAAAATTTTGTAAAAGCGAGAGTAATACTGAAAATTTTCCTTCATTAATTAATACACCAATGATTCAACCTCCAATTAACATAAATGGCTTCAGAATGGAAACCAATAGTGAAAATTTTATTCAAATCCTTGAAAAGAAATTAAAAGATTTACACTTAAGGGTTTTATCCGAAGCAGATGATTCTGAACCAAATGATATTAAAAGTCAAACAGATGAGGTAGATCAATTAACTGAAATGTTTAAAGGTCATAATATGAATGAAATAAATCCTATTTATATGCCAAAACCTCTTGAAAAATATTATTACAAAAGACCATCCCCTCAGGATCTTCTTTTCGAAGAACCTGAACCTTTTCAAAATTCATACTCAGGAAAGGCTATATACGAATGGAATATAGACGGATTAAATGATAAACAAATAATTGATGTTATACATAGAATCATTATGTACTCAACTGTCTGTAAGCAACATGGAAATAGTGACAGTTCTATAGCATCTTTTATAACTACTGGTTTTGTTGGACAATTAAGAGGATGGTGGGATCATTATTTAACAGAAACACAAAAAATAGAAATTCTAAACCACAAAAAATTAATTAAGCCAGAACCAAATAATCCAAGTACTAGTATGGCTACAACAGGCGAAGAAGACGCAGTTTATACACTGTGTTTATCGATCCTACAACATTTTGTAGGAACTTCAACTCCCTTAGGAGAAAAAATTCAAACTCTTCTTCAAAATCTAAGATGTCCTTCCTTAACTCATTTTAGATGGTACAAAGATACATTTTTGTCAAGAGTTTATCAACTCACAAACCCCAATTCAATTCATTGGAAATCTAAGTTTATAGACGGCCTCCCTCATCTTTTTGCTGAAAAAGTTCGGCAATCATTACGAGTTAAAAATGATGGAATCAATATTAATTACTCAGAATTGACTTATGGTCAACTAATAAATACCTGCATAAATGAAGGATTGAACCTTTGTAATGATATTAAATTAAAAAATCAACTAAAAAAGCAACAAAAATCGGAAAAACACCAGCTTGGTGAATTCTGCGAGCAATTTGCTTTTGACCTAGGAAAGCCTCTCAGGCCGCCAGATATTAAAAATAATAAATTCGATAAGATTAGAAGAAAGAATTATATCAAAGAAAATTCTTATAAAAAGAATTACAAAAGAAATTACTATAATAAAAAATTCTTAAGAAAAGATAAACCACATATGCCTAATAAAGGAAAAAGGAAAGCTAAAAAACTAGATATAAGCTGTCATAAATGTGGCAAAATTGGTCATTATGCAAATCGATGCTGGACAAAGAAAGCTCTTAATGAAATACAAGATGAAAACCTAAGATTGCAGTTAGAAAAAGTATTAATAAACTCTGAAACTGATACTGAATCTTCAAATGAAGAAGAATTAGGAGTTATATATGGAACATCCTCTGAATCTTCAAATACTGACAATGAGGATTGTCAATGTAATGAAGATAATTACTGGAAATCCATTGTTGACATGAATGGGTTAAATGTCCTGACTGATGATCAAGATAAAATATTAAAAGTACTAGAATCAATTACGGACTCCGGTCTAAAAAAGAAAATAATTGAAACTCTAATAAAAGACAAACCAGAACC
This sequence comes from Euphrasia confusa, assembly GCA_954870475.1. Taxonomy (NCBI): domain Eukaryota; kingdom Viridiplantae; phylum Streptophyta; class Magnoliopsida; order Lamiales; family Orobanchaceae; genus Euphrasia; species Euphrasia confusa. The sequence goes on along the minus strand of OX940951.1, from coordinate 10,271,296 downwards.
TCCCTTACTAATTGAGGCACCTTATCAATTAAGTGAAGTACTACACAGATTCCAACAGACAAAAATTAAAGAGACTCCAGTCTCAATTGGTGATTTAAAAAGAGAAATTAGTTCTCTGAAAGGAGAAATAGGACAGCTAAAACAAAATCAAGCTGTACTATCACAAAGACTTACAACATTAGAAAGTCAACCTTTCAAAAGCGAAGAAATAGAGGAAATTCCTCAAAAAACAAATAATTTGGAGTATCTAAATCTTTTAGATCAAGTAACATCACAAAAATGGTTTGTAAAGATTACTCTAATTATTAATAGGGATTTTATATTAGAAAATGAGGTAGCGCTTATTGACAGCGGTGCTGATTTAAATTGCATCCAAGAAGGTATAATTCCTACAAAATATTTTTCCAAAACAACACAATCACTAACCCAAGCAGGTGGTGATAAACTTAGAGTTAAATATAAACTTTCAAACGTCAATATTTGCAATCGAGAAATATGTTTGCCAACATCTTTTATCTTGGTAAAAAATCTTACTCACAGAATTATTTTAGGAACTCCTTTCCTCCACAAAATTATGCCAATCAATAATATTGACCAAAATGGTATTTCTTCAATAATAAATGGAAAAAATGTATTATTCAAATTCATAACTGATCCGCACACAAGAATGTTAAATGAAGTAAGAGATATTCTTCTCAATAAAGAAAAACAAATATGTTTCTTAAAAGATGAAATAGAAATTCTTAATATAAATGATCAGCTAAAGAAAAAAGAAATACAAGAAAAAATTAATTTAATTGAAAAACAGTTTATAGAAGAAGTATGCAATGAACTACCTAATGCATTTTGGAACAGAAAGAAACATGTTATTTCTCTACCTTATGAAGAGGAATTCAAAGAAAATCAAATTCCTACTAAAGCTAGGCCAGCTCAAATGAACCATGAATACTTAGAATTATGCAAAAAAGAAATAAGCTCACTCGAAAAGAAAGGTTTAATTCGTAAATCTAAATCTCCTTGGAGTTGTACAGCATTCTATGTAAATAATGCTGCTGAAAAGGAAAGAGGAGTTCCAAGGTTAGTCATAAACTATAAACCCCTTAATAAGGTATTGAAATGGATTAGATATCCAATTCCCAATAAAAAGGATTTATTAGATAGACTAAACGATGCTCTAATCTATTCAAAATTTGATATGAAGTCAGGATATTGGCAGATTCAAATTAATGAGTCTGATAGGTATAAAACAGCTTTTACAGTTCCATTTGGTCATTATGAATGGAATGTTTTACCATTTGGTTTAAAAAATGCTCCTTCTGAATTTCAGAATATCATGAATGAAATATTTAACCCATATACAGAATTTATAATTGTTTATATAGATGATGTTTTAGTATTTTCTAAAACGATAGAAAAACATATAAAACATTTAAAAATATTTAAAAATTTAATAAAAAATAATGGGTTAGTCATTTCCGCCCCTAAGATGAAATTATTTCAAGTCCAAGTTAGGTTTTTAGGACATACGATTTCGCAAGGAAAGATAATCCCAATTGAAAGAAGTATAGAATTTGCTTCAAAATTCCCAGATAATATCACCGATACAAAACAGCTTCAAAGATTTCTTGGAAGTCTAAATTATATTTCAGATTATTATAAGAATTTAGCCCAAGACACAAAAATTTTGTACTCTAGATTAAGAAAAAACGTCTCACCATGGACAGAAGAGCATTCACAAGCTGTTAGAAAAATTAAGTCCAAAGTAAGATGTTTGCCATGTTTATCTCTTGCTAATCCTAAATACTTTAAAATTGTTGAAACTGATGCCTCAAATATTGGTTATGGCGGAATCTTAAAACAATTAAATCCTGACAGCAAAAAAGAACATCTTGTTAGGTTTACCTCAGGAAAATGGAATCCCACGCAGTCAAAGTATTCAACCATTAAAAAAGAGATGCTTTCTATTATAAAGTGTATTTCAAAATTTCAAGATGACTTATTAAATCAAAAATTCTTACTGAGAATTGATTGTAGTTCTGCAAAATCAATAGTTGAGAAAGATGTTAAAAATCTTGTCTCTAAGCAAATATTTGCAGGTTGGCAAGCTCAGTTATCGGCCTTTGAATTTGATATTGAATACATAAAAGGAGAAAATAATTCTCTTGCTGATTTCTTAACCCGTGAATTTTTACAGGGAAATGACAACCCCTAATAGGGGAAGAGGTCGTGGATATTCCCGAGGCCGCGGATATGGGATTAGCAATATGTTATCCCAGACAGAATCGACGATTCCCCTAATAGGGGATTGGACAGTATACCATAGCAGAGGCAAAATTGTGCCACAATTGCCTCCTCCAAAAAAGGAAGATATACCTTCCTCCTCTTCTAATAAAACGTCTTATAAAGACGTTACCAATGAAGTACAACAAGAAAAAGAGTACTTTGAAAGTCCAATCACAGAAGATGTTCTGTACATAGAAGATGAAGATATTCAAATGACGCCAAATGATGGATGGTCAATCAGAACAAGGTATCTTGAATCAAGAGGGTATGCCGGTCTACATGGAAAAACAAGGCCAAATTATGAAGTCCTCCTAAAAATTACCGAATCGGTAACCATTACTCATCACTATCAAAATAATAACCCTGAAAGTTTTATAAACTTCAGCAAGTGTCATATTAATAAAGTTTTACTGCCAAGAGAGTGGGGAATAAACCCTAATGGAGACAAAGCCATCCGAATGGCAGAAGGTAAATATATCTACTTCAATTATTGGGATTATATCCAGGCTTTTTCAAAAGCGTTCTACTACCAGAACCCTAAGAATAAGCATTCTTGGTTTTTCACAATAAACCCAGAAATCCTTAATAAGCATATTCCAAATTGGTTTTATGAGTGGTGGTCAAAATTTGGCCCTTCTTTGGAAATACTGCCAAAGGAAATTATGGATTTATATAATCCTTGGTGTGACAATAGTTCATTAGTCACCAAATTAAACTCAGACAGGTTGATTGTTGGACAATGTCCTTTCCTGTTTTTTACAAAATTCCAAATTCCTTGGATTTGGAGATGGACGATTTCAGTCTCTTCGAATAAACTAAATATACCCATGCTAAAAAGAAAATTTTTCTACAAATGGTGGACTAATATGGGAGAAGAAAATATAGAGAAAATGGCCTCAACTATCCAGTCAACAATTGTTGAAGATAAAAGAAAAGGAGAAAAAGAACAATGCTCCCAACAACTTTCACTGTCTAGCTTGAAAAATTTCTTTCAGAAAAAATATCCAAGGGAATCGGAGGAAGAAATAATGAAGAAAGTTTTAGATCACATGAAAAATCAATTCTTCGACACCTTCTCAACCGAGATAGCAAAAGACGGAGATGAATCAATGAAGTCAGCTTCGCCAAGAGGATCTATTGATTCCAACAGTTCCCTTAATTATTTTGCGGGTGAAGGACAAGAAGACGAACCTACACCAGCCGACGTCTGGGATGCCCTAATAGTGACATTAACACAGCAAGCTAAAGACTCTAAACGAGGCAAAGCCAAGTTGGGATAAGAATGCCCTAATCCAGTTTAATTAAGCTAAAAGCAATGATGCTTTCTCAGCAGCAGCACTCATTACAAGTGCTATCTTCGCAGAAGCACTCAAGGAATTAGTGTCACCTTTGTCAGATGCACTCAACCACTATACGTGGTTCTTAATAATTTGTAATTTTATATTTGTTTCTTTACATAGTGCATCATATGATGTGACGATGGGGCCCAAAGAGTACCCGACATCTATAATGGTAGCTTTGTAATAGTGGTCTGTAAAAGTCATGTGTATTGTCCGTAGTGTTTGAATTTGTTCTGTTTTAGAACCTTTGTACTCTCTATATAAGGAGAGGTTTGTATGTTGTATTTTTCAGACTTGATTTGGAATAGAAAAATTATTTGAGAGGTTGCGTACGGAGGGAGCTATGCGTCGTGCGTAGTGATGTTTGTTGATAGCGAAAGGCGGTGATGTTGAGAGTATTGTATGAGAGAACACAATATAATATGAAATAATTTTTCTATTCCAAATCAAGTCTGAAAAATACAACATACAAACCTCTCCTTATATAGAGAGTACAAAGGTTCTAAAACAGAACAAATTCAAACACTACGGACAATACACATGACTTTTACAGACCACTATTACAAAGCTACCATTATAGATGTCGGGTACTCTTTGGGCCCCATCGTCACATCATATAATGCACTATGTAAAGAAACAAATATAAAATTACAAATTATTAAGAACCACGTATAGTGGTTGAGTGCATCTGACAAAGGTGACACTAATTCCTTGAGTGCTTCTGCGAAGATAGCACTTGTAATGAGTGCTGCTGCTGAGAAAGCATCATTGCTTTTAGCTTAATTAAACTGGATTAGGGCATTCTTATCCCAACTTGGCTTTGCCTCGTTTAGAGTCTTTAGCTTGCTGTGTTAATGTCACTATTAGGGCATCCCAGACGTCGGCTGGTGTAGGTTCGTCTTCTTGTCCTTCACCCGCAAAATAATTAAGGGAACTGTTGGAATCAATAGATCCTCTTGGCGAAGCTGACTTCATTGATTCATCTCCGTCTTTTGCTATCTCGGTTGAGAAGGTGTCGAAGAATTGATTTTTCATGTGATCTAAAACTTTCTTCATTATTTCTTCCTCCGATTCCCTTGGATATTTTTTCTGAAAGAAATTTTTCAAGCTAGACAGTGAAAGTTGTTGGGAGCATTGTTCTTTTTCTCCTTTTCTTTTATCTTCAACAATTGTTGACTGGATAGTTGAGGCCATTTTCTCTATATTTTCTTCTCCCATATTAGTCCACCATTTGTAGAAAAATTTTCTTTTTAGCATGGGTATATTTAGTTTATTCGAAGAGACTGAAATCGTCCATCTCCAAATCCAAGGAATTTGGAATTTTGTAAAAAACAGGAAAGGACATTGTCCAACAATCAACCTGTCTGAGTTTAATTTGGTGACTAATGAACTATTGTCACACCAAGGATTATATAAATCCATAATTTCCTTTGGCAGTATTTCCAAAGAAGGGCCAAATTTTGACCACCACTCATAAAACCAATTTGGAATATGCTTATTAAGGATTTCTGGGTTTATTGTGAAAAACCAAGAATGCTTATTCTTAGGGTTCTGGTAGTAGAACGCTTTTGAAAAAGCCTGGATATAATCCCAATAATTGAAGTAGATATATTTACCTTCTGCCATTCGGATGGCTTTGTCTCCATTAGGGTTTATTCCCCACTCTCTTGGCAGTAAAACTTTATTAATATGACACTTGCTGAAGTTTATAAAACTTTCAGGGTTATTATTTTGATAGTGATGAGTAATGGTTACCGATTCGGTAATTTTTAGGAGGACTTCATAATTTGGCCTTGTTTTTCCATGTAGACCGGCATACCCTCTTGATTCAAGATACCTTGTTCTGATTGACCATCCATCATTTGGCGTCATTTGAATATCTTCATCTTCTATGTACAGAACATCTTCTGTGATTGGACTTTCAAAGTACTCTTTTTCTTGTTGTACTTCATTGGTAACGTCTTTATAAGACGTTTTATTAGAAGAGGAGGAAGGTATATCTTCCTTTTTTGGAGGAGGCAATTGTGGCACAATTTTGCCTCTGCTATGGTATACTGTCCAATCCCCTATTAGGGGAATCGTCGATTCTGTCTGGGATAACATATTGCTAATCCCATATCCGCGGCCTCGGGAATATCCACGACCTCTTCCCCTATTAGGGGTTGTCATTTCCCTGTAAAAATTCACGGGTTAAGAAATCAGCAAGAGAATTATTTTCTCCTTTTATGTATTCAATATCAAATTCAAAGGCCGATAACTGAGCTTGCCAACCTGCAAATATTTGCTTAGAGACAAGATTTTTAACATCTTTCTCAACTATTGATTTTGCAGAACTACAATCAATTCTCAGTAAGAATTTTTGATTTAATAAGTCATCTTGAAATTTTGAAATACACTTTATAATAGAAAGCATCTCTTTTTTAATGGTTGAATACTTTGACTGCGTGGGATTCCATTTTCCTGAGGTAAACCTAACAAGATGTTCTTTTTTGCTGTCAGGATTTAATTGTTTTAAGATTCCGCCATAACCAATATTTGAGGCATCAGTTTCAACAATTTTAAAGTATTTAGGATTAGCAAGAGATAAACATGGCAAACATCTTACTTTGGACTTAATTTTTCTAACAGCTTGTGAATGCTCTTCTGTCCATGGTGAGACGTTTTTTCTTAATCTAGAGTACAAAATTTTTGTGTCTTGGGCTAAATTCTTATAATAATCTGAAATATAATTTAGACTTCCAAGAAATCTTTGAAGCTGTTTTGTATCGGTGATATTATCTGGGAATTTTGAAGCAAATTCTATACTTCTTTCAATTGGGATTATCTTTCCTTGCGAAATCGTATGTCCTAAAAACCTAACTTGGACTTGAAATAATTTCATCTTAGGGGCGGAAATGACTAACCCATTATTTTTTATTAAATTTTTAAATATTTTTAAATGTTTTATATGTTTTTCTATCGTTTTAGAAAATACTAAAACATCATCTATATAAACAATTATAAATTCTGTATATGGGTTAAATATTTCATTCATGATATTCTGAAATTCAGAAGGAGCATTTTTTAAACCAAATGGTAAAACATTCCATTCATAATGACCAAATGGAACTGTAAAAGCTGTTTTATACCTATCAGACTCATTAATTTGAATCTGCCAATATCCTGACTTCATATCAAATTTTGAATAGATTAGAGCATCGTTTAGTCTATCTAATAAATCCTTTTTATTGGGAATTGGATATCTAATCCATTTCAATACCTTATTAAGGGGTTTATAGTTTATGACTAACCTTGGAACTCCTCTTTCCTTTTCAGCAGCATTATTTACATAGAATGCTGTACAACTCCAAGGAGATTTAGATTTACGAATTAAACCTTTCTTTTCGAGTGAGCTTATTTCTTTTTTGCATAATTCTAAGTATTCATGGTTCATTTGAGCTGGCCTAGCTTTAGTAGGAATTTGATTTTCTTTGAATTCCTCTTCATAAGGTAGAGAAATAACATGTTTCTTTCTGTTCCAAAATGCATTAGGTAGTTCATTGCATACTTCTTCTATAAACTGTTTTTCAATTAAATTAATTTTTTCTTGTATTTCTTTTTTCTTTAGCTGATCATTTATATTAAGAATTTCTATTTCATCTTTTAAGAAACATATTTGTTTTTCTTTATTGAGAAGAATATCTCTTACTTCATTTAACATTCTTGTGTGCGGATCAGTTATGAATTTGAATAATACATTTTTTCCATTTATTATTGAAGAAATACCATTTTGGTCAATATTATTGATTGGCATAATTTTGTGGAGGAAAGGAGTTCCTAAAATAATTCTGTGAGTAAGATTTTTTACCAAGATAAAAGATGTTGGCAAACATATTTCTCGATTGCAAATATTGACGTTTGAAAGTTTATATTTAACTCTAAGTTTATCACCACCTGCTTGGGTTAGTGATTGTGTTGTTTTGGAAAAATATTTTGTAGGAATTATACCTTCTTGGATGCAATTTAAATCAGCACCGCTGTCAATAAGCGCTACCTCATTTTCTAATATAAAATCCCTATTAATAATTAGAGTAATCTTTACAAACCATTTTTGTGATGTTACTTGATCTAAAAGATTTAGATACTCCAAATTATTTGTTTTTTGAGGAATTTCCTCTATTTCTTCGCTTTTGAAAGGTTGACTTTCTAATGTTGTAAGTCTTTGTGATAGTACAGCTTGATTTTGTTTTAGCTGTCCTATTTCTCCTTTCAGAGAACTAATTTCTCTTTTTAAATCACCAATTGAGACTGGAGTCTCTTTAATTTTTGTCTGTTGGAATCTGTGTAGTACTTCACTTAATTGATAAGGTGCCTCAATTAGTAAGGGAGGTTCTGGTTTGTCTTTTATTAGAGTTTCAATTATTTTCTTTTTTAGACCGGAGTCCGTAATTGATTCTAGTACTTTTAATATTTTATCTTGATCATCAGTCAGGACATTTAACCCATTCATGTCAACAATGGATTTCCAGTAATTATCTTCATTACATTGACAATCCTCATTGTCAGTATTTGAAGATTCAGAGGATGTTCCATATATAACTCCTAATTCTTCTTCATTTGAAGATTCAGTATCAGTTTCAGAGTTTATTAATACTTTTTCTAACTGCAATCTTAGGTTTTCATCTTGTATTTCATTAAGAGCTTTCTTTGTCCAGCATCGATTTGCATAATGACCAATTTTGCCACATTTATGACAGCTTATATCTAGTTTTTTAGCTTTCCTTTTTCCTTTATTAGGCATATGTGGTTTATCTTTTCTTAAGAATTTTTTATTATAGTAATTTCTTTTGTAATTCTTTTTATAAGAATTTTCTTTGATATAATTCTTTCTTCTAATCTTATCGAATTTATTATTTTTAATATCTGGCGGCCTGAGAGGCTTTCCTAGGTCAAAAGCAAATTGCTCGCAGAATTCACCAAGCTGGTGTTTTTCCGATTTTTGTTGCTTTTTTAGTTGATTTTTTAATTTAATATCATTACAAAGGTTCAATCCTTCATTTATGCAGGTATTTATTAGTTGACCATAAGTCAATTCTGAGTAATTAATATTGATTCCATCATTTTTATCTCGTAATGATTGCCGAACTTTTTCAGCAAAAAGATGAGGGAGGCCGTCTATAAACTTAGATTTCCAATGAATTGAATTGGGGTTTGTGAGTTGATAAACTCTTGACAAAAATGTATCTTTGTACCATCTAAAATGAGTTAAGGAAGGACATCTTAGATTTTGAAGAAGAGTTTGAATTTTTTCTCCTAAGGGAGTTGAAGTTCCTACAAAATGTTGTAGGATCGATAAACACAGTGTATAAACTGCGTCTTCTTCGCCTGTTGTAGCCATACTAGTACTTGGATTATTTGGTTCTGGCTTAATTAATTTTTTGTGGTTTAGAATTTCTATTTTTTGTGTTTCTGTTAAATAATGATCCCACCATCCTCTTAATTGTCCAACAAAACCAGTAGTTATAAAAGATGCTATAGAACTGTCACTATTTCCATGTTGCTTACAGACAGTTGAGTACATAATGATTCTATGTATAACATCAATTATTTGTTTATCATTTAATCCGTCTATATTCCATTCGTATATAGCCTTTCCTGAGTATGAATTTTGAAAAGGTTCAGGTTCTTCGAAAAGAAGATCCTGAGGGGATGGTCTTTTGTAATAATATTTTTCAAGAGGTTTTGGCATATAAATAGGATTTATTTCATTCATATTATGACCTTTAAACATTTCAGTTAATTGATCTACCTCATCTGTTTGACTTTTAATATCATTTGGTTCAGAATCATCTGCTTCGGATAAAACCCTTAAGTGTAAATCTTTTAATTTCTTTTCAAGGATTTGAATAAAATTTTCACTATTGGTTTCCATTCTGAAGCCATTTATGTTAATTGGAGGTTGAATCATTGGTGTATTAATTAATGAAGGAAAATTTTCAGTATTACTCTCGCTTTTACAAAATTTTTGTATTATTAATTCTTGTTGGCTAATCTGTTTCTCAATAGATTGTTGAAGGGTTTTTAAATCTTTCTCAAGGGAAAGAAATTGATCTCCTAAACAAATCAAGTAGGTATTTGTATAATTTTGAGATTTAATTATTGCATTTAATTCTTTTATCGTAATTTGAGCACTTTCTACTTTCTGTAAATTTAAGTAAGCAGTGGCTTCTGTACTAGAATTTAAGCAAATTGTTTGTTCAGGAGGAAAAGGTGCAGTTATTTCACCTTGATTAGTTTTCCATGTTTTTTGTAAAACTGAAATTTGATTATTGGTATTATTTATATAATTCTTAATAAACCAAGTAACGAAAGAAAGGTAATCTTGAGTTTTCTCAATATAATTGTAATATTCTTCTTTAAATTTTTTTAACTTGTTTGAAGAATATTTATTGAAATACCATTTTCTAAACAATTCATGCTTGTCTTGCTGAAATTCTGCATTAAGAATTTCTCTCATCTTACTTCCTGGGGATAAATCAATCATTTAAACGTGAAAACTCATTTCTGATTGAGTAGGTGATTTTCTACTTTGGGTATAAATTCCTTCTGGAATTTTATTTTGACTTATTCTTATTGTTTCAACTGTGTCAATCTCTTCTCTTAATTGAGAAGTGCTTGCCCTAGCTGATTCGTGAGGGGTACAAAAATAATCGTTTATGGTCGAACATCTTGATGATGTTGTTCGGGGTAACCTTATTGTTCTATCAGAACCAAATTTTATCTCTACGTCTCCTTCGGAGGTTTCTATTATTTGATCTATTTCATTGTTTATTTTTGGTTTTGGTTCCAACTCTTGCGGAAGGGTCCAAGATTCTGGGAAATTTATTTCATTCCACTTAATTAATCTGTTGGTGGCAATGTTTGAGGTTAATAAATTTGTTTGAACCACAGTTGTAGTTCCTGGGGAAGATAATCTTCTTTTATTAATGTTTGGATTTAAAGTTTGTAAAACTTTATAATAAACTCTATAGCAAATTGCTATTATTTCACTTCCAGGTTTAAAATTATAACCATTTGTATGAATTGTTAATTGCATTGCATCTTGTAAATTACTATCTGTCATTGAGAGAGTTAAATTTGGGGACACGTCGAAATAAACTGGTCCATGACATAAACTAGTTTCAATTAAGGCGGCTAAAGAAGGTTTAAAATCTCTACATCTACCATCTCTTACGTATGCCATTATACTTGAATTTACACCTAACAAGGTTAAGGGTTTAAATGCTACTTGAATTAATCCAATATGGATAAATTTATAATTTTTAAAAGGGGCTAAGTCTCTTTTTGACAATAACCTAATTGTTTGTGTATTATCGGATATTCTGATTGTTTGTTCTAGCGTTTTAATTGCAAATCTTGCTTTTAAGTCAAGAAATCCAATTTCATAAATTTTATGTGGGGATACTGAAGGTATAACCCATTTATTTAATTTATCCAAATTTTTTGGATATTCTATTAGTTCTGCGTTTTTAACAGATTCAATTTCATGTTCATCGTTATCCCAATTAGACATGGATATTAAATGCTTGTAAATTTGTTGTGGTTAGCAAGACATTAGAATTGTAAGCTCAACTTTAAACATGTTTATTTTAAAACAAAATTACTTAAATAAACATTCTTTTTGTAACCCTTACAAACGACAAAAGTCGTTTAACTATCAACCAAAAAGGGATAGACGGAGAAAACTCCAAAAATCAGGGTTAACGAAAATTTTAGCAAAATTTTCTTTTTATCACTGGTATCAGAGCCAAACCCCCCATACAAGGTACTATTTCGATATCCATTAAATTAATGGAATTACAGAGCTAAATTTTTGTTGTGGGTGGTAAGATGTTAGATGAGTAAGTAAAATTTGAACATGTAAAAAAAAAAAAAAAAAAAAAAAAAAAAAAAAAAAAAAAAAAAAAGAGTAAAAATGTCGAAAATTTTTAGTGTTTTCTTTTCTTGCCACAATGTTTCGATTGCATATTCAAGGCTAGATAAAAAGAAAATTTTGCTAAAATTTTCGTTAACCCTGATTTTTGGAGTTTTCTCCGTCTATCCCTTTTTGGTTGATAGTTAAACGACTTTTGTCGTTTGTAAGGGTTACAAAAAGAATGTTTATTTAAGTAATTTTGTTTTAAAATAAACATGTTTAAAGTTGAGCTTACAATTCTAATGTCTTGCTAACCACAACAAATTTACAAGCATTTAATATCCATGTCTAATTGGGATAACGATGAACATGAAATTGAATCTGTTAAAAACGCAGAACTAATAGAATATCCAAAAAATTTGGATAAATTAAATAAATGGGTTATACCTTCAGTATCCCCACATAAAATTTATGAAATTGGATTTCTTGACTTAAAAGCAAGATTTGCAATTAAAACGCTAGAACAAACAATCAGAATATCCGATAATACACAAACAATTAGGTTATTGTCAAAAAGAGACTTAGCCCCTTTTAAAAATTATAAATTTATCCATATTGGATTAATTCAAGTAGCATTTAAACCCTTAACCTTGTTAGGTGTAAATTCAAGTATAATGGCATACGTAAGAGATGGTAGATGTAGAGATTTTAAACCTTCTTTAGCCGCCTTAATTGAAACTAGTTTATGTCATGGACCAGTTTATTTCGACGTGTCCCCAAATTTAACTCTCTCAATGACAGATAGTAATTTACAAGATGCAATGCAATTAACAATTCATACAAATGGTTATAATTTTAAACCTGGAAGTGAAATAATAGCAATTTGCTATAGAGTTTATTATAAAGTTTTACAAACTTTAAATCCAAACATTAATAAAAGAAGATTATCTTCCCCAGGAACTACAACTGTGGTTCAAACAAATTTATTAACCTCAAACATTGCCACCAACAGATTAATTAAGTGGAATGAAATAAATTTCCCAGAATCTTGGACCCTTCCGCAAGAGTTGGAACCAAAACCAAAAATAAACAATGAAATAGATCAAATAATAGAAACCTCCGAAGGAGACGTAGAGATAAAATTTGGTTCTGATAGAACAATAAGGTTACCCCGAACAACATCATCAAGATGTTCGACCATAAACGATTATTTTTGTACCCCTCACGAATCAGCTAGGGCAAGCACTTCTCAATTAAGAGAAGAGATTGACACAGTTGAAACAATAAGAATAAGTCAAAATAAAATTCCAGAAGGAATTTATACCCAAAGTAGAAAATCACCTACTCAATCAGAAATGAGTTTTCACGTTTAAATGATTGATTTATCCCCAGGAAGTAAGATGAGAGAAATTCTTAATGCAGAATTTCAGCAAGACAAGCATGAATTGTTTAGAAAATGGTATTTCAATAAATATTCTTCAAACAAGTTAAAAAAATTTAAAGAAGAATATTACAATTATATTGAGAAAACTCAAGATTACCTTTCTTTCGTTACTTGGTTTATTAAGAATTATATAAATAATACCAATAATCAAATTTCAGTTTTACAAAAAACATGGAAAACTAATCAAGGTGAAATAACTGCACCTTTTCCTCCTGAACAAACAATTTGCTTAAATTCTAGTACAGAAGCCACTGCTTACTTAAATTTACAGAAAGTAGAAAGTGCTCAAATTACGATAAAAGAATTAAATGCAATAATTAAATCTCAAAATTATACAAATACCTACTTGATTTGTTTAGGAGATCAATTTCTTTCCCTTGAGAAAGATTTAAAAACCCTTCAACAATCTATTGAGAAACAGATTAGCCAACAAGAATTAATAATACAAAAATTTTGTAAAAGCGAGAGTAATACTGAAAATTTTCCTTCATTAATTAATACACCAATGATTCAACCTCCAATTAACATAAATGGCTTCAGAATGGAAACCAATAGTGAAAATTTTATTCAAATCCTTGAAAAGAAATTAAAAGATTTACACTTAAGGGTTTTATCCGAAGCAGATGATTCTGAACCAAATGATATTAAAAGTCAAACAGATGAGGTAGATCAATTAACTGAAATGTTTAAAGGTCATAATATGAATGAAATAAATCCTATTTATATGCCAAAACCTCTTGAAAAATATTATTACAAAAGACCATCCCCTCAGGATCTTCTTTTCGAAGAACCTGAACCTTTTCAAAATTCATACTCAGGAAAGGCTATATACGAATGGAATATAGACGGATTAAATGATAAACAAATAATTGATGTTATACATAGAATCATTATGTACTCAACTGTCTGTAAGCAACATGGAAATAGTGACAGTTCTATAGCATCTTTTATAACTACTGGTTTTGTTGGACAATTAAGAGGATGGTGGGATCATTATTTAACAGAAACACAAAAAATAGAAATTCTAAACCACAAAAAATTAATTAAGCCAGAACCAAATAATCCAAGTACTAGTATGGCTACAACAGGCGAAGAAGACGCAGTTTATACACTGTGTTTATCGATCCTACAACATTTTGTAGGAACTTCAACTCCCTTAGGAGAAAAAATTCAAACTCTTCTTCAAAATCTAAGATGTCCTTCCTTAACTCATTTTAGATGGTACAAAGATACATTTTTGTCAAGAGTTTATCAACTCACAAACCCCAATTCAATTCATTGGAAATCTAAGTTTATAGACGGCCTCCCTCATCTTTTTGCTGAAAAAGTTCGGCAATCATTACGAGTTAAAAATGATGGAATCAATATTAATTACTCAGAATTGACTTATGGTCAACTAATAAATACCTGCATAAATGAAGGATTGAACCTTTGTAATGATATTAAATTAAAAAATCAACTAAAAAAGCAACAAAAATCGGAAAAACACCAGCTTGGTGAATTCTGCGAGCAATTTGCTTTTGACCTAGGAAAGCCTCTCAGGCCGCCAGATATTAAAAATAATAAATTCGATAAGATTAGAAGAAAGAATTATATCAAAGAAAATTCTTATAAAAAGAATTACAAAAGAAATTACTATAATAAAAAATTCTTAAGAAAAGATAAACCACATATGCCTAATAAAGGAAAAAGGAAAGCTAAAAAACTAGATATAAGCTGTCATAAATGTGGCAAAATTGGTCATTATGCAAATCGATGCTGGACAAAGAAAGCTCTTAATGAAATACAAGATGAAAACCTAAGATTGCAGTTAGAAAAAGTATTAATAAACTCTGAAACTGATACTGAATCTTCAAATGAAGAAGAATTAGGAGTTATATATGGAACATCCTCTGAATCTTCAAATACTGACAATGAGGATTGTCAATGTAATGAAGATAATTACTGGAAATCCATTGTTGACATGAATGGGTTAAATGTCCTGACTGATGATCAAGATAAAATATTAAAAGTACTAGAATCAATTACGGACTCCGGTCTAAAAAAGAAAATAATTGAAACTCTAATAAAAGACAAACCAGAACCTCCCTTACTAATTGAGGCACCTTATCAATTAAGTGAAGTACTACACAGATTCCAACAGACAAAAATTAAAGAGACTCCAGTCTCAATTGGTGATTTAAAAAGAGAAATTAGTTCTCTGAAAGGAGAAATAGGACAGCTAAAACAAAATCAAGCTGTACTATCACAAAGACTTACAACATTAGAAAGTCAACCTTTCAAAAGCGAAGAAATAGAGGAAATTCCTCAAAAAACAAATAATTTGGAGTATCTAAATCTTTTAGATCAAGTAACATCACAAAAATGGTTTGTAAAGATTACTCTAATTATTAATAGGGATTTTATATTAGAAAATGAGGTAGCGCTTATTGACAGCGGTGCTGATTTAAATTGCATCCAAGAAGGTATAATTCCTACAAAATATTTTTCCAAAACAACACAATCACTAACCCAAGCAGGTGGTGATAAACTTAGAGTTAAATATAAACTTTCAAACGTCAATATTTGCAATCGAGAAATATGTTTGCCAACATCTTTTATCTTGGTAAAAAATCTTACTCACAGAATTATTTTAGGAACTCCTTTCCTCCACAAAATTATGCCAATCAATAATATTGACCAAAATGGTATTTCTTCAATAATAAATGGAAAAAATGTATTATTCAAATTCATAACTGATCCGCACACAAGAATGTTAAATGAAGTAAGAGATATTCTTCTCAATAAAGAAAAACAAATATGTTTCTTAAAAGATGAAATAGAAATTCTTAATATAAATGATCAGCTAAAGAAAAAAGAAATACAAGAAAAAATTAATTTAATTGAAAAACAGTTTATAGAAGAAGTATGCAATGAACTACCTAATGCATTTTGGAACAGAAAGAAACATGTTATTTCTCTACCTTATGAAGAGGAATTCAAAGAAAATCAAATTCCTACTAAAGCTAGGCCAGCTCAAATGAACCATGAATACTTAGAATTATGCAAAAAAGAAATAAGCTCACTCGAAAAGAAAGGTTTAATTCGTAAATCTAAATCTCCTTGGAGTTGTACAGCATTCTATGTAAATAATGCTGCTGAAAAGGAAAGAGGAGTTCCAAGGTTAGTCATAAACTATAAACCCCTTAATAAGGTATTGAAATGGATTAGATATCCAATTCCCAATAAAAAGGATTTATTAGATAGACTAAACGATGCTCTAATCTATTCAAAATTTGATATGAAGTCAGGATATTGGCAGATTCAAATTAATGAGTCTGATAGGTATAAAACAGCTTTTACAGTTCCATTTGGTCATTATGAATGGAATGTTTTACCATTTGGTTTAAAAAATGCTCCTTCTGAATTTCAGAATATCATGAATGAAATATTTAACCCATATACAGAATTTATAATTGTTTATATAGATGATGTTTTAGTATTTTCTAAAACGATAGAAAAACATATAAAACATTTAAAAATATTTAAAAATTTAATAAAAAATAATGGGTTAGTCATTTCCGCCCCTAAGATGAAATTATTTCAAGTCCAAGTTAGGTTTTTAGGACATACGATTTCGCAAGGAAAGATAATCCCAATTGAAAGAAGTATAGAATTTGCTTCAAAATTCCCAGATAATATCACCGATACAAAACAGCTTCAAAGATTTCTTGGAAGTCTAAATTATATTTCAGATTATTATAAGAATTTAGCCCAAGACACAAAAATTTTGTACTCTAGATTAAGAAAAAACGTCTCACCATGGACAGAAGAGCATTCACAAGCTGTTAGAAAAATTAAGTCCAAAGTAAGATGTTTGCCATGTTTATCTCTTGCTAATCCTAAATACTTTAAAATTGTTGAAACTGATGCCTCAAATATTGGTTATGGCGGAATCTTAAAACAATTAAATCCTGACAGCAAAAAAGAACATCTTGTTAGGTTTACCTCAGGAAAATGGAATCCCACGCAGTCAAAGTATTCAACCATTAAAAAAGAGATGCTTTCTATTATAAAGTGTATTTCAAAATTTCAAGATGACTTATTAAATCAAAAATTCTTACTGAGAATTGATTGTAGTTCTGCAAAATCAATAGTTGAGAAAGATGTTAAAAATCTTGTCTCTAAGCAAATATTTGCAGGTTGGCAAGCTCAGTTATCGGCCTTTGAATTTGATATTGAATACATAAAAGGAGAAAATAATTCTCTTGCTGATTTCTTAACCCGTGAATTTTTACAGGGAAATGACAACCCCTAATAGGGGAAGAGGTCGTGGATATTCCCGAGGCCGCGGATATGGGATTAGCAATATGTTATCCCAGACAGAATCGACGATTCCCCTAATAGGGGATTGGACAGTATACCATAGCAGAGGCAAAATTGTGCCACAATTGCCTCCTCCAAAAAAGGAAGATATACCTTCCTCCTCTTCTAATAAAACGTCTTATAAAGACGTTACCAATGAAGTACAACAAGAAAAAGAGTACTTTGAAAGTCCAATCACAGAAGATGTTCTGTACATAGAAGATGAAGATATTCAAATGACGCCAAATGATGGATGGTCAATCAGAACAAGGTATCTTGAATCAAGAGGGTATGCCGGTCTACATGGAAAAACAAGGCCAAATTATGAAGTCCTCCTAAAAATTACCGAATCGGTAACCATTACTCATCACTATCAAAATAATAACCCTGAAAGTTTTATAAACTTCAGCAAGTGTCATATTAATAAAGTTTTACTGCCAAGAGAGTGGGGAATAAACCCTAATGGAGACAAAGCCATCCGAATGGCAGAAGGTAAATATATCTACTTCAATTATTGGGATTATATCCAGGCTTTTTCAAAAGCGTTCTACTACCAGAACCCTAAGAATAAGCATTCTTGGTTTTTCACAATAAACCCAGAAATCCTTAATAAGCATATTCCAAATTGGTTTTATGAGTGGTGGTCAAAATTTGGCCCTTCTTTGGAAATACTGCCAAAGGAAATTATGGATTTATATAATCCTTGGTGTGACAATAGTTCATTAGTCACCAAATTAAACTCAGACAGGTTGATTGTTGGACAATGTCCTTTCCTGTTTTTTACAAAATTCCAAATTCCTTGGATTTGGAGATGGACGATTTCAGTCTCTTCGAATAAACTAAATATACCCATGCTAAAAAGAAAATTTTTCTACAAATGGTGGACTAATATGGGAGAAGAAAATATAGAGAAAATGGCCTCAACTATCCAGTCAACAATTGTTGAAGATAAAAGAAAAGGAGAAAAAGAACAATGCTCCCAACAACTTTCACTGTCTAGCTTGAAAAATTTCTTTCAGAAAAAATATCCAAGGGAATCGGAGGAAGAAATAATGAAGAAAGTTTTAGATCACATGAAAAATCAATTCTTCGACACCTTCTCAACCGAGATAGCAAAAGACGGAGATGAATCAATGAAGTCAGCTTCGCCAAGAGGATCTATTGATTCCAACAGTTCCCTTAATTATTTTGCGGGTGAAGGACAAGAAGACGAACCTACACCAGCCGACGTCTGGGATGCCCTAATAGTGACATTAACACAGCAAGCTAAAGACTCTAAACGAGGCAAAGCCAAGTTGGGATAAGAATGCCCTAATCCAGTTTAATTAAGCTAAAAGCAATGATGCTTTCTCAGCAGCAGCACTCATTACAAGTGCTATCTTCGCAGAAGCACTCAAGGAATTAGTGTCACCTTTGTCAGATGCACTCAACCACTATACGTGGTTCTTAATAATTTGTAATTTTATATTTGTTTCTTTACATAGTGCATTATATGATGTGACGATGGGGCCCAAAGAGTACCCGACATCTATAATGGTAGCTTTGTAATAGTGGTCTGTAAAAGTCATGTGTATTGTCCGTAGTGTTTGAATTTGTTCTGTTTTAGAACCTTTGTACTCTCTATATAAGGAGAGGTTTGTATGTTGTATTTTTCAGACTTGATTTGGAATAGAAAAATTATTTCATATTATATTGTGTTCTCTCATACAATACTCTCAACATCACCGCCTTTCGCTATCAACAAACATCACTACGCACGACGCATAGATATATATATATATATATATATATATATATATATATATAATACTCTCTCTCACGAGTAAGTCGAAAATACGTCGGAATTACTCGTGGCTGAAAATACACCAGTTGAGACACCCACGTGGCCAGAAATACATGGGCTGCCGAAAATACGTCAGTTGGAGCACCCATATGAGATATATATATCTAACAGGACGAGTACAAGAATGTTTTTTTTAAAAATACTCATTTCATCCCAACAAAATATCCACATTTTTGTGCAATTATTTGAAGTTGCACATAATTATATTTCGAAAGAAATTTTTTAAAAGAGAAAATAAGAATTTAAGTAAAAATTAAATTGGGCTAAACTAATACTCCTACTACAACAATATTGTTAAGGGTGAGTTTATTTACACCTCCACAATTACTAAACTCACCCCTTACATTAATTAAATCCATTTTATTTATTACTTTAATAATTACACATCATCTAATTCCAACTTTATCCTTATCAGTCGAGGGTTGTTAGCTCAGTTGGTTGAGCACTTGAATTGGGGACTTGAGGTCCTTAGTTCGAATCCCAAGACACTGCAATTGACATAGACCAAAAAAAAAAAAAAAAAAAAAAAAAAAACTTTATCCTTATCAGTTTAAAAGAGTAATTTCTTATTTTTACTCTTCGTCTGTTCGGCAACAGAGGAGAACAATAACTGCATCCATCATCCATGGTCTCGTCGGAGTAGCGATATCGGACGTCCTGGATTGTTGGAAATCGTTAAAGACTCTTCAGGCTGAGGCGCCGACGGCGCACAAAGGAGGAGGCATGGGCGCTCTTTTTCAGCCTCGGCTGAGAGTGGTTGCCTCTTCGATGTTGACGTGATGGCCTTTCTCTCCGACGAGGATATCTACGGCGAGACTCAGGGATGAATTCAATCAAGATCCCTCCGGCAATGTCTATGGCAGAGGCTCGATCTAGCAGGGGCAGCAGCCGAAATCTGCTAGAGGAGGGGAGGGGCCAATCTCTTGGTCGGCGGGTATATTTCGACGGAAGTCGGCTTTAGCGTCTCACGCGGACGAGGCTCAAGTGCGGTCTCGGCGGGTGTCAGGCTGATCTCCGGTTAAAGAATTACCGGTCCGATCTCCGGTTAAAGAATTACCGGTGTGATTTAGGATATTTGGTTTCGATGGTAAATTAGGTTTGAGATAAAAGGGGTAATTTTGGTATTGTAATTAAATAAAGTAATAAACATAATAAATAAATTAATTAGGGGGTGAACTTAGTAATTCAGGAGGTGTAAATAAATTCACCCCATTGTTAATTTATCGGATTTATGGCGGCCCGATAAGAAACTTGAGGCAGCCCTAATATAAAACGCTGCTTTCCACGCCCATCCGTATTTTTCCTTGGTGGCCTCTATCTCTATTCTCTTCGCCCATCCTTATAAAACGGTTTTTTTTTTTTTTTTTTTTTTTTTTTTTTACCAACTGCGTTTTGATTACGTTCCTGCAAACTCGATATTTGTTTGAAATCATTCGTTCATTTTCTCAATAAAAATTAGGGCAAGTTATGATACGATGATTTGTTTTTTAATGCATTTGAACTGAATAAATCATCTGTTATGTTGTTTGTTTCTATTAATCTCCTTGCTACTGGTAACTGGTTGATGATATACAATTTATTTTGTAGTGCAACAAAACCAACCAATGGATTCTACAAATAATGCAAGAACATCACCAGCACCGTCGACCCAACTCGTGGTGTGCTTCATGCACGAACAACAAGATGACAGCGTTTCTTACTGTTTTGAGTTCTTCAGAATCCAGGATCTACTCGACTCCAATACTCTGCTTAAACCTACACACACTCTCCCTTGGCCTGATAATAAGGAGTTTTCAAGTTTAACTAATAATATTTATGTCAAGTTCCTTCATTCAAAATCATTGAATCATCCTGATGATGATGATGATGATGCTCGTCTAGGGGTTCTCTATGCTGTTGGTGGTCTCACTCCATCTGAATTTCGTCCTTGCCATCCTATTCCAGAAACCATTCCCAAGGCATCCTTCACTCGCATCTCTCTCTCAGGAGGACGCAATATGTTAGATTATTATGATGCTCCAATGAATGCGAGTAAGCTTTTTCCCCTCGTAGCGGAGATTGATCATCGCATCTATGTTCTATCTGCACCCCCCAACCATTTCCGTGAATGTTATGAGGTACCCGACAATTTTGAAGTGTATGATCCTCGAGACTTTTCATGGAAGCCTTTACCTGATCTTCCTTTTATAAATTATCCTGAATATACTCACACCTATTTCTTTGGTGGGGACGGATACTCTCGTCTAGTGCTTGGCCAAAAGTTATTTGTTTCGGATTTACTAGTTTCATCTGTGTATGACATTACATCCAATACTTGGAGTGCTTGTCACTTGTTTTCCGACTGCTACATCCCACCTTGCTATGAATACTACGGCTCTGAATCATTGCCAAAGAATTGCGGTCCTGGATTCCCATTTTTAGGGGAAGCTTTACTCTGGAAGGGCGAATTCATTTTGTGCATGATGCCTGATCGTGGTCAGCGTAAACCTATGGCCGCGTATCGCATTGAGAAACTTGGGAATGATCAGGAGGAGAAGGCACGACCTCTGGAGCTTGGGTATGACTATGAGGGAACACCTTTTCCGAATGGAGGAGACGGACGTAAACTTGTTGATATAGGAGACGATCACTTTGCTTTCATCATCCTCACAAGAGAGAATTATGAAGACTTTATGAATATCTTTACTTTCAAGCTGGAAACTGATGCAACAAATCAGGACTGTCTCCTCGTCAAGGATCTGACTAAGCGTTATTCCAAAATAGACGAGTTGTGCTCTAGTTATTTTGTCTATTCATTCGCATGCTAACGCCATCTACTTTTGTCCATTTTCTTTTTGTCATTTTTTTTATCTAATTGCGTTTTGATTACATTCCTGCAAACTTGATATTTGTTTGTAATTGAGGGTTGAAATCATTCATTCATTTTTGTGAAAACTTTTCCTAGATTTTACTCAATAGTTTTGCCGCTGCATATTCCGTCCAACCGATTGAAATTTCGACTTTGGATTTTACACTGATACGTATGGATTCACTTATATATATATGGTTTTTTTTTTTTTACTTATTTTATATGTTCCTTCCTACCTCTCAATTAAAATTAGGGCAAGCTAATCGTGTCGAAATCTTATTGATATGCAGATTTGTTTTAATGCATTTGAACTCAATCATGTATTTGTTCTGTTGTTTGTTTCTATTCTCCTTGCTACTGATAACTGGTTGATGATATACAATTTATTTTGTAGTGCAACAAAACCAACCAATGGATTCTACAAATAATGCAAGAACAACACCAGCACAGTCGACCCAACTCGTGGCGTGCTTCATGCACCTAAAACCAGATGACAGCGTTTCCTACTTTTTTGAGTTCTTCAGAATCCAAGATCTACTCGACTCCTTCAATACTCTGTTTAAACCTACACGCACTCTCCCATGGTCTGATAATAAAGAGTATTCAAATTTAACTAATCATATTCATGTCAAGTTCCTTCATTCAAAATCACTGAATGATCCTGATCCTGATCCTGATGATGATGATGCTCGTCTAGGGGTTCTCTATGCTGTTGGTGGTCTCACTTCACACGATTTTCTTGAGTGCAATAGTATTCCAGAAACCATTCCCAATGAATCCTTCTCTCGTGTCTCTCTCTCAGGAGGATACTCGCATGAATGAGGGTAAGCTTTGTCCCCTCGTAGCCGAGATTGATCACGACATCTATGTTCTATCTGGACCCCACAACCATTTCCATACATGCTATCTGGTTGGCCTCAGCACTTTTGAAGTGTTTAATACTCGAGAGACTATTCATGGAAGCCTTTACCTACTCTTCCTTTTATAAATAGCTAGTCATCCTTATAGTCACACCTATTTCTATGGTGGGGACGGATATTCTCGTCTAGTGCTTGGCCAAAAGTTATTTGTTTCGGAT
The DNA here is from genome assembly GCA_954870475.1 of Euphrasia confusa. Lineage (NCBI taxonomy): Eukaryota > Viridiplantae > Streptophyta > Magnoliopsida > Lamiales > Orobanchaceae > Euphrasia > Euphrasia confusa. The sequence continues at coordinate 10,248,222 of OX940951.1, read as the reverse complement.
TTACAATTTTCCATCTGTGTATGACATTGCATCCAATAGATGGAGTGCTTGTCACTTGTTTTCCGACTCCCACATCGAACCTTGCTGTGAATACCAACCTTTGCCAAGGGATTCTGGTCCTGGATTCCCATTTATTGGGGAAGCTTTACTCTGGAAGGGCGAATTCATTTTGTGCATGATGCCTTATCATCGTGAACGTGACAACCCTTTAGCAGCATATCGTATTGAGAAACTTGGGAATGATCAGGAGGAGAAGGACGACCTCTGGAGCTTGGGTTTGACTATGAGGGAAGATTACTACTTACGAATGGAGACGGACTTAAACTTGTTGATATAGGAGACGATCACTTTGCTTTCATCATCATCACATCAGAGAATTATCAGCGCATGATGAATATATTTACTTTCAGGCTGGAAACTGATTCAACAAATCAGGACCGTCTCCTCGTCAAGGATCTGAATAAGCGTTACTCCAAACCAAACCAGATCTATTCTAGTTATTTTGTCTATGCATTCGAATGTTAATTAACTCGATCTCCTTTTGTCCAATTTCATTTTTTGCACTTTGTGTTTCGGACAGACATTTGGACTCTTGGAATGCAGAAATTGTTGAAGAACCTCATGAATCCAACCCACAGCAAGAAAAAAAATGCTTTATTATTGTGACAAACTTTTAACTTTTTGATCTAAGTCAAAAAATATTCTCAATATCTGTAACAACCCGATTTTTTTGAAAAACAGCGAAATTTTGAAAAACAGCGAAAGGTGTTAATTTTGAAAATAACATTTAATAAGGTGCGGGCGTCACAAAATTTTATTTAAGAAAAATAATTATGACCACAACTTCCATAAATTATACTATATTGAAAAGGTTAATTAATAATATTATTTGATAAATACAACAACATTACTTCATGGATATATATATGTATAAGGACACCTATCACATGATTATATGTATACCAGTATATTTAAGAAAAATAATTATGACCACAACTTCCATAAATTATACTATATTGAAAAGGTTAATTAATAATATTATTTGATAAATACAACAACATTACTTCATGGATATATATATGTATAAGGACACCTATCACATGATTATATGTATACCAGTATATGCAGTGACGTAGCTAGAAAAATTAGTCAGATGGTGCAAATTTGAAAAAAAAAACTCCCTTCATTTCATAAATATAAAACTCTTTTACGGCAAAAAATGTTTTTTTAGCGTATAATGTATAAATATCTCTTTTTCGGCAAAAAATGTTATTTTTTGATTTTTTTATCTTGAAATGTATAAATATTTGTGAAAAACTTGACAAATATAAATTTAATCAATATTATATATAAATATCAAATTAAAGGAGAAGAGAACGATAATTTTATTGACTAAATATCACGTTAATAATTAATTAGTACTGATATTTTATAATAATTAATTAGTATTAATATTTTTTTTTTAAAGCATGATAAATAAGTATGTAGCACGATATATGAGTATATTTTAATTTATTTTTAAATGTAGTATTTTAGAAATAATATTTTATCAATAAATAGTTAATTATCTTATTTTTTTAGATAAAACATATCAATATTTCAACAAAATTTTAATTATTTTTACATAATTTATAATTAATTACCTTAATATATAAAAATTAAAATATAAAATTAATTTAAAAAAAAAAAATTGAGGGGGTGCGATCGCACCCTTCGGGACCAAGTCCCTACGTCCATGAGTATATGCTTATGTATATATTTATATATATTATGAATTCCATGCAGCACAAAGTAAAATATTTGAACACATTTGAACGTAGTAATTGAAATAGTTGTAAAACATAAGATAAGTAATCAACTTTGGAACAACTTTGGAAAACAACAAGTAATATCATAATTCATAAAAAAATAACTCATGATAAATTATGCACAAAGTAACATTTATTTATTTTAATTTATTCCTCCATCCTTGATCACCTCTCTCGCTCGGCATCTTCGTGTGTACCTAAAAATAGTTGTTGTCGATAGGGTGAGCTCAATGCGCTCAATAGGGTCATTACCTCATCCAATACCAGAATCAAATACATGTATAACCAATGAACATAATATGAAAATATTGTAATTTTAATAAATCATGATATTCATTTAATAATCTGGATATTACGATAATAAAACATGAGATCCATTTAATAATCTGGATAACATGAAAATATTGTAATTTTAGTAAACATGAGATCCATTTAATAATCTGGATATTGCGAGTTGCGCCAACTATTGCGTTGGTCTCCTTCGACCCTTTTCCCCGGTCTCCGGTTACAACGGAAAATATATTTTTAATAAATTTACATAAATGCACAAATAGAGACACACATAATGAACCAAGTAGTAAACAAGGTAAATCGACAACATGACACCTACCTCGATGAGCTAGGACGTGAACATGAAAATCCAAAGTGCGTCTAAAACTTTAAGGGTTGAACTATCAACTTCCAAAACTTCATGGGCTGAATATATAAGTCTAAAACTTTAAGGGTTGAACTATCAACTTCCAAAATTTAATGGGCTGAATATATAATTTTAAAGACTCAATATGGATTGTATAATATTAATTGAATTAAATATTGGAGGCTGAATATATAATTGTAAGGACTTAATATGGATTGTATAATATTAATTGAATTAAATATTGGAGTGACCCATAGTTACCTTAAAGTCCAAGGACTTGTTTGCAATTTTTCTTATTAATTACTCTCCCTTGAAAGGTACCGTGAGTTGGTATTTTGGAATTCATCTCTCTCCCTTTACTTCTTTCAGCGGTCCGCGGTCCACATGCAGGGGGGTTGAATTGGAAGAATTAAGTAGATGGCTGCACATGAAACGCCACAGCAGCGGACTCGACAGGTCGGTGGGATATCAACAATTCCAGAAACTGGACTGAAGCGGGACATCGGTGACGTGATAACGATCGTCGTTGATCGACTACGTGCGCATCAAATAGGGTAGGTCAACCGAGGTGTGGATTTTAATGGTAAACGTCTTTCTTTTTAGCACAAATTTGGGTCGAAGGCCGCATGTGTGTAAAGAGGAAGGACTAAGGAGGAAGGGGATTGTGCGCACAAATTTGCCGTGGGTTTAAGTATGATTTTGGTACGGTCATATTAGAAGAGAGAGGTGGTATTTAAAAGGATTAAATAAGTGAATTCTATTAGGGTTTTATTTTTTAATTTTTGGTAAGAAGAATTATTGGTATGTCTTGCGAGACCCTATACCATGGGGTAGGGGCCCATGTAAATTTTATGGTCCCCAGCCCAATTATAAAAACGTTTCAGGCCCAAAAAAATTGGCCCCTATACGCACACGATCACGAACACGTGAGGAGTCTATTCTTTCTCTCTTCTCACAACTGCGCGCACAGAAGCAAAAACCGACACCATCACCGGGAAACCACCGCTCCGCACCAACGTCCGCCGCCCGTTCGCACCACCGTAAATCCACGTCCACCGACGACACAAGCTTTTCCCACCCCGACGCCAACAAAAAAACCACCAACAACCATCAACAACACCACCGTAACCACCAACGGTACCACCGAACTTCGAGACTCGTCGGAGCACCGCGAAGAAGAGAAAACGAAGTACCAGCAACAACAACAATTCCTGAACTAGTAAAAGGTAATTACGAACCCTAATTTCTCTAATTTCAATTTTTACTCAGATTGCATGTAAAAATTTGTGATGTTTTCAGCTACTGTGATGCCTGTGTTTTTGGGACTTCTAATGAGTATGTTTGCCTGAAAATCAAAAAAGCAATTGAGTTTAGAATGCGTTGAATTGTGTTTTGCAAGTTGAACTTGAATTGTGATGCCATCTACTGAGCAGAACCTATATTGTACTGAGAGTTTGGAAAAAATCTCCTCTGTTTTTTAGACTTCTAATGAGTTTGTTTGACTGATAATGAGCATGTTACAAAGCCTTATAGTAATTACTCTATTTTGGGATTAATTGGAATCATAAAGTTTGTTTGTATGTGTGTGTTTGTTGATTAAATAAATAATCACAAACTCTGTTCATCATTGAGTTAAGTTAGAAACTGAATCAACTGTAACTTCTGAACTTGTGTGTTAGGTTTGATATGTTGTTAGGTTTGATATGTTGTTAGAGTCTACACTTGTGTGCTGGATTTGGTAAGTATAAATTTCAGTTTGCATATTAGGAAGCCTTATAGTTGTTCAGTTTAAAGCTGTTCAGTTTTCATATATTCGGTAGTATCTACTCTAATCAGATTATGATTGACTGCAAATAAAAAAAAACCAGCTACTTTCATTACTGTGATTTGTTATGACTTCAACTTTGATTACTGTGAAAATACAAAAGTTAGCAAAAGCTGTAAAATGAAAATTACAATTTACTGTTTGTTGTGTATGTGTGTGTGTTCTGTATTTGTGTTTGTTCTATTTGGAACCTTTTTAGTTATTTGCATTCACTGTTATTTACTGTGTTCATTACTACTTTGTGATGCCACCTTCTATGATTATATGTGTATTTTGTGATGATATCTTCTGTGATGCTATCCTCTGTGATGCTATCTTCTATGTTCATATGCTAGATTGTAGTATGAATCTCCTCTGTTTTTAGGGACTCGGTAATGTGTATGTTGTATTTGGTATGTTGATTAACACACTGTATCTTAATACTAACATAATAGAAAACCAGCTACTTGTACTATGATTTTTTACTGTTTTCAAATCTGAGTTGAAAAAAATACAAAGCCTGCTAGTTCTACTATGGTTTTCTGAGACTTCTAATTAGTGTGTTTGATTGAAAACAATACAACCTGTTTCTTGTGTTTGATTTGTTCATAACTGATTCAACAGAGTCGACTCTACTGTGATTTCTGAACTTGTGTGTTAGGTTTGATATGTTATTAGGGTCTACTCTGATTTGTTATGACTTCTACTTTGAAAAGTAAATCAATCTCCTGTGTTTCTGTGTATGTGATATGGAATTTGAATCAGTAGAACAATACTGTTGTATTTGGTATGTTAATACTAACATAATAGAAAACCACTATTAAAACAGAATATGGGGAAAATACCATCAGTTCGTGCAATAATCAATGGTCAACGGGTGAAAATCATACAGAGCACAAAAAGAAAGGTCAACCCTTAATTGAATGTAAGGGGTGTGGGGAGGATTAATTATGTACAAAAAATAATTATTCTGTTTTTATACTTTTTAGGAAATGAAGAAGCAGTTGGTTCATAAAACAAGGGGAAAGAAGAAAACAACAGTTAGTTCTAGTACAGCAAGCCCGAGGAGGAAACTAAATTTCACTCCTGAACAAGAAAAGGTTTGTAATATTCACTAAATACTACTACGACTACTCCAGAAGTTTTCTCCTCTATTATTTCATTATTACATACTAATGTTTGTTTGATGCGATATGGATTAAAAAGAAAGCACAAGCCCCAGAGGATGTGCGACAAACTGGAGAGGAGCGGGCTATGGTTCTTTTCGTCCCTCAAAAAGAGAAAGAAACTGAACCAGTCCAAACAACTGGAAGAAGTTCTAACATGGTAAATATGTTATTAATATATCATTATACATCGTACATTTTATGCTTTTTGGATTGAATTCTTTTTTCTTATTTCATTATAACATACTAATGCTTTATGCGTTATGAATAAAACAGGAAACAGAAGGAGCCCAACCGCAAGTACCTAAAGGTTTAAAGATCAGAAGGAGCCCAAGGAGGGAAGCTGTAAATGAGGTTGCAGCAGCTGAACCTAAAAGGAAAAAGGTAAAATCTTATACATAGTGAATGCATTCTCCTCTATTATTTCATTATAACATACTAATATCTCTGGCTTATAATTGCAGCAAAAGAAGAGAGCAGATGATAAAGAAGCTACTACGAAGGAGAAGGAGAAAGTTGTTGAAAAAGAAAACAAGAAGAAGGACAAAGAAGAAGCAGAGAAACAGAAAAAAGAAAAAAAGGAGAAGGAAAAAGAAGCTGCTGAGAAGCAGAAAGAAAAGATAGAGAAGGTAATATTCTACTTTGACTGATATGTTAAAGTTTCAATTTATAATTCAAATGTGTTGGTTCTTCTATTTTTGCATAAAATACTAAAATATCTCTTGTTTTAAAATACTTAGCAGGAAGCTGAGAAAGTTGAAAAAGAAAAGAAGAAGAAGGAGAGAGAAGCAGCACTCAAAGTTGTAAAGGAAAGCATGGAGAAGAGGAAAAAAGCTGCTGAGAAGCAGGAGATGGAAAAAGAAGCTGCTGAGAAGCAAGAGGTACACAGTAATTGAACAGATTCTACACTGAATTGTGATGTACTCTGCTCTGATTAATATGGTTTCAGTTGACATTATTTTTTGCTTATTTCAATAATAAATATTCATTGTTCATAATTGCAGCAAAAGAAGGAAGCTCCCAAAGATATAAAAGAAAAGAAGGAGAAGGAGAAGGATAAAGGAGCAGAGAAAAAGGAGATTGAGAAAAAAGCTGTGAAACAAGCAGCTTTGAAAAAGAAAAAAGAGGAAGAGGAAGCTGCTCAGAAACAGAAAGAAAACAGAGAGAAGGTAATATTATACTTTGACTTATATGTTAATATATCATTATTCATCGTGCATTTTGTATTTAGGATCAATACATGTTATTTTTTTCATTAGGATCAATATAATTCATTCAATCAATGTTTAATAAGTATGTATTTACTGAATTATAATGTAAAAATGTGAATCTACACTGTAATTGAACATATTCTACACTGAATTGTGATGTAATCTGCTCTGATTCTTATATTATTTTGTGTCATGTAATTAATATGGATTAAGTGAAGTATAATGTAAAAATGTGAATCTACACTGTAATTGAACATATTCTACACTGAATTGTGATGTACTCTGCTCTGATTCTTATATTATTTTGTGTCATGTAATTAATATGGTTTCAGTTGGCATTATTTTTTCTTTGTTTCAATTTATAATTCAAATGTGTTGATTATTCTATTTTTGCAAAAAATACTAAAATATCTCTTGTTTAAAATACTTAGCAGGAAGCTGAGAAAGACAAAAAGAAAACAGCTGAGAAGGAGGTGGAGAAAGAAGCAGCTGCTGAGAAAGAGGTGGAGAAAGCAGCTAAGAAGAAGAAGGAGAAATTAGCTGTGAAACAAGCAGCACTAAAAAAGAAAGAAAAGAAAGAAGCTGCTGAGAAGGAAGTGGAGAAAGAAGCAGCTGCTGAGGAGCAGAAGAAAACAAAAAGAGGTGCTTCTGAGAAAGATGATCCAGAGCTGCTTCTGGGAAAGAGGAAAAAGGCAAAAATCGACAAGGGAAAAGGGAAAGTTGAGGAGGATGAGGAGGATGAAGCAAAAAAGAAATTCCCTTGTCGTATGTCGCCAAACCATGTATCAAGTTTGGTTAAAAATATGAATGAAGATCAGAAACAGGCCGTGCGAGATATCGGCTTTGGAGGTTTTCTGAATCTGGAGATCAGTCAAAACAAGTTCAGCTTGTTACATTTTATAATGGAGAGTTTTGACTACCTTACCTGTCGTATCATTCTCCAGAACGGAGACATTGATATTACAGAAGATGATGTGGTATCAATCTTTGATCTTCCAAAAGGAAACAAGCTGGTCGAAGAATCCACAGGTAAGAAATTACTGCACTATAACCTTAATCATATTATTGATATTATTGATATAATTGTAACTGAAAATATACTTTTTATGACGCAGGCCTGAAATGTGATGATATTGATGATGGATTCACGACATTTTTAGAGGATTGGAGGAGAAGATGGGGAACTCCTACTGGTATGAATTATAATTTGTAGTTCCACTACACATTTAATGATTCTAAATTCAATTAACTGATTGAGTTTATGTCAATAACACAGGTGGTCCTTCACCAGCAAAGATGTGTGAACGATTGAAAGGAACTACTGAACATGGAGATGACTTCAAACGCGATTTTGTTGTCTTAGTAGTTAGCACCTTGCTGAAAGGGAAGCAAGATAACTACTCAAACTTCAACGTCTTGCATGCTGTGAGAGACGTTTCAGAAATCAAAAATTTGGATTGGTGTAGCTACACAATTGAATCCCTCGTCACAGCTGCAAAATTGTTCAAAGAGGGTAAAAATTACTACTTCACCGGGCCAGTGACATTTCTGATGGTAAACAAATATGAACACTATAAATTTACTTTCTTTTACATATAATCCTACTTACTTTGTTAATGTAATCTACATTCTTTTTCCAGCTCTGCTATTTGGACCGAATGGTGTTTATGTCGAGGACTGTCCAAAGACAGTTCCCGGTCTGCAGAAGCTGGAATGCCAAAAATATAGCTGCCAGGATCAAGCGGGAAACTGAGACTGAACCAAAGAGGTTTGGGGTTGGGAAAGTAGTGGAGAGGCTGACAAGGCCACGTGAGGTACAAGAAGTTGTTGAACCAGCAGTTGCCCCACAAGATCTCCCTGCTGCTGCTGCTGCTGCAAATAGAGAAAATGCTGCTGCTGCTGATCAATTGGATGCTCCTGATGGCCCTCAAGAAGCTTCCCCACAGGAAAATGCTGCTGTTGTTGAAGAAATCCCTGCAGATATTGCTGCAGCTCAACCGAAACAACCGAAAACTCCTACAGCAGACTTGACTGGGGGTCTTAGGAAGATTGCCGAAGGAGTGACCCAATGCATAACTGTCTTAACAGAGATGGGCAAAGCAGAATTGATGGCAACCATCCTTAAAAATGCCCTGGTCAAGAGCATGATGAAAAGTGATGAAAATGCAGAAGAGCAGCAGGCAGTGGTTGATAAGGATGATGATGGCAAGGAAAAGGAAGTTGAAAAGGAGAAGAAAGTTGAAAAGGAGAAGGGGATTGAGAAAGAACAGGAAAAGGAAGTTGAAAAGGAGGAAGTTGAAAAGGAAAAGGAGAAGGATCCAATCCAGTCTTCACAGAACAAGACTTTCAATGTTGCCATGGAGCCAACAACTGATGAAGTGTATTTTGATGATGACTTCATTGCTGCTGTCGAAGAAATGGAGAAGGCCTTCATATTGATGAAAGCGAAGAGAAAGGATCCCAGCTGCCCTTCATTCAACCTTGGAATTCCAGGAGTTGATTCTGAAAGCCAAGATGGCGGCCTATTTGTGGGGGATCAAGAAAACACATACATGGTCGTCACATAAAGGAAAATGAGTGAGACAGAATTCATTCAGTAAGTTCTAATATATTTTACCAAAAGTTTTTTGAATATAAACATGATTTACATTAAATAACTGATTTATTGTTTTTACTCTTGAAAACAGGTGCTTGCATGAGTCAGAGGACGATTCCCCAGATGTGATGGTTCGAAAAACAAAGACTCGAATGCACAAGAACCTTCCACTGAAACTGAGGTCTCCGTTCTGGAGGGGAACATTGACTGATGTGAATCGCATAAGCAAGAAAGAGCAATTCATAGCAGACTATGCTTTTCTGCCAATGAACGACAAAACCAAGGGGTATGCATCTCATTCTCTACTGTGAAAAATCTGAAAATCATCACCTAAAAGTCTATTTGATCTTCAACTGAGTTTGTATTTGAAATTAGAAGGCATGACTTGTATAAAATATTTTCTACTTTGATTTCTGAATGATATGCGTAAACAAACAAATAATCACAAGCTGTGTTTTTTACTGTGTTCAAGTCTGAGTTGGCATGTTCAAAACTGATTCAACAGAGTAGACTGAACTCTGTTGCTGTGATTTCTGAACTCTGTTGTTAGGGTCTACTCTGATTTGTTATGAATTCTACATTAAAAAATAATTAAATCTTCTGTGTTTTTGTGTCTGTGACTTGAACTTGTAACTGTTTGTAACTGATTTAATTATTTTGTTTTTTGCTAGAATAATGTAGATTAATTTATATTCTGTTTGAACTGTTTCATAGGGAGCTCCTATTTAGAGGGAGGAGTCGGTATGCATACCGAAATGATTTTGAAACCCTCCTGCCTGACACATGGGTGGTGAGCAACATAATCGACATCTGGTGCTTGAAGCTTAACCATCAAAATATGAGAAGAGCACCAGGGGAAGTTAAAAGAGTTTTCTTCACTACTGCTGCATCTGTAAGTAAAACTAATATGTATTTTAAATTAAGGAATTCATTGGAGACGCATATCTAATTATATTCACAAAAACAGCAATTGATTGCTCATCCAAAGGACAGTGATGAAGAAAACCAAAAGTTTTTTGAAAAAATCATAGATGATGAGCTCAGATGCAACGGGAATCTAGACATTGAAGATGCTGACATGGTAAGTAGACCTTAATACACGTTTTGTACTGCAGTTTGAAACCACATACTAATGATTTCGAATATTTGATTGTACAGATATTCTTTGCTGTGATAGAGAATGCTCATTTCTGGACCTTGTGCTTCAATTTCCAGAAGGAGATGGTTGAAATTATAGACAACAAGCCACTCCCGGGGAATCTAAAGTGCTTGGATCGTTATGTGGACATCAGCGCAGATCTGGTACAGATTCTACACTTACTTATTGAATGGAATCTACACTGACTTAATTATGATCAATAGAATTTAGTCAAGGTTTAATTAGTATGCATTCAGAGAATTATTATGTAAAAATGTTAATCTACACAGTATTTGAACATATTCTACACTGAATTTGGATGTAGTCTGCTCTGATTCTTATGTCAAAATAGTGGATTGTTATTAATAAGAACTGAATGAATGCTCTGATTGTACAGCAATTCAAGTTTGCTTCCTACCTGGACTTGAAGAAAAAGAAGCTGAACAAGAAAGTAGTCGACTTCAAGCAAACCAATCTGAAAATGGCATGGCGCTTCAAGGATAACTACAATGACTGTGGTGTTTACTGCATGAGACACATGGAAACATATAAGGGTGATGAGAAGTGGCAATGCGGATTCAAAAAAAGCAAGGTAATCTTCAATCTCATTCACCTCTAATGTGATGCTTGTATCTACATGTAATTTGCAGTGTTTGCTTTGTATCTATGGTCAATACTATTTCTGAAATATTTATTTTATTTTTCAAACAGGATGTTGATATGTTGAAGATCCTTAGAGTGAAATATTGTTCTGCTATCATCATGACAGAGGTGAACGAGGTGAGAAAAGAAGTTGTTAGAAGGGCAAGAGAGAATGCATCTATTGAGCTTGAAGTTCTGAAACAAGGATAGGACATTCATCAATCTGAGCATGGTTTCTGAGTATTTGAACATATTTGAACATTAATTGATTGGATTAGGGCATTGAGTTCAGTGTAATGTATTGAATTTGTATTTGAAATTGTGGAATTTGTATTTGATGGAAGTTGTATTTGAAATATCAATTTGTATTTAAAACTGAGCATGTGTGCTGTTGGTGACATCTAAATCTATTCTAAAATATGAATTTGCTGTAGTGGGATTGAAATCTGAAAAATGGATTTGTTCTTTGTACTATCTTTATGCATTCTACACCAGTTAGTAATGTATTCTGCACTATTTATAAACACATTCTCCTCAATTTTTACTTGTACACTATTTATAAATTACATTGTACTTTGTTTAATAATCGATTATACTGTAGTGAATAATATAATCCACCATAAACCCTAAAAATAACCCCTAAACACTAATCCCTAAAAATAAGCCCATAAAGCCTAATCGAGGGAGACAAACAATTATCGAGGGAGGTGAACAATAATCGAGGGAGTTGAACGATCACGGCCGCCGAAGGCGGCCGTGATCGTTAACCTCCCTCGATTATAAAGGGACACAGTGGGGGGGGGGGGGGGGGGTCTTGTATCGAATTGACAACAAAAATCGAGGGAGGCAAACTATAATCGAGGGAGGCAACAATAATCGAGGGTCATTATGTTGTTCTAATGAGGTCTACTGCATTTAGTAGTCTATTCTACTCTGTTCCGTATCATATTCTACTCCATATATTGATGCATTCTACAACAATAATCGAGGGAGGCAACAATAATCGAGGGAGGCAAACAATGATTACGGCCACCTTCGGCGGCTTCAGAATTTTAATAAAGGGATAAAGGGGGGGGGTCTTGTATCGAAAGGTCTTGTATCGAAAGGTCTTGTATCGAAGTGGCAACAATAATCGAGGGAGGCAACAATAAGCAACAATAATCGAGGGAGGCAACAATAATCGAGGGAGGCAACAATAAGCAACAATAATCGAGGGAGGCAACAATAATCGAGGGAGGCAAACAATGATTACGGCCACCTTCGGCGGCTTCAGAATTTTAATAAAGGGATAAAGGGGGGTCTTGTATCGAAAGGTCTTGTATCGAAAGGTCTTGTATCGAAAGGTCTTGTATCGAAGTGGCAACAATAATCGAGGGAGGCAACAATAATCGAGGGAGGCAAACAATGATTACGGCCACCTTCGGCGGCTTCAGAATTTTAATAAAGGGATAAAGGGGGGGTCTTGTATCGAAAGGTCTTGTATCGAAAGGTCTTGTATCGAAGTGGCAACAATAATCGAGGGAGGCAACAATAATCGAGGGAGGCAAACAATGATTACGGCCACCTTCGGCGGCTTCAGAATTTTAATAAAGGGATAAAGGGGGGGTCTTGTATCGAAAGGTCTTGTATCGAAAGGTCTTGTATCGAAGTGGCAACAATAATCGAGGGAGGCAACAATAATCGAGGGAGGCAAACAATGATTACGGCCACCTTCGGCGGCTTCAGAATTTTAATAAAGGGATAAAGGGGGGGTCTTGTATCGAAAGGTCTTGTATCGAAAGGTCTTGTATCGAAGTGGCAATAATCGAGGGAGGCAACAATAATCGAGGGAGGCAAACAATGATTACGGCCACCTTCGGCGGCTTCAGAATTTTAATAAAGGGATAAAGGGGGGGTCTTGTATCGAAAGGTCTTGTATCGAAAGGTCTTGTATCGAAGTGGCAACAATAATCGAGGGAGGCAAACAATTATCGTGGTCATTATGTTGTTCTAATGAGGTCTACTGCATTTAGTAGTCTATTCTACTCTGTTCCGTATCATATTCTACTCCATATATTGATGCATTCTACAACAATAATCGAGGGAGGCAACAATAATCGAGGGAGGCAAACAATGATTACGGCCACCTTCGGCGGCTTCAGAATTTTAATAAAGGGATAAAGGGGGGGTCTTGTATCGAAAGGTCTTGTATCGAAAGGTCTTGTATCGAAGTGGCAACAATAATCGACGGAGGCAACAATAAGCAACAATAATCGAGGGAGGCAACAATAATCGAGGGAGGCAAACAATGATTACGGCCACCTTCGGCGGCTTCAGAATTTTAATAAAGGGATAAAGGGGGGGTCTTGTATCGAAAGGTCTTGTATCGAAGTGGCAACAATAATCGAGGGAGGCAAACAATTATCGTGGTCATTATGTTGTTCTAATGAGGTCTACTGCATTTAGTAGTCTATTCTACTCTGTTCCGTATCATATTCTACTCCATATATTGATGAATTCTACAACCATAATCGAGGGAGGCAACAATAATCGAGGGAGGCAAACAATGATTACGGCCACCTTCGGCGGCTTCAGAATTTTAATAAAGGGATAAAGGGGGGGTCTTGTATCGAAAGGTCTTGTATCGAAAGGTCTTGTATCGAAAGGTCTTGTATCGAAGTGGCAACAATAATCGAGGGAGGCAACAATAATCGAGGGAGGCAAACAATGATTACGGCCACCTTCGGCGGCTTCAGAATTTTAATAAAGGGATAAAGGGGGGGTCTTGTATCGAAAGGTCTTGTATCGAAAGGTCTTGTATCGAAGTGGCAACAATAATCGAGGGAGGCAACAATAATCGAGGGAGGCAAACAATGATTACGGCCACCTTCGGCGGCTTCAGAATTTTAATAAAGGGATAAAGGGGGGGTCTTGTATCGAAAGGTCTTGTATCGAAAGGTCTTGTATCGAAGTGGCAACAATAATCGAGGGAGGCAACAATAATCGAGGGAGGCAAACAATGATTAAGGCAAGCGAACGATCGGGGCCGCCTTCGGCGGTGAACGATCGGGGCCGCCTTCGGCGGTGAACGATCGGGGCCGCCTTCGGCGGTGAACGATCGGGGCCGCCTTCGGCGGTGAACGATCTGGGCCGCCTTCGGCGGTGAATGATCGACGGAGGCGATCTATAATTGGGGGAGGCAAACTTGGATTGAAGGCGGCACCATTATCTAATTTGTTCTACTGCAATGAGTAGTGTATTCTACTCTCTTGTTGGTCATATTCTACTTCATTTTATTATGAATTCTACTGTAAATTTACACAAAATCGAACACATGAAAAAAAAATACTTAAACATAATTATCATTGTAATAAAAATATTGTTCTGCAGGACAAAAAAATAAAATCCAACAATAGAATGTCATAAAAACAACGTCATCAACAATAAAATAATCATTGGGATCAACACATCGTTTCCAAATATAAAAAACAATCAGGGGACATAATCATATAAGACTGCGGGAAATCTGGAACTTGTATTCGGTGAAAGAACTTCTAAAGTTTGATCTCCAGAAACAGGGTGCACAACGTAAACTCCATTGCCATCCTAAAAAAAACCATAGTCATAAAAGGTATCAGAAATATAGTCAAATTCATTGTAATACAGAGTAGAAATCATAATTAAAAACAATAGAAAATAAAAGACAGAATTAAGTTACCTTTAAATTCTGAACAACCATCTTGTCTTTTAACTCGGCAGTTTTTGATTTCTTCTTTCCACCTCTTTTTTTATTGCATATCTTCTCCATTGTAGGCTTCACCCTCCTTCTTCGTGTATACTTCAAGCTTGTACTTTGTGGATTTTGAACAATGTCAGTTCTTGAAGATGCGTCATCCAAACAGCCCTCATCAGTAACTGGCCCAACAGCACGAAAAACATCCTGTCTAATACTCTGAACACCTGTGTCCCAAATCACCTGAGCCTCCTTATTATACTCACAAGTAGAAATCAAATTCAAAGCCATCCGACTTGCTTGGGTTCTCCACAAAGATGCTGCAGTTGAATCTTCTGATCGAGAGGTAAATGAAGGAACACCACTCTCCATTACACGACTTCTAACATATTTACGCCACCTCGGCAATATGTAGAACTCAGGAATAACAGAAGCACAGTGGATATTCATGATTCTCAAGGAATGCGAGCACAAGATTCCAACTTCAGTAAATAACTTGCATGTGCAACTCACACTTTTATCAATAAGCCCATAAGACACAGTGTGCTTTATATTCTCAAGACCTTCTCGCCACACATGGAATGTAGCAGTGAAAGAATCAGCACTAACAAGCAACTGAAAACAAGTAGAACCTTTCTTGTATTCATGCTCAAACATGTCATACGCCTTCAATGTATATACATCACTAGCATGCAAAAGTATTTTAGGATCATCTGTAGACAGTGTTCGCTTACCGATAAGGCAACACACATCTTGGGCTTTCTCATTGCTCCTCCATTCTGCAACAACACCTTCAAAGCAATGGAAAAAGTCACATAGCCCGGAAGTTTTTGACAGTTTCTTTGAGAGAGCTTGATTAGTGCTTTCACTTCTTTGTGAAGACAGTGCACCGCCTGAGAAATAACCTTTGTTGAAAGCAGGACACCATTTCTCTTTAATCCCATACAGCCTCAACAACCAGCTGTTTCTTGCACAGTCATATTTGGAAGTCAGCCTACAAAAAAACAGAGAAGAATGAGAGATATATCAGAGCAGAAATAACTAACAAACAGAGTAGAATTGAACAGAACATAGTAGAATTCCCTGTGATAATCAAAAATATTTAAAAACAAATTAAATATTTGAAAAATAATGAAAACTTACTCCAACCACTTTGTTTCGAACTCAGCAATCGAATCACAGCACTTCAGCAAATAGTTGAAATCATCCATGAACCCTTCTCTAATCCGAAGTGCCATGATGTGATTCTTCGAATTTTCTCCAATATGCCAAATGCAAAGACGATGCCGAGAATGAGGAAATATCTTTGAAATAGCAGCAGCCATAGCAGCAGACTGATCGGTCATGATAGTGGCAGGATAACCATTCATAGCTCGTAAGAAGGTCTTGAACAGCCACTCAAAAGATTCAGTAGTCTCGTTCATCAGAAAACCACAACCAAACATGACATTTTGTCCGTGGTGGTTCATACCAACAAAAGGTCCACAGATCATGTCATATTTGTTCGTGCGGTAAGTCGTGTCATGAACAACCAGGTCACCGAAGAGCTTGTAGTCCTCCAACATGCGTCCATCCCTCCAGAAAAAACTACACAATCGGGACTGGCTATCAAGCTGAAAATCAAAGAAAAACTCCTTCTCTCTGGCCTGTCTATTCCTAAACATATCTAATAACCTGCTAGAGTCCGTCCCATCGAGAATCTTAGGGTTGTTCAAGGCATTGTAAGCATCCCTAAGGCCAAACCCTAAGCACGGTGATCCACCGGACTGGTTTTTCAAAACCCTATAACCATCAGCAACCCCAACTCCACCTTTCTTCAACTCCTCCAAATACGCAATGTGGTTTCGGTTAATTCTTCTATGCGATCTCAAAAGGTGGCTAGCGGATGGTGGGCATAAGGCATGAGTGTGCTCTTTGACATGCTTTGAAACAATCCAGGTGCCGTCTATATCGATTTTGAACTGCGCTTGAGCTTCACAATTAGACCTCACATTCAGCTTCGTAAAGGATACATCAGATACCTTATCCTTCAAACCGGCTTGAGAGCACAGATACCTTCTCATAGATAAAGAGCCATCTGCTCTACGCTTCATTTTTGACTTCCGAACACTGAACCCAAGCTTAAATGCATAATCATTGTACATCTGATAAGCCTCCTCTTCAGATTTAACAACAACACCAACCAAGTCATAGTTTGCTAATTTATCTCCTACAGGTTTAAGAGAAAAAGAATCAAATAACATATAGAAATCAAGATCACGGATCAAGCGAAAACACAGTACAAAGCAGGGTGTATAAGACAAGAATAAATTAGTACCTTCTTTAGCATCATTATTAATAATTACATCAGAGTGAGGAAGAGGAACTCCATCAGCAGGAGCAGAGGCAAGATCAGATTCAACTAACAAGCAAATGAAAAAAATACAGAAGAATTCAGTGTTCAATAGAGTAGAATTCAATATGAAATTGAGTAGAATGAAAGGAAATAACTGCATACCAGCAAGGTTTTCTTGTGTAGAATCAATCTGGATTATTTCTCCATCAGTGAGATCAACTGAAAAAAAAAAGCAAACAAAGGAAAAAATCATAAAACAGAACAATCATCCAAATCAATAGCATTTAAGCTTGGGTTAAGAACAAAGAAGAATAACAAATCTATGATGGAAATAAAATCCCTACCATCAAAAGTAAATTCATCCAAATCAATAGCATCCATCGGAGAGAAATCAATCATCAAAATCTGTAAGTTATATATAAGAAAACAAAATAAGAATCAACCATATACCATATACACAGAAACCTAAGAATCATACAAGCTAACCTAAAACACATACATAATCATATACAAAGAAACCTCACACGACAAAACTGAAACTGCGACTTTGAATGTTTATCATGTGATTTATCAGTTGATAAAAGGAACTACCTAGTGAGAAGGTACTTTATCTATGAGAAGGTTTAGTGATGAGGGCTAATTATCAGTGGTCTTGCCTAAGTCTCAATCATGCTTATAATGTATGAATATGAAGTCAAACCTGTTTTTTGTTTTTTAAGGTATACACTGGACTGGTAGTTTAGTTTTTGGCCAAACCTGCACAATATCGATTCTCATTTCTACATAACATAGTCTACCATCACTACCAATCAACACGCACTGTCACTACAGAAATTGGGAAATACCAAAAGCATCAACACAACACAACCAGAACAAATAACCAAATCATTATTTGACATTAACAAGCCTCGTGTACATACACAAATACAAGCCTCATGCACATACACAGATGCCTCAAGCACATTAACAGAAGCATTACAAGCACTACAAGCAGACAACATAAAAGAATAATGAAAACATGGAGAAACACAATTCGAACCGACAAACTGAATATAATTAAAATCAACATTATCGTCATAGAAACTGAACTTCTTTACTGTCAAACCCTCAACCATATAACAACAGAAACATCAAGCACATACACAAATGAACTATCGAGAAACTCGAACATTATTGTTCTTCACATTATATGTCCTGAATTTAATTGAACACAAGGTAATACATGTACACACAAACTTGAAAACTGAAACCTCAAGCACATACACAGATGACTCAACCCTACACAGTTCAAACCTGAAACTGAAACCTCAAGCACATACACTGATTATTGTAATCGAACAGAGACACGAGCAGTAAACATTGAACAGAAAACAACATGGAAAGGAGCAAATTCTGAAATCTCACAAGACGCCCAAATTAGAACCCTAATTATGTAATTGAACAGTTCATGACAAATTACACCGAAACAGAACAAATTACACCGAAACAGAAGTTCACAGGAGATTTAGTTTCGATGTACCTAATTTTGAAGTCGTTGAATCGCCGTGGAAATCGCGGTGCTGAATCGCCGAGATCGCCAGAGCCAATCGCCGTCGGAAGCGCCGTCTACAACCGCCGTCGAATCGAGGAACCGCAGTCGAAGCTCTGGATCGCCGTCGAAGCCGCAGTTGAAGACGCAGTTGGAATAATCACCGCCGAAACCGCAGTTGAAATCTCCGGCGAAGAGGATGAAATCGCCGTCGCTGTGGAGTATGTTTTGTATGAAGTTGTTATTTGCGTGTTCTGTTATTTCGATAGGAGAAAAGAGGAGAAAGAGAAAAGGAGAGAAAAAAAAAGAAGGAAAAAAATGGGAGAAAAAAAAAGGGACGTTTATATAATAAAAGAGGGGATCATGTAGAATAGCATGGGGTAGGGGTCCAAGTAATAATTTACCATGTCTTGCTAGGGAAGATATCTTTTAATAATTAAATTTTAAATTATATTAATTATATTGGATTAAATTAAATTTATAATTATTATTATATTATTTATTAAATTTAGTGTTTAATTAAAATATATTCTATTTTAAAATTTTAATTTATTAAATTTAGTTTATATATTTGTATATTTATTTAGGTGAATTTAATGTTTTAGTAAATAAAAATTTGGGTTGTTACAATATCCGTTTCCGAACAAAAGGTCTTGTATTTATGAAATTGAGTTATACATTTTTTTATTTCTAATATGCATACTCTAAAAAAAAAAATATATTTATTTTTTCACTTTAAAATATAATTTTAATTTTATATTATTAATTAGTATTTTTTAACTTTTACTCAAAATTAATAATTTTTAACTTAAAATATATTTTTACTTCCAATTTTTTGTCAAAAAATCAACATTTTTTTTAATATTAAATGTTAATTAACCCATGTATAAATATTAGAACGAGAATAAAATTACATTTACAATGAAACTACTTAAAAATAAAAAAATAGAATATAAACATAATATTAATTTCAAAATTACAGAGTTCTTATTCAGAGATTACATACAAACAAAATTAAACATAATATTAATTTCAAAATTACAGAGTTCCTATTCAGATATTACATACAAACAAAATTAAGTGAATGACAAATCTGCCAACCGCCCATTCAATCCACAAATCTTATTATTACAGCAATATTAAAGACAAAATCATCTCAAAGCAATTATAATTTGACTGATGAAATATTAGTATTTAATCTCCGTGCATAATTTAACAAAAAATAAATAGGGTTACATGAATTGTGAATTAAAGCCAAATAAATTCTAAAAATAATAAAAAATAAAGTGAAAACTTTCACTAATTGAAAATAATAAATAAAATGTGTCTCATTAATATCTTTACACTTTTATTGTTTGAGTGTCTTATACGTATTTGTACCAAAAAAAAGTTACTTTTATTTTTTCAATTTTAAATACAATTATACATAAATTTTCATTTCTTTTTTTAATTTACTAACAATTAATTTTAATTTTTCACTTAAAATAAAAAAAATTGTATTTTTTAAAATATAATATATATATATATATATATATATATTAATATATATATATTAATTTAACAATAATACATTTTTTTTTATTTGAGTACAAGGGTTGATAGTAAAACAAAAGAAAGGGAGGGGCACCAGAATTTGTCAGACTCTCACACACGCACCGCTTACCACGGTGACGTGTCAAAAATAGTCACAGCAACCGGTGCTAACAGGTCAGTAGTACCCTATTTACCGGCACAAAGCGGTCACTCCTTCTTCCCGCGAACTCGTATAAAAGAAGGCGTTTCATGTGTTCACCGTCAGCTCAGCTATACCCACTGCGCACGCTAGTTCAGTACGACATGACGAACGATTTTTGGCTCTTCAATTTCTGATGGTACGAATCACGAATCGTCTTCTTCTGCGTGTTTTTGCGTGTTTATTTTAGTAAATTTTGCGTTGAATAATGTGTAGGTTCCCGATTTTATCTTCGATTTTATCTATTTTGTGCAGTGAAATAAGAAAAAATTAAGAAGGGGGAAAAGAGTTATTTAAAAAACTCTGAAAAATAAAATCGAAGGGTTTTATTTTTATTTTTTGGATGATGTCGAAAATTGTTTTTGCATGATGTTCATTTTATTTTTTATTTTTATTTCATTGTTTTGTTTGGCGAAGTGTTTTTGTTTCCGTTTCATGGTGTGGGTATAATTTTTCAGTTTTCAAATGATAGTTATTTTGGGGATTCCATTATCGCACATGTGCTTTATATTTGGGATGGCATTTGAATGCTTCGATACCGATTTCGATATTAGGAGATAAAGTTCAATAGTCTTTTTTTGGGGGGGATGGGGTTGGGGGAATGAATTTTCAGGTTTGTGTGTTTATATCTCATCTATCTGTGTGCTATCTCACCTTTTATATTAAACGATTATCATTATTGTTCATGTTGTTAGTTGATATCTGCGCTACATTTTCCATTTGTTATTAGACGACATTGGTGTTTCCATACTCTTGTGCATAACATGATTTTATAGCTAAGCTAGTTGAAGTTCGAGCCTTAAATCATGCCGAGGCAAATTACTTCATATAGTTAGTATTGGGTTTAGAGGATTTTCTATATCCGAACAGCCAATTTCCGATATCTCTAACACTACCTTATAACGGGGCTTTAACATCCAACAACTCACTCACTTAACAGCTTGATTTTCTTGCTTATAAAGTTTTGACTTCAAGGTTCCCAAGAAACTCTTCACTGCCAAGATATATGGAGCAGGGGTCGTTTTATAACACTAATACGGACCATTACATGAGTCTGCCCTCGAACGCTGTGTCAGTTTCAGGCAACAATCCTATGATAGAAAATCAGCAATCAGAAAACACTAGGGAAGGTCCTAAATCACGCAAGACCAAATCACCAGCTTGTCGGTCTGATAAAACGAAAAAGGAATCAAGCAGATTTTTGCCGAGTCCAAAGAAACCGAGAGTCAATGTTATTAATCCAGAGAATGTTCCAAAGCAGCAGATTACTGAGAAGTTAATGATGGAGATACAAGAAAGGAATTCACAGTTAATGGCTATGGCAGAGAAATACGGGGTTCAAAATCAGCTGCAGAAGCCAATTTCATATTTGGATCCTCATCAGCTCAGAGGGTTTAACATGCAGCGACTGCCAAAAGAGGTGACGAGAAGTGCTTTTCAGCAGCAGGGCATTCTACAAACCACTTGTGCTCCTTTGCTTGATGTTAGTATTTGTTCAAGGCGTTTGAAGAAGTACCTATTTCATCTGAGGAACAATACACCGGTCAGTTACTTTTTCCTTGTTCGAGCTAGTGAAAGCAAGCTGTTAAGTGTATTTTCAAAATATGTATCAAGCCTTTATTTATTCTTTGTTTCTTTTGTTCTTTTAATATTTATGCAGGACAATGGGATTTCCTATTGGAAGATATTTGTATCTGAGTATTATGCTCCTGGTTCAAAGAAAAGGTGGTGTTTCTGTAAATATGAAAATATTCAGCTGCAATCTACTGGTGTTTTCTACCCAAAAACTATGGTCAGTCTCTTTATAGCCGCATTGCTTTCTTATATTGCTATTATTGCATTCATATTTCCTTGAATGTATTCATTTTGTTGTTTCAGGAGACGTGGTCTTGTGATTTGTGTGGTTCAAGATCTGGCAAGGGACTGGGTAAGCAGGGAACACATTAATTGTTTTTTTTTTCAATTTGCATTCATTGATGATTATTATATGTTTGTAGAAAATATCTAAACTGAAGCAGAGCTTTTTCTTGGCCATGCCGTTCTGTGTGTTATGTGTGTGTGTGTGAAGAAAACAATAGCAGAATCTTTCCTGGAAAAATGTTTTGTTCGTTTTGTCTCTTTGTGGTTGGGATTGAGCTCAGATAATGTGTGATTATCAAATTTACGAGTACTTAATCTTGTTTTTGTTGTGATTTGGTAGAGGCGAGTTTTGACATATTTCCTAGGCTGTTGATGACGAAGTTTGAGAGTGGGATGAGGGATGAGATTTTGTTTCTGGATTCACCTCGATCGTGTAATGTTCCGTGTGGGCTGGTGCTTGAATATGGGAAAGCCATTCAAGAGAGTGTCTATGAAAATTTGCGTGTTGTTCACGAGGGTAGACTTCGGATTGTTTTCAGATATGACTTGAAGGTTTTATTTAATTTTTATGTTCAAGAAACAAATATCGTATTTTATTATCATTATAGTATATTATTAACTTGGGGCCAAGCTTCTACCCAATCACTCGAGTTGTATTCAATCTTCCACACAGATATTGTCATGGGAATTCTGTGCTCAAAATCATGAGGAATTTCTGCTTCGTAGTTTGATTACTCCACAGGTATCTACTTTTTTATTCTTCGGGTGTTTTATTATTCTATATATGTGATCTGTCTTGTTCTCATAATTTTTCATTTTTCTCTTGCAGGTTAATCAACTGGTTCAGGCGTCCAGGATATTTCAGAATGATGAATTTTCCAGGGTCACATCAGAGGATTTGCAAACACTTTGCGATGCTATGTTTTTTCCCATAGTTCCCTATTCAGCATTTCATTATGAAATATTTCATCAAATGAGTAAAGAGTAATACTATGTATACTTACGGTGCAATTTTTTGAACTATATATATTTTTTTAAATTTTTGGATGTATTAGTTTCAAGTCTTGTAATATTTTCTTGGGCTTAATTATTTTTTTCTTTGGTCGATGAATTTCTATTGTGAAGGTTTATTTCAGCAGGGGATCAACTTGTAAGAAATATGGACTCGCCACTTGTGAATGACTTGGGATATCCCAAACGGTTTATTAGATGCTTGCAGGTAAAATTCTAAATGAAATTAGTTTTTCAAGTTCAGATTTCTGCAGCATGCATCCATCTTTTATGGTTTAATAATGTTTATACCATTGCGTGGTCCGCAGATAGCTGAAGTCGCCAATAGCATGAAAGATATCATGGACCTAAGCCTTCAAACCAATATGGGACCTATCGGTATGTGTGTGATGGTAGCTAATATTACATTTAAAGTCTCGACTTCTAGGCAAGTATTATCCTAAATCTAATATCAGCTCTCTTCACACTAATTTGCTCGTAGAATGCTGGGGCAGTATCTCATCTCAAGTCAGCAAAATCCATAATAATCAGGAAAAGGAGAAGCAACAAATGGAAATATTAAGCCAATTCACCGAGCAGCCCGGTCCGGGATGTCATGACGGTTTCCGCCAGATGTCTGAAAACAGTGTTATGCGTGGCTCAAGAAGCTCGGACCTGTCTTATGTTAATCTCAACTCTTCTACTGCCTCCATGAGACATATAGGGCAGGATTCGGGCTTAACCGATCATTCCATCTGTCCCTTGGTCTCAACTCATTTATGTCCCCCCAAAGAGGCCCATCTCTATAGCCCGCTGACATCCCAAGCTTTTGAGCATGGTGGAGATCCTCAGCAAGCTTTCGTTGACAAGTTGCTTCGTGAGATGGTGTCTGCCGGCATGGGAACGAGTTTGAACGATAATTACAAATCTGACCGAATGCCGAATCCAAATTGTGGGACAAGAAATGAGATGGGTAATGGAGAAAGCTCTAATTCGGCTTCTGTTCAGTGGAATTCAGATACTGCAACAAGAAGTGATATTTCAAAGGCTGGATCTCATGGGAACTCAATGGCTGCTAGTGTTGGTCGGAGCATAACTGTCAAAGCGGAGCAGTGTTCACCAGAGCATGTTTCGGTAGCTTATCAAAGTTCTGGACTAGGCTTTCCAAAGGTTGAGGATATGAGTTGGTGAGATTTGTAGGGTATAAAATGCTTGAGACAATTTCTATTATATGCTATTCAGTTACTTGGATTTTGTACCAACTACCATGAAAAACAATGATTTTGATTTTTTGAGCTTTTCAAAAAAGGAACTACTATATGTCAAAAAAAAAAGTTAAATTACATTTTAACGAATCATATTTCTATATTTGATTTATTATCATAAACACAATTATGTTAGTTGTTGTAATAACATATACTCCATAATTGTAACTAAAATTATTATATTTTCTACTCCTAAATGAAAATTTCACATATTAAATGAAAATGCATTCATTTTTCTACTCCTAAATGTATAAATTCAACAAACATGCTCAACTCAAAAATCCCATGCGTTGTACATTTATTTCTACATTCATATAGGTAGGCAAAATTAATTTATTTGTACATTCAAGCATATGTTACAAAGCAAACTTAATTTATAATTTGTTTGAAGAATCTATCCATTTTATTCAAATAAATTATCATGCTTAGTCCATTTTATTCAAAGAGTATCATACTATTGAATTGCATGTTTATTCTATTTGTATGGAATTCTTTATGATACGACATAAATCCTTTATCCAAACGCGTCATAACAATCCTCGTACGTTGACAAAAAATTCTCGTGTTAGGACCGTTGATTGGATTGATCCGACGGTTCTGATTGATCCTAAGCCCTTCCTTTGGAAAGCGTTCAACCTTAAAACTCTATAAATAAGATCACAAAATGATCATTTCAGACACACACAGTAGCCGGAAAGATGTGGAGTCTTGGATCCTTGTCAGTCTTGTTATGCTCTGTCTTCCTACTTTGCTCGTCGTCGATGGATATAGTTTCCAGTACATGGTTGACGCGTAACGGTAAACATATATAAATCACTTCCTCATAAATTATGTGCCTATATATATATAATTAGTTTGTTTTTGTTTGGTAGGTGATAAGCCTCTGGTGATAGCAAGAGGTGGATTCTCCGGGATGTATCCCGCGTGCAGTGAGTACGCCTATTCATTAGCGGTGAATTGCAGCCTCCCAAACTCGCTCGTCTCGTGCGACGTCCATCTCACGAAAGACGGACATGGAATCTGCTTCCCAAATATTAATCTGCAAAACGCATCAACTGCAGGAGACGCTTATGAAAACCGCCAAAGGACCTATAAAGTTAATGGTAAATCGACGACCGGATGGTTTTCCTTGGATTTCACACTTGATCAGCTGCGAAGAAACGTGTTTTGTAAGTTTACGCAGACTCATCATTTCAATAATTCATGTGCCTGAATAGTCGCGCGGTCTCATATTTACATACTTTAAATTAATTACAGTGACACAAGGGATTTATTCTCGAACATACCTTTTTGATAGGCAGAATATTCTCACCGTTGGCGACGTACTCAGACAACAACAACAACCACCACATGGAGTATGGTTGAGTGTACCGGTATATACACATATATACACACTCCTATTTTGAACACTATTTATTATCGACCCTTTGCTCAAATATTCGTTACATCTTTCCTCGCAGTACGCTAAATTTTACGAACAACATAATCTGAGCATGACGGATTTTGTTCGTTCTGTATCTCAAAATAGCATTGTAAAATACATTTCTTCACCGGAGGTGGCCTTCCTGAAATGTATTTCGTCGGATAAGCTAAAGAATAAGCCAAAGTTGGTGTTCCAGTTCCTAGGAGTCGATGACGTGGAGCCCTCGACGAAGAAAACATACGGGGACCTTCTGAAGGACATCGTGTCTATCAAGGGTTTTGCGAATGGGATTCTCGTTCCTAAAGAATACATACGGCCGATGGGCATGTTGGGGAATATACGCTTCTTAGGCCGGTATATTCCCGTCGATCGTCAAAGGGTAGGTTCGATTTGATAAATACAGCGGAATAAAAAAGGGAAGACAAGAATTACGTGGTTCGGCCAATAATGCCTACTTCCACGGACACTACACCCAATATTATTCGATAATAATATTCTCGTGTACAGGACCGGATCTCGATAGATCTCTTTTCGACTCACTATTTCGTGCTCTAGGTTTTCTATCTTGGTTATTAATGAATGAGGGGAGGAGGTCCTTTTATAGATGGGAGGTGAGAAACCCTAACTTAATCCCCAAGAAACCGAGTCAAACTCGCGGTCAAACAGCCGCGTTTTTCGCTCGTCTTTGACTCGTCCCAATGGTTTGGCTCCACCTCTAACACTCCTCCGATGCTTTAATCCGAACAAGGGTTGGACTCCCAACAATCACCCCCTCCAACCCGAGTGAGCAATTATTCCACCAACGCCCAAATTGATTACCGGCATCTCGACACCACCGAAATATGAGTCTCCAAAACAGTCCAACATGTCAACCCACTCCCTCAACAAGTGTCTCGTATCCAAGCTCCATGAATACGACCAACGAGGCATCCTTCAAATGCATTGATGCCTCCAACGCCCCCCACCGGGGCGTCACCCTTCAATAGCTAGCAAGATTAAGAGATGATGTCGTGCGCGCCTCGACCCTCATCTCAATCTTCCGAACTTCCCGCTGAACCTTCTTCCATTGCATCCCGATCACCCTTGCCCTGTTGGAGCCGGCCCGCTCCTCATGCCCATGTGTTAGACAACGGTTTAAATCTCGTCCAGTCTTCATTGTATTACTCGACCCATGTCCGACACCAGTTCCTCGTGCCACCACACTACCCTCGAGCTTATACAAGCCGCCAACATTTTTTCCATGCAGAACCTCCCGGTTATCCTTCAACACCTTAATTTTCCCGCACTCGGCCTCGAACTTGCACCCCCTCTCGTCTAGCCTC
Source organism: Euphrasia confusa (assembly GCA_954870475.1). Taxonomy (NCBI): domain Eukaryota; kingdom Viridiplantae; phylum Streptophyta; class Magnoliopsida; order Lamiales; family Orobanchaceae; genus Euphrasia; species Euphrasia confusa. Next base: position 10,221,053 of record OX940951.1, on the reverse strand, counting down.
CCGAGAGCAAGCAAATTCTTTCTTATGCTTGACACGTGTTTTACTCCCGCAACCGTGACGCTCCTTCCACCCGACAACCGAAACTCGACGATCCCTTCCCCGACTATCCGATTCCTTGAACCATTAGCCATTTGAACCGTCTCTCTTTCACATGCCTTGTACTCAGAAAATTGGGCTCGATCATGGCATAGATGAAATGCACTCCCCGAATCGAGAATCCAATCTTTCCTCCTAGCGTCGTTTGCCTCTAACACTGCCAATGCGTCGTGAATATACTCGTGTTGAACCGCTGCTGCGTTTTCTTGCTGGTCTTTCTTCGCCTTCCACTTTGGACAATCCCTCTTCACATGACCCTCCTCGTCGCAATAATAGCATATGACCTTCTTCCTCGGTCTCTCTCGGTTTCCACCACCATTCCTCCGATTCCCGCTGTGACCACCACCCGTGTAAAATGCTTTTTCACCCTCTGGCTCACCTTCAACCTCCTTCTTCCTCGCCTCCTCATTGAATAGGGCATCCGTGACCATCGTCATGGTCATCTTCCCTTCCGGCGCGGAATTACTTAGGGAAACCACCAGAGTCTCCCAACTGTCGGGCAGGGAGCTAAGCAAAAGCAATGCCTGAATCTTGTCATCCAGATTCAAGCCCACCGCGATCATTTGGTTCACAACATCCTGGAACTCGCTCACATGGTCGGCCACCGGAACACCATGCCTTAGCTTAAGGTTCACAAGCCTCCTCATGAGAAACGCCTGATTCCTCGGTGACTTCGATTGGAACATCTTCTCCAACTTAGTCCACAGAGAATAGGCCTCCTTCTCTTCCGACACGTATGGGTACACGGTCTGTCCAACGCACTGACGAACAAAGCACACCGCCTTCTTATTCATTTGCTTCCACTTGTCTTCTTCGATGGTCGACGGTTTGACCCCCTTGCACTCGAACGGTATCTCGAGATCCCTAGTCGTGAGATAATCCATCATACGCGACTTCCAAATTGAATAATTTGTCGCCGTAAGAACCATCATCTTCGACGTCATACTCTCCTCCGTTGCTCCTGCCATTGATCAAATACCACCCCCACAAGAAGCACAATACAAATCCAACCAAGAAACAACCAAACACCGGAAAAATAGAATCGATTCACCTGTTTAGTCCCTCTTTGTCTTCGTACCCCCGGATCTTCCTCGTATCTAGAGCTTCGTCTGGATATGGAACTGCCTCCGGTAACCTTCGCCCTTTGAAATAACCTTCGCTCTGATACCAATTGTTGGGGAATATACGCTTCTTAGGCCGGTATATTCCCGTCGATCGTCAAAGGGTAGGTTCGATTTGATAAATAAAGCGGAATAAAAAAGGGAAGACAAGAATTACGTGGTTCGGCCAATAATGCCTACTTCCACGGACACTACACCCAATATTATTCGATAATAATATTCTCGTGTACAGGACCGGATCTCGATAGATCTCTTTTCGACTCACTATTTCGTGCTCTAGGTTTTCTATCTTGGTTATTAATGAATGAGGGGAGGAGGTCCTTTTATAGATGGGAGGTGAGAAACCCTAACTTAATCCCCAAGAAACCGAGTCAAACTCGCGGTCAAACAGCCGCGTTTTTCGCTCGTCTTTGACTCGTCCCAATGGTTTGGCTCCACCTCTAACACTCCTCCGATGCTTTAATCCGAACAAGGGTTGGACTCCCAACAGGGCACGAATAGATATTTAACGGGCCCCGCCACGAATCTTGTGTCGGATGCTCATGCGGCCGGTTTAGATGTTTTTCCGTCTGGTTTTGCTAACGACGAGTCTGTTTTTGCTTACAATTACAGCTATGATCCCCTGGTTGAGTATCTAGGCTTCGTTGCAACGGCCAATTTGCCGTGGATGGTGTGCTCTCTGACTTCCCAATAACTCCGTCGGCAGCCATAGGTATAAAAACTAATGTTACATAATTTCAACATTATATAATTAAAATTGTTACATTTCAACATGTAATTATTCTACTTGCAGATTGCTTCGCGGGTATTGGCAAAAACAACGGTGATCGAGGTTAATTCATTTGAATAGTTTGGATAAATATATATATATATAGCATCATATACAATATAGTTATATCAAAACTAGATAACACTTGTGTAATCGTGTTGTTTTCTTGATCCAGTAAATGTTTCGATTATCTCGAACGAGGGAGCGAGTGGAGACCTCCCGGGTAGCACTGATGCTGCGTACATGAAAGCTGTATCAGACGGTGCAAATGTAATTGATTGCTCCGTTCAAATGACAAGAGACAGAATACTTTTTTGCATGGGCTCCTTCAACCTCAGCGAAAGGATAGACTTCAAATCCAAATCATCAAAACGCGGAATTTTTGCCTATGATCTCACGTGGAAACTGTTGGGGAATATACGCTTCTTAGGCCAGTATATCTCCGTCGATCGTCAAAGGGTAGGTTCGATTTGATAAATAAAGCGGAATAAAAAGGAAGACAAGAATTACGTGGTTCGGCCAAGAATGCCTACTTCCATGGACACCACACCCAATATTATTCGATAATATTCTCGTGTACAGGACCGGATCTCGATAGATCTCTTTTCGACTCTCTATTTCGTGCTCTAGGTTTTCTATCCTGATTATTAATGAATGAGGGGAGGAGGTCCTTTTATAGATGGGAGGTGAGAAACCCTAACTTAATCCCCAAGAAACCGAGTCAAACTCGCGGTCAAACAGCCGCGTTTTTCGCTCGTCTTTGACTCGTCCCAATGGTTTGGCTCCACCTCTAACACTCCTCCGATGCTTTAATCCGAACAAGGGTTGGACTCCCAACAATCACCCCCTCCAACCCAAGTGAGCAATCATTCTACCAACGCCCAAGTTGATTACCGGCATCTCAATTCCACCGAAATATGAGTCTTCAAAAACAGCCCAACATGTCAACCCGGCCACCCCCTCAACGAGTGTCTCGTATCCAAGCTCCATGAATACGACCAACGAGGCATCCCATGCATTCATGCCTCCAACGCCCCCCACCGGGGCGTCACCTTTCAACAACTAGCAAGATTAGGAGATGATGTCGTGCGCGCCTCGACCCTCATCTCAATCTTCTGAACTTCCCGCTGAATCTTCTTCCATTGCATCCCGATCACCCTTGCCCTGTTGGAGCCGGCCCGCTCCTCATGCCCATGTGTTCGACAACGGTTGAAATCCCGTCCAGTCTTCATTGTATTACTCGACCCATGTCCGACACCAGTTCCTCGTGCCACCACACTACCCTCGAGCCTATACAAGCCGCCAACATTTCTTCCACGCAGAACCTCCCGGTTATCCTTCAACACCTTAATTTTCCCGCACTCGGCCTCGAACTTGCACCCCTTCTCGTCTAGCCTCCCGAGAGCAAGCAAATTCTTTCTTATGCTTGGCACGTGTTTTACTCCCGCAACCGTGACGCTTCTTCCACCCGGCAACTGAAACTCGACGATCCCTTCCCCGACTACCCGATTCCTCGAATCATTAGCCATTTGAACCGTCTCTCTTTCACATGCCTTGTACTCAGAAAATTGGGCTCGATCATGACATAGATGAAATGCACTCCCCGAATCGAGAATCCAATCTTCCTTCCTAGCGTCGTTTGCCTCTAACACCGCCAACGCGTCGTGAATATACTCGTGTTGAACCGCTGCTGCGTTTTCTTGTTGGTCTTTCTTCGCCTTCCACTTTGGACAATCCCTCTTCACATGACCCTCCTCGTCGCAATAATAGCATATGACCTTCTTCCTCGGCCTCTCTCGGTTTCCACCACCATTCCTCCGATTCCCGCTGTGACCACCACCCGTGTAAAATGCTTTCTCACCCTCTGGCTCACCTTCAACCTCCTTCTTCCTCGCCTCCTCATTGAATAGGGCATCCGTGACCATCGTCATGGTCATCTTCCCTTCCGGCGCAGAATTACTTAGGGAAACCACCAGAGTCTCCCAACTGTCGGGCAGGGAGCTAAGCAAAAGCAATGCCTGAATCTTGTCATCCAGATTCAAGCCCACCGCGATCATTTGGTTCACAACATCCTGGAACTCGCTCACATGGTCGGCCACCGGAACACCATGCCTTAGCTTAAGGTTCACAAGCCTCCTCATGAGAAACGCCTGATTCCTCGGTGACTTCGATTGGAACATCTTCTCCAACTTAGTCCACAGAGAATAGGCCTCCTTCTCTTCCGACACGTACGGGTACACGGTCTGTCCAACGCACTGACGAACAAGGCACACCGCCTTCTTATTCATTTGCTTCCACTTGTCTTCTTCGATGGTCGACGGTTTGACCCCCTTGCACTCGAACGGTATCTCGAGATCCCTAGTCGTGAGATAATCCATCATACGCGACTTCCAAATTGAATAATTTGTCGCCGTAAGAACCATCATCTTCGACGTCATACTCTCCTCCGTTGCTCCTGCCATTGATCAAATACCACCCCCACAAGAAGCACAATACAAATCCAACCAAGAAACAACCAAACACCGGAAAAATAGAATCGATTCACCTGTTTAGTCCCTCTTTGTCTTCGCACCCCCGGATCTTCCTCGTATCTAGAACTTCGTCTGGATATGGAACTGCCTCCGGTAACCTTCGCCCTTTGAAATAACCTTCGCTCTGATACCAATTGTTGGGGAATATACGCTTCTTAGGCCGGTATATCTCCGTCGATCGTCAAAGGGTAGGTTCGATTTGATAAATAAAGCGGAATAAAAAGGAAGACAAGAATTACGTGGTTCGGCCAAGAATGCCTACTTCCACGGACAGCACACCCAATATTATTCGATAATATTCTCGTGTACAGGACCGGATCTCGATAGATCTCTTTTCGACTCTCTATTTCGTGCTCTAGGTTTTCTATCCTGATTATAAATGAATGAGGGGAGGAGGTCCTTTTATAGATGGGAGGTGAGAAACCCTAACTTAATCCCCAAGAAACCGAGTCAAACTCGCGGTCAAACAGCCGCGTTTTTCGCTCGTCTTTGACTCGTCCCAATGGTTTGGCTCCACCTCTAACACTCCTCCGATGCTTTAATCCGAACAAGGGTTGGACTCCCAACAGAAACAAATTCAGGCTTTGACTCGTAAGTTACTAAGTTATAGAACGTAATTAGAATTATACTAATAATTTATTAAACTATATACATCGAAATGCAATATGCATGCTTGTTTGATTGCAGCTTCCATGTACGATCCGTATGCAAGTAAATACAATATGTTTCGAAATCCTAGTGGAAACGGTAATGGGAATTTCATGACGTTGGATGAGTTTTTGGGATACGCCAACAATCAGCCTTCCCTCTCAGGAGTCTTAATAAGCATCGAGGTGATCTATCTATGTATCAAAGCTCTAGTCTTTTCTATTTGTTTAATGGTATAGTATAGAGTTGAAATTGAAAAACGGCCCGGTTCTTGATGGATCTTTCTTGCAGGACTCCCCATACCAAGCTAAACATATGAGTTTGACCGATGCGGTTTCAAAGACATTAACCAAAACGGGATATTATAACAAAAAAGTGATGATCAGATCCAGCGAACCCGCAGTTTTGAAATATTTTCAAAATAATAATAAATACGAGAAAGTCTATGTAATCGATAAGAATGTGAATCACGCGACACAACTTTCGAACTCTACCATCTCTGACATAAGTACTTTTGCTAGTTCCGTGGTCCTCTCCAAAAACTCCGTCTTTCCTTTGAATAGACACCTCTTCATAATCACCGGGACGAAGATTGTTTCACAGTTGAAGGCCTATGGCCTTTCGGTTTATGTGCAGTTGTTCCGAAACGAGTTTATATCTCAGGCATGGGATTATCTCTCCGATGCCACCGTTGAGATCAACACTCATGTCTCTAAGGGTATTAATGGTATCATCACTGACTTTCCCGCTACAGCTGCTCGATACAAAAGTAAGTAAGTTTGTTTAAAAAATTAATTGATCATCGGATCATATTTTTGAAAGTAATTATTAATCTGTTTAGTTCGTATAAATTATATAGAGAACCGATGCTTAGGGATGAATCCTAGACCTTCATACATGACTCCGGTTGGTCACCCAATCCGTCCTAGATAGCTAGCTACCTCCATCAATTGCTTCTCAGGTATATATGTACGTACTTCATGCATGCATATTTTAAACGTGGTGAATTAATCTTTTTTATTCGTTGAAATACTTCTTTTTTATATTACAAATGAAGTGAACTGACTATTTTGAGACAGATAGTACATATTATTATATTGAAAAATTAATTTAACTTTTTGGTTATGTTTAGGAAACTTAAATTATTCGGTTAAGATAGAAGGCCAAATTTTAGGCTGGGTTGCTGGCGCTTCTGCTGCTGCATTGATCAAGACTCAATTAAAGCTTTTATCTTGTGTTATTGGAATAATTACAATCATCTATGTTATTTGGTTTTGTATTTTATATATTTGGATATTTTTCTTGAAATTTGAATAAATGTTGCTTTATATATTACAATTTGTCCTTTGTTTTCGTGGGTTGCATTTAAACCGATTCTGTTTTTTGTTATTATGTTACCCCATGTATAACTCCTACCAATAATTAGAGGTAAAAGAATGACATTAGAAATTAAGATATCAGAATTCGGAGGCATATATATACATACAACAGATGTGTATGGATCACACTCTTATCGAATTATATATAAATAGAAATTTGCAGATAATTTTAAAAACCGTCCGTAAGTAAAGCATTATCTACATTTCGTCATTTAAAAAATTAAAAAATTAAAAGAAAACTTAATTGACGCTGTAATTAAGTTTATTTTTTAATTTGTGTGTTTATTCTTTTCGTTTATTTTTTAATTTGTGTGTTCATTCTTTTCGTTTATTTTTTGCTTTGTATCTCATATATATTTTGAGAGTCGTGAGCGATTTAGTTTCAATATCGCAACAAGTGGTGTCATCGTAAAGAGCACAACAAAAATGAATTAAAAGTTGTACTTTTATATGCTTAGTAACCCTTCACTTTTCTACTTCTAAGTGTATAAATTCAACAAACATGAGATAAAAAAAAAAAACATGCGTTGTACATTTATTTCTACATTCAAAATTAATTTATTTCTACTTTCATCCCATTTGACAAAGCAAATGTAATTTATATATAATTTGTTTGAAAAATCTAATTCATTTAGAGTGGTGTATTAGATACAATTTTTATGTAGCATGGAATTGTATCTAAGTACATCAATGGAGATGTAGGTACAATTAGGAGAGAAGTTTTTTGAGTATCAAATATTTGATACAAGTACAATTTCATTTGTGGGTCCATTTATCATATTTTTATTTTTTTATTATTATTTTTTTTAATATTTGTAGGTAAATAAAATAAAAATGTGTATAGTGATGAGACCTACCAAAGTAAAAATTGTACCTTACATTGTTGAGTAGTGTAGGTAAAAATTGACAGGTATAATTTAATTTTGATGTGCCATATGGCGTGGCACAAATTTGTACCTAAGGAAAGGTACACCATTGGAGATGCTCTTAGATTCACATTTTATTGGATTTTTTTGAATTTCAAAAAATTACTTTATTTGAAAAATTCATTGACTCTATGTGTAGAGTTTGATTGACTTTATCAATAATTTATATGGATTTTGATTTTTATAGATTTCAAATAATAGTAAAATATATTTTTATTGATTTATGTAGACTTTCAAAATATTGATAATATGTATATGTACATACTTGTATATAACAAAATCATTTTTTTAGAAAAACAAAAATAAATAAATTATTATTCTAATTTTTTTTCTAATACTATTATACTTGTAGCTCATTGTTTATCTTAGCAATATTTGTACTCCATTTATCAACTTTATTTATTTGTTTTAGTTGACTTTGAAATACAAAAAAAAAAAAATTATTGAACTTTGATCATATTTTATCGAATATTAAACAATACACTATTTAATATGATTTATAAATAATTATTTTTAAGAAAATATGTTGAGATCAATTTTCCAAATATAATTTTGATTATATATTATATATATATATATATATATATATATATATATATATATATATATATATATATTGTGTAATACTCTTGTTAAATGATCAATGATTGTTTTCTTTTTTACTTTTCGTATTTGAGTTTTCGTATTTGAAAGAAATTCATCTGATCAATGATTGTTTTCTTTTTTACTTTTCGTATTTGAAAGAAATTCATCGAAATCTCTCATAATTATAAGATATTTTGAAAAATCAAGTTTAGTTGTATTTTTTTAAAGAAACTCTATTAAAACCCATAAATTATTAAAATCTATTAAAATTCATAAACTTTTGAATACTTGTGGATTTTTTAAGACTTATTAAAATTCTAATTTAATACCTTCGGATTTTAATGGACTTTTAAAAATCCGAATTAAATACACCCAAATCCGTAATGTTCCTTGCTGGGATTCGATGTCCCGGGCTATCAAAAATTATGCGGAACCGATAACCCGACCGAAAACCCTAGATCGCCGGAGATTGGATCCCCGACTCATCCGCAGGAGTCCGACCTTTGGAGACTACGCGCCCGAAGACACGCAGCCCGCCCCCAGTCGAAGTCCCCCACGAGTCGGATCCACGAACGCGAACCACCTCACGAGCCGGGGCCCGACCGAATGTCCAGCGAGGTCCGAAGACCGCGTGCACCCAGCCGAGCCCCCGCGAGGGGCTCACGATCGTCTACGGACGATCGCTGGGATCGCTACGGGCGATCCCCGGGGCTGCTCGTAGCAGCCCCGCAGCGAGTCGCGATGACTCGCTGCCCGCGAGGGCGTTGCCCTCGCACGCCTCGCTACGGGTGAACCCGTAGCGCATACGAGGCAGCTACGGGTCATCCCGTAGCACGCCCGCGATCGAGCTCACGGGCTCGATCGCCCCTCGGCTCCAGCCGAGGGCTTCGCACAGCACGCGCCTCCGACGACGGCGGCTGGGGTCCGCCACGGCACCAGCCCGTGGCACCCCGGCGTTCGACCGAAGTCGACCGCGTGCCCCCGTCGTCCAGCCGGGGCTCGCCCTTCGTCGCGCGTTGGGGCGGTCCGAACCCTAGGGTTCGACCGCCTCCTTCGATCCTCGTCGGGGATCTCGAATCCCCGTCCTCGAGGTTCGTCGTTTTCCCGGATCGTGCGTTCATGTATATATCACAATTAACAACACAAATAATCATAGAAGGGGGTTCTCGATTATACCTTCGATTCGTTGTACGGAGAAACGAAATCGGTTGACGACCTTGCGATCTTCCTACGTATTCCTCGCACTTCGTCCGAACGTCGTGTGGGCGACGATCTATCGGATTCCTATGGATCTTCCTCACTCTCAAGACTTTATGATTGGCGTAACTTAGGTTGTGAAAAGTGAAGACCATGTAGTGCTTATATAGGCTACGTAGGGGATCATAAGGAGAATAAATATTGGGCTTCTAAATATTGAAGATTAAATTGGGTCCAACCCAAATCCATTAATCCTTATCAATATTAAATTTTATTTATTTTCCACTATATAAATAAAATTGCACTCCCAATATTAAACCATATTATAGCAAATAATATTTTTCCGATTAGTATTATTTATTCCGTGTATTTAAGATTTGAATATCCATGAATAAATTTATTTATTGCTCAATAAATAATATTCATATCTTATATCCGAGACTAGTACCGTTCAACCTTTATTATTGTGCGGAACGAATCCACTCATGAGGTTTACACAATAATTCCTTATGAACTCATCTCGAGGATATTATCAACCCTTCCGGGATACACTTTCCCGTCAAGTATTCACGGCATGTCATATATAAAATATAGCGACCCAATTTTACCGGTAATTAACCCAATAATAAAATCGGTTAATTCCTTTGGAAAATCAAAGTCTCTAATATTAAATATACACACCCGCAATAATATCGGGGATTAAGAATAGAATACTCCGAGATTTAAATTGATTATCCAAGGCAATCCTAATCAATAAATCTCAAGCTGATCCGCCCAATACACCAAGTGTACAAGTGTGATAAAATAATTAAGATAAATTATTTTCTCTCTCACACAACGACTATACCGATGGATTGGTCCGTGTCCATCTAGGTCGTGAGCAACTGTTCGATTAAATACGAGTAATCGATAGTATGATCTTCTGTGCGCCCATGCACACCATACTAACTACAACGCATAAAATCTAGGACTATATTTTTGCATAATTAATTAATAATAATTAATTGGAAATAATTGTTTATTAATTAAATAGGTTAAATGCTATGACCGGGAGTTTACCGATACTTAAATCTAGACATTAAGTACACAACTCCAACATTCCTTATGTGATGAATTCCAACGGCGTGAACATGTCTCGTAACGCAGTGTTACCTTTTTATTTCGATTCGAGTCATATTTTAATAAATCTCCACATAGACGAGAATCCTCACGACTCCAAGCCGCTCCACCTCCAACAATCATAAACCGATTTTTCCTTTTCCCACTCAACCCCGTACAACTCACTCGAACTTAGTACAAGAACGTGAAGTTGCACCGATCATCCCTTGGGTACCTCCAAGCTCCATGACCTTCTTACAATCACCATTCTCCAATCTCGCTTTGCCATGACTATCAGCACCTCTTGCAATCGCTAATCCTTTAGTGGTATCCACAATACGCTTAGGCTCGATCTTCGATTTCTGAATACTATTTGGGTTAGTATTCCCGGTGTTCCCAACACCAACATACGTGCACGATTTTTCCATATGTGATTATGACGCACCATCCAGCAAATGACTTCTTTGGGCAAAGGCAGTTGCCCTCGTGTAAATTTTGTAGCCGCACAGCTCATACAATCCACTAATCTTTCTCTCGCCTTGCAAAATAAGTCGTCTACCCCGACTTACTTTCAACACTCCACTTTTACCGAAGTAAAGGTTCCCCTTCTGGTCTAATGTGGTGGGAGAGATAAGATTCCTCTTCAAGTCCAGAACGTACCTTAAATTCCGAAGGTTCGAATATGTCCATCGAACATCTTGATTCTCACAATTCACGTGTTGCGTAACTCACACGATTTTTCATTGCCCATGACCACCGTTTCGTCGACACTCTCATCAAACGTGTTAAATAAATCTCTATTGTGACACATGTGATATGAACATCCCGAATCCAAGATTCACCCCACTCGTTCCCAAATCAGATACAAGTAGGAGTTCATCATCAGTGGAACCTCCTCCTCTGATCAAAATCGACCACGTTCGATTCCTCTCTATGATTTTTAGGGCCTGACAGCCCTCTTCATGTGGTCTTCTTTCTTGTAGTAATGACAAACCCCCTTGAATTTTTTGTTCTTTGCCCCGCCCTGGACATTAAGACCTACCCCTGAGTTTTCACCACTCACAACCTCCTTCATCTTCTCCTTTGATCGCAAAGTATCGACCAAATCTTCAAGCTTTAGGGTCTTACTACTATATAGAATCATATCACTAAAGAAATCATATGAAGTCGATAACTAACAAAGAAAAATCCTCACTATCGTACTTTAACTCCATGGTCTCAAGATCAGACACGATCTCAATGAAAGTACAGATGCTCTTGTAGATTTGTACCCTCCACCATACGATGCCCGTACAACTTTTGCTTTAGGTGCAACTTTGTGGTCAAAGTCCTCGTCATACATAAATCCTCCAACTTTGACCACATCTCTGCTGCTGTCTTCTCCTTGATCACCTCTTGAAGCAAAAAATCGAAGGGATAGACTGAAATTATACCTCACGCCTTTATGTCCTTCCGTGCTTTCTCTTCTGGCTTCATTATATTTGGCATCTTGTCCATGCCCAACAACGAATCATTAAGATCCATGTTGGTGAGAGCCGACTCCACATTGTATTGTGATTTATGTCTTACTTGTGTGTTTTTCGTTATTGCTTTTATGTCGTGTTTGAGTTGATTTGATTCACATTTACGTTGTTTAGTATGTTTATGTCGATTGTGTGTGTTGATCTCACGATTGGTTGGAAGTTGGTTGTCAAGTCATGTTTCAGGTAAAGAAGTCGAAGGAAAGTCGAGATAAACGAGTCGTAGACGAAGAATCGAGCAAAAGAGCTGAAGAAAGGATTTCAGCGACCGCTAGAGTAAATCCGCGGCCGCAGATCATGTTCTGCGGGTAGACCTCTAAATGGGGCGGATCCGGAGCGGATCAGTGTCGATCCGTACCTGTTTAAAATTTTAATTTTAGATCCGTACCCGCTCCGTGACCCGCCGGATCATCGAATACTCAATCCAAATTCGTATTCGACGGATCAACGGGTATCCAACGGGTTTTTTTCGACCCATTCTAAAATTAAAAAAAAAAGACAGCCCTAACTCTTAGTCTCTTCCTTATCGGATGAGGAGATTGAATGAAAAATATTTGTTCTTTCCTTACCTTATATGAGAGTGATATGGTGTGAGTCGTGTGACGGGAGACACAAATAGACTATTCCTGGACTTGGTATTGATAATTATTAGCCTTAATAAAAATTGGGAAAACAAAACGTCCTCTTAATTGTTTAGGTTATAAAAATATAATTAATTTATTAATATATATATATATATATATATATATATATTAATTTTTTAGAGGGTCGGGTCATTAACGGATCGGGTCGGCCTTGATCCGTATCCGATCCGTTTATAAAACGGGTAAACGGATCGGGTCGTAAAACGAGTAAACGGGTCAAATATTGCGATCCAAATCCGTTAAAAGGTCACGGATCTGGATAAAACCCGCTCCATTTACAGGTCTATCTGCGGGCGCCAGAGCCACCTTGGCGATCGCTGAATGGACGGTAAGAGGGTCATATCATCTGCTGAAGAAAAAGCACTAACAACGGTCGCTGTTATCATATCCGCGACTGCTGAAATGCCACCAGCGGGCGCAGGACTGAGCGGTTTTTGGGCAGATTTCAGCAATTCTTTGAGGGTATTTAGGCGAGAAAAATGATGGAAGAAGATAATTTGTAAATGTTGATTTTGGCAACAACGTATTTTTGATTGTGTTTTTGTTGATTTCAGGATTACAGGTTAGGAATCTGAAGTCAACAACCGTGCACATGGAAACGGAGACTTGAGTCTCCGCTTTTGGAACTATGGAACTGTGGAACTATGGAACTGTGGAACTATGGAACTGTGGAACTATGGAACTGTGGAACTGTGGAACTGTGGAAGAACTGTGGAACTATGGAACTGTGGAACTGTGGAACTATGGAACTGTGGAACTATGTAACTATGGAACCAGCGACTATGGAACTATGGAACTATGGAACTATAGAACTTTGGAACTATGGAATGTGCATGGCGTTGGCGAATGGAGTCGCCGATTATGGAGAGAGACGAAAACGGCGACTGGCGTCGCCGTTCCAATGGCATGTCATGGAAAGGAGACAGCAGTCTCCGGTTTTGGTCTTCATGAGAAACGGCGACTGGCGTCGCCGTGTTTGGCTCTTGGAGTTGTGGCATGGAACGGCGACAATAGTCTCCGCATTTGTGTGTCGCTGGTTTTGGACAATGGACAGTGGACAATGGACAGTGGACAGTGGACAGTGGACAATGGACAGTGGACAATGGACAGTGGACAGTGGACAGTGGACAATGGACAGTGGACAATGGACAGTGGACAGTGGACAATGGACGATGGACAGTGGACAATGGACAGTGGACAATGGACAATGGACAGTGGACAGTGGACAATGGACAATGGACAGTGGACAATGGACAGTGGACAATGGACAGTGGACAGTGGACAATGGACAATCGACAATAGTCTCCGCATTTGGAATGATGAAGGAACGGCGACTAGAGTCGCCGTTTGTGTTGCATGTTGTGTTGACATGGAACCGGCGACTGGAGTCGCCGGTTTTGGATGCCTTGCCTCTTGACATGGAATCGGCGACAGGTGTCGCCGGTTTTGGCTATGGCACGGTCTCGGCGACGCTTGTCCTCAAGGCATGGTGCCAGCAACCATGACATTCTTCAACAACGATTTTCACCTAAGTACTTTCAACGTGATTCCTTTCACCAAGTACTCATATCAAGGAATGAAGAATGGTTCCGTGTTTTCTACTTCAATGATATCGACGACCATGAAGACGATGAAATTCCGAGGCTTCAACACTTAGAGATTTTCACGAGAGTTTGAAGATGAAGAATTGAGATCGATGGAGTCAAGATTGAATTGAAGTTCTGATTTTGAAATTGAAGATTCAAGATTCGAAGATTCAAGAATCGAAGATTCAAGATTCCAAGATTCAAGAATCCAAGTTCTACAAGAGTGATGTCATCCATGGAGAAGTGACATCAGCCAAGCATGTGACCAACCAGAACGTGCCACGTCATCACCTCACATGTGCGGGCTGCCTATATAAACCCATGGATTTCGATTTCACCATTTGACGATTTTGAGAGAACGAAATCTGATATTCGAGTATCGCTGTCGTTGTTTGTTGGCGCTGAGCCTTAGAGTTTTGGTAGTTGTTTTGTGCTGTGCACCACTAGTAGGGTTATGTGATTTAGCTCTAGGTGTAGTAGTACTAGGTCTCTGGTTCGTTGGAGTGCTGCGTCACTTGGGATACGACCTTTGATCATTCCGTCTACCTACTCAGTGTAATAGTTTAGTTTCGTTTTTCAATGGAATGAAAACATATTACATAACTTTGTCTTCCGTCTTTCATTCCACGAACGTGTGTGAGTGTTACCTTGACTGAAGCTGCTGACTGTGAGTTCGTCGACTGAAGCTGCTGACTGTGAGTTTAAGGCCAACTTCGAGAAAAGTTGGTATCCTACGTCGAAGACGTAATTTCAATTGGTATCAGAGCGGGACGTCATACGTATAAGACGTGATCCGAATCTTGACTTCATATTTTCCGCTACAATGGAGTCTCCTATGTTCGCACATCAACCGATCATGCTTACTCATCAAAACTATTCGAGTTGGAAAGCCAAAGTATCAGCTAGAATTAAAGGACATGACTCTCGTGCATGGAGATCAGTGTTAGAAGGCTGGGAACGCCCATTTACTATTGATGCTAAAGGCAACAAGATTCTCAAACTTGAACGACATTGGTCTAATGAAGAGCGTGAAGCTTCTACTGCCAACAACAAAGCTTTACGTTTCATTTGTGAATGGTTGGAGCTCAACATGTATCAACTTGTCAAAAATTGTACCTCAGCCAAAGAAGCTTGGGAAACTCTCCAGAGAACTTGTGGACACAAAAATGTCAACCAATCTAAGAGTTGCACTCTCACTACTCTAGTTCACAAACCTCAGATGGGAGAGCATGATGATGACAAAAATAGTGAAACACATTCTGGCAGACTTTCCTCAGATCGTGAATCTGAGTATGAATCGGAATCGACAGAGGCTACTCCTATAACGTCTCATGCAAAAGTCGTCACAAAAGAAATTGTGAATCTAAAGGAAGTTTTTCCAAAGCTTCAACATCTTTATAATGATGAATCTACTTCAAACACCGATTCTGAGTGTGAATCAGAATCAACAGAAAATGCTCCTAAAACACCTCAAGCTGAAGTTGAGTCTACGAAAATGTTGGACTTGAAAGAAAGCATTACTATATTCCAAAGGGAGCTTGAAACAGCAAATACTGGGAAAAGAGCACTTCAAGTATATCACAAAATATTGGAAGGATCATTTGATGATGATCACAAAATTGATGAAAGTCTGGAGGACACATCGTCTGTCAACTGCATGGCCTCCAAAGATAGAGAAGTTTGTGATGACGAAATTTTCTCAAATTGCGAGTCTGATCCTGTGTCTGAAGCTGAAGAGATAGAGATGACATCTGTAGTGTCTCAAACTGAAGTTGCGTGTGATGAGCTACTCACTCGAAGAGAGAGTCATTCTGAACTTCAAACTTTGTATGACTTGGCTATCATTGAGAGTGTTGTAATCGAAGTGTCTCTGATGTTTCTGACAGAATCTTTTAATGAACTCTCGAATGAGAAACGCAAGATGTATGATGAGGCTGTTGGTTTGAAAAACTCGGTTGAGGAGACGGAAAGTGAGAAGAAGAAGTTGAATAATTCTTTGACAATTCTGAAAATCAAATTTGATGGTCTCTTCGAAGAGAAACATAAATACTACAAAGAAGTTGTCAAACTGAGAGAATCATTTGAGAAGTCGAACTCTGAAAACTCTAAGTTGAAAACATCCTTAAAAAAGGAAATTGCCGAAGTGAAGATGCTTCGAAGTTTGTTCAAAAATTCCGACGCCGAGAATGATGAACTGAAATCGACTTTGATACAGACTCAAACGGATCTTGCTATGAGTGTCAAAGATTGTTTCAATCTGAAAGCAAAATTGCACATGACAGATGAGCTATTGAAGAAGATGAACACAAATTCTTCAGTTTTTGATAATGCTACCTCCTTAGTGAATCCAAATCGATATGGTCTAGGATTCCAAAAAGTATTCAACTCCATATACTCAACTCCTGAGAATAAGCAAATGAAGTTTGTCAAGGCTTCCTCTGATGAACATTCCAAAGTTGAGACTGATGAAAAAATCGAAAATGAAACATCTAAGCGAAAGGAGATTGCAGAGGGAAAGAAAATTATGACTTCAGAGTCCAAGGTTGAGATTCCTGAAGCTAGCTCCTCAAAATGTTTCAATGCCAAGTTATATCAGCCTCCAAAGACTATCATGAAGAAACCTAGAAACACTCTATCTTATGAGGACGCCTTCATGAATAAGCTAAAGAAATTGGCTCCAAGTGTCTCTATGAAAGAAAGGTCCACTTCTACTTCTACTAAGATTGAAAAGCCAAAGCTAAAGGAAGCTAAGCTCAAGAAGAAGTATGTTTGTCACTACTGTAACAAACCCGGACACATCAAACCTTATTGCTACAAGTTGAGAGATGATGTGAACCGAGGGATAGTGACTGAGAAAATGAACGTATATTCCAAGAGAGTCCGACTTCAAACTCTGTTTCATGAAGATGCTTCGATGAAAAATTTGACGGAGTCCTCATCTTCAAGGTCGACACCCAAAATTCTTGCTCCTATCTATACTAATGTTGAAAACATCAAACAGAAGGAAGTAAAGCACAAGAAAAAGAATGTTTGCCACTATTGCAACAAGCCTGGGCATATTAGGCCATATTGTTACAAAATGAAGGATGATGTGAATCGTGGCTTGGTGGCTGTGAAAAAGAAGAATGGCTCTGCGAAGCAAGTGAAGAAGCAATGGTTGCCTAAAGTGAAAAATCAAAAAATCTGGAAACCAAAAACTAAGAGCACTACTCAATGGGTGCCAAAAGTGAAAAAGAGTGAAGTTATTCCCGAATCCACTCCAAGAAAAATTTGGCTACCGAGACAAGTGATTCTCTGCAATGTTGTGCTAAACGCCTATGAGAAAGACTCGCAAGGAGTGTGGTACCTTGATAGTGGCTGTTCCCAACACATGACTGGAACGAAGAAATTTCTGAAAGATTACGAACTTGTGACTGACACCCCCGTCATGTTTGGAGGGGGAGAAAAAGGTATCGTGTTGGGAAAAGGAACTCTCCATCTCAAAGGATTGCCACCACTCAAGAATGTTGTCCATGTTGAAGGACTAGTGGCCAATCTGATAAGTATAAGCCAACTTTGTGATGACCAGCTGAATGTCAGTTTTGACAAAGACTCTTGCAAAGTCTTTGATAGTGAAGGAAAGTGCATTTTGAAGTGTCCTCGTGCTAAGAACAATTGTTACGTCTATGGCAACTGTCAAAATGACAAACAAGAATCAGAGGAATCAACTGATAGAGAAATTTTGGACTCCATCATGAACACTCTCGCGCAGGCAGTTATGTCTGAGGCTCCGACACCCAATATATCCGGAGCTAAATTTGATGCGCCTAAGGACTTGGCATTTACTTCGAAGACTTCTTCTCCTAAGCTGACTCTTGAGATTCTTATCTATAAAAGTTCTACTTCTATCTTTGTATCTCAAAAGGCCGCGGAAAATATGGAAGAGAAGTTTGACAAGCATGAATTTGAATCAACAACGACCCATATGGCTACCACTGAACGGTTGCTAAAATCGACTAAAAGTCTAAGTGTTGATCAAACAATCCTTCATTCCATGATTGGAAGTTTACTTTATTTAACTGCCACTCGTCCTGACATTATGTTTAGTGTTTGTATGTGTGTCAGGTACCAAGCTGATCCAAAGGAAGACCATCTACGAGTTGTGATACGGATCCTCCGATACATCTCTGGGACTTCTCAGTTAGGTCTTTGGTATGCGCGCGACACTTCATCCAACCTTGTCGGCTTTTCTGATGCCGACTGGGAGACGGACACGGACGAAAGAAAAAGTACCTCCGGATGTTGTTGCTTCCTTGGCAATAATATCGTGTCTTGGCATAGTCGAAAACAAAATTGTATTGCACTGTCAACTGCCGAGTCGGAGTACGTTGCAGCTGGAAGTTGCTGCTCTCAACTACTTTGGTTGAAACAGATGTTGAATGACTATCTCCTTGAGAGTGCTCCATTAGTGCTGTATTGTGATAACCAGAGTGCTATCAAAATCAGCGAAAATCCTGTCCAGCACTCAAGAACTAAACACATCGACATTCGACATCATTTCATTAGAGATTTGGTTGATCGTGATATAGTCAGTCTACAGCATATTTCAACGGAAAAACAGCTTGCTGACATCTTTACCAAACCTCTTGACTTTGAGAGATTCAAAACCTTAAGGAATTCTCTCTGCATGTGTTCTCTCTAAGAGTTCACGAAAAATTTTGAAGTCTGAAAGAGTAGTTTCTTTACTTCTGAATACGCACTCGGAATCGTCGTGGATTAGTCTAGTCAGACAAACATGGATTCGAGGCCGCTTTTAGTCTTCGGACACAAGAGTATTTATTCCGCTGAATGCGAACATGTGAACATGGCTTAAACTCCTCGCTTCATTTGCATAGATCCATAAATCCAAGTAACGGAGGACGCCGGTTACCCCGGCTCCCCTCTTCAAAAGGTTGTACATGGACGCTGATCCTTAAGACACTCTCCTATCACACTTTGGAGGACGCAAGTGAACCTTGCTCCCCTCTGACTGCTGTAATGAGTGTCTGTTGCATTTCATTTAAAGCTATAAACTCGTCTGGAGGACGCCGGTTACCCCGGCTCCCCTCTGATTGAAGTAATGCTAGTTTCTGATCGGAGTGCCTTAAGTGTTCACTTTGCATTCATGAATTAAAATCTCTTGTGCGGTGCTAACTCTGCCAATATGTTTCGACGAAACACGACTGCTTCCTTGTGACTGAGACGAAGGACAAGTAAACATGTCTATCACATACTTCGGTCCGTCTCACCGGTTTTAATATGAGAGATTTTTCCATTACCTCAAAGTTCTATTCACCTCGTGTGAAATTTTTGTTTTGGAAAAATGATGAAAGTGTCTCTTTTCTGGGAAAATATTTGCTCTTCATTGCCTAATATCACCCCTCGAATCTCCACTAAAATGTGTTTGAATGTTTGCGTGTGTTGAACTCTTGAATGACTAACTCGGGATGTGTTGTTTTTGTTTTGGCATTTCTGTAGTTCATATCCAGGGCTATGTGGTTTATCATCTCGGAAGTCTAAACATCGAGTGCAGCAACGACAACGCTCAACCGTTGGCAAATCAAATTCGGGTGACATCAAAAACGGAGAATCCAAAATTCCAGAAAAATTTCCGAAATCATGCCATGTCTCCGAAACGGCGACTCGGCCGAAATCGGAGACTCCATTCTTCCCAAAACCGGAGACACGAAAAACGGAGACTCTCATGCAAAAACGGCGACTCACCTGAAAACGGAGACTGCCAAAACTGGAGACTCGTGTCGCCACTTTTTCGGCGACTGCAACTTGCCAAAAACGGCGACTCCCAACTATGACAAAATTGGCGACTTGAACTTCGCAACTCAAACCGATGGTCCTCAACTTCGTTTTTCAACCCTTGGTTTGATTTTCATATTTATTGTTTTGATTGGTACTCTTGTAGTTCATGTTCAGCATCTCGATGGAGTTCATTCTTTAAGGCGTAAGTTGAGTGTAGCAGCATCCGGTGTCAACCATTACTCAAAGATTGCTACTACGTTACTAAACTCCATCAGCGCTCATGTCTCATTTTTTACTACCTTCACCAGATGTCCCATCAAGGGGGAGGTTTAGGTGAGATGCTGGTTCATCTGGCAAAGGACTGCATGGTGCATAGTTTCTCGAATTTGTATAACTCTTGAAATATTCCGTTTGCATGCATAAGTCCTTGTTTTTTTTTGGTGTTTTGACTAAGTGTGGTTTGTTTTTCATATCCTATCAATGATAGTTCTTCATTGTTGAATGGTTGATTATTTTTACTTAGTCGTTTTTGTTGCTATGCTTCTCCTGAGGGGGAGATTTGTGTATCTCCTTATGCTAACTCTTGTTCATATGAGTTGTGACAAAAAGGGGGAGATTGTAGATGTTAGTTTTGTCAACAATATATGTGTTTGTTTTTTTGTTTGTGTTTTCAGGTGATGTATCTCTTGAAGGGGAGATTTGCTGGATCTCTTTGTACTCATTGTCTCTCATATGAGTTGTGCAAAAAGGGGGAGATTATCATGATTGACGTGTTTCACAAGAGTTGTGCCAAAAAGGGGGAGATTGTAAATGTTGATTTTGGCGACAACGTATTTTTGATTGTGTTTTTGTTGATTTCAGGATTACAGGTTAGGAATCTGAAGTCAACAACCGTGCACATGGAAACGGAGACTTGAGTCTCCGCTTTTGGAACTATGGAACTGTGGAACTATGGAACTGTGGAACTATGGAACTGTGGAACTATGGAACTGTGGAACTGTGGAACTGTGGAAGAACTGTGGAACTATGGAACTGTGGAACTGTGGAACTATGGAACTGTGGAACTATGTAACTATGGAACCAGCGACTATGGAACTATGGAACTATGGAACTATAGAACTTTGGAACTATGGAATGTGCATGGCGTTGGCGAATGGAGTCGCCGATTATGGAGAGAGACGAAAACGGCGACTGGCGTCGCCGTTCCAATGGCATGTCATGGAAAGGAGACAGCAGTCTCCGGTTTTGGTCTTCATGAGAAACGGCGACTGGCGTCGCCGTGTTTGGCTCTTGGAGTTGTGGCATGGAATGGCGACAATAGTCTCCGCATTTGTGTGTCGCTGGTTTTGGACAATGGACAGTGGACAATGGACAGTGGACAGTGGACAGTGGACAGTGGACAATGGACAGTGGACAATGGACAGTGGACAGTGGACAGTGGACAATGGACAGTGGACAGTGGACAGTGGACAGTGGACAATAGACAGTGGACAATGGACAATGGACAATGGACAGTGGACAATGGACAGTGGACAATAGTCTCCGCATTTGGAATGATGAAGGAACGGCGACTAGAGTCGCCGTTTGTGTTGCATGTTGTGTTGACATGGAACCGGCGACTGGAGTCGCCGGTTTTGGATGCCTTGCCTCTTGACATGGAATCGGCGACAGGTGTCGCCGGTTTTGGCTATGGCACGGTCTCGGCGACGCTTGTCCTCAAGGCATGGTGCCAGCGACCATGACATTCTTCAACAACGATTTTCACCTAAGTACTTTCAACGTGATTCCTTTCACCAAGTACTCATATCAAGGAATGAAGAATGGTTCCGTGTTTTCTACTTCAATGATATCGACGACCATGAAGACGATGAAATTCCGAGGCTTCAACACTTAGAGATTTTCACGAGAGTTTGAAGATGAAGAATTGAGATCGATGGAGTCAAGATTGAATTGAAGTTCTGATTTTGAAATTGAAGATTCAAGATTCGAAGATTCAAGAATCGAAGATTCAAGATTCCAAGATTCAAGAATCCAAGTTCTACAAGAGTGATGTCATCCATGGAGAAGTGACATCAGCCAAGCATGTGACCAACCAGAACGTGCCACGTCATCACCTCACATGTGCGGGCTGCCTATATAAACCCATGGATTTCGATTTCACCATTTGACGATTTTGAGAGAACGAAATCTGATATTCGAGTATCGCTGTCGTTGTTTGTTGGCGCTGAGCCTTAGAGTTTTGGTAGTTGTTTTGTGCTGTGCACCACTAGTAGGGTTATGTGATTTAGCTCTAGGTGTAGTAGTACTAGGTCTCTGGTTCGTTGGAGTGCTGCGTCACTTGGGATACGACCTTTGATCATTCCGTCTACCTACTCAGTGTAATAGTTTAGTTTCGTTTTTCAATGGAATGAAAACATATTACATAACTTTGTCTTCCGTCTTTCATTCCACGAACGTGTGTGAGTGTTACCTTGACTGAAGCTGCTGACTGTGAGTTCGTCGACTGAAGCTGCTGACTGTGAGTTTAAGGCCAACTTCGAGAAAAGTTGGTATCCTACGTCGAAGACGTAATTTCATAATTTTTGCTTGGGAACTTAAAGGAGGGTGTAGGAGAGTACGATCCGAAGCCGACAACTTCGAAAACACGTTGTTTGATGGCCTATTAGTGTAATGTCATGCTTTTCGGTATTTCCATTTCTACTTTGAATTGTATTTTCTATTTTATGCTTGATACTTGATTATGTTTTTCAAACCTTTGTAATTCGGAATGTTTTCAAACATCTTGGAAGACTAATTATCGTTTTAAACTCTTTGTAATTTTAGTAAAAGTTTTTATGTTAAATTATTTAAAGTTGTTTCTTGCTCTTAAATTCATTATTATGTTGAACTAAATTATTAACTTGGGTAATAATACGACAAGAGTAACTAGCAGGCCGTGATCAATATTAATACATTAGCATAATTTTAGAATCGTAACCAGACGGGGAGCGAATATCTAAGTGAATTAAACGTTGATTAAACGAGTGAAGTAACCTGACCGGGAGCTTGACTTTCGTGTGTGAAACATATTGATCGGATCTTGAGTTTTTGAAATTATCTTAAGGTTTTGACTATTATTATCCGAGTGATTTTCATATTTGCATTTCGTCGTATTTGTTAATCTTATTTATTGAACAACATGAACCTATGAATATTTAGTCCAATGACTTATGTTTCTAACACTTTTTCCATTTGAACACTACTCTTTCGTTTCCGTGGATTGATAACCGAGTCAACTACAATTGATCTCGGATTGTGACGAGAGACGCACAAAAAACGTTTAATCATATTGCCATGTAGAGAACCACATGTTCTTATCTAGCAACGAAATATCAAACATCACCGCCATGTCTCAAAATATTTTCGAGCAAAACCGGAAAACCCAAGTTCTGACTCTGATACCGGTTATTGTGATTGAAGACACAAATCACATATCGTTCAAGAATATATATATATATATATATATAATAGCTCAGAAAAAGATATACAAAAAATTAACACATAAATTGGAAACCCAAAACATGAAAAAAATTACGAAAAGCAAGAAATAATTCACTATATCGTAGGGGTTACAATATTCACTTTATAATTTTCGTCTACGAAAAACCACAATTTATAAGTGTAACATGACTCTAAATAATTAAAAATTATAATTATATTTTCAATATAATTATAATATGCTTAAACAAAGAAATAAATAAAATATGAATCAATTAATAAAATTAATTACAAATTAGAAATCACCACGTCGAGACAAATCGACTTTCGGCTTTCCTATTGCGAATTGCTATTGCTTTCACAGCACATGTCACGTGACTTTATGATGTCATCAAGTGACATCATGAATTCCACCCACACAATTAAATCCGTGATGTAATTAATCAATTCCTTATGTGATGAATTCCAGCGGCGTAAACATGTCTCAATGTCTCCTAAAGTCGTGTTAACTTTTTATTCCTGTTCGTCATAATTCAACCCTATTTGGTTGGACCGGTCCAAAAAGCGTGAGTTGAAAAAAAAAATAATGATAGGATCGATCGGACGGTTGAGATTGATCCTAAGCCCTTCCTAGGAAAGCATGCATTCAACCTAAAAATTCTATAAATAGGATCACAAATGATCATCATTTCATATATACACACAAACAAAGAGCCGAAAGATGTGGAGTCTTCGATCCTTCACAGTCTTGTTATGCTCTGTCGTCCTACTTTTCTCGTCATCGTCGATGGGTATAGTTTCCGGTGGAGGCAATAGTAGTTGTACATGGCTGACGCTTAACGGTCAGTAATATTATATTATATATTATGTGCATATCGACAAGCTCGGTCTTAATACGTTTTTGTTTGGCAGGTGATAAACCTCTGGTGATAGCAAGAGGTGGATTCTCCGGGATGTTTCCCGCGTGCTGTGAGTACGCCTATTCATTTGCAGTGAATTATAGCCTCCCAAACTCGCTCGTCTCGTGCGACATCCATCTCACGAAAGACGGACATGGAATCTGCTTCCCAAATATTAATCTGCAAAACGCGTCCAATGTAAAAGACGCTTATAAAAACATTAATAGTAGTACCTATGACGTTAATGGTAAATTGACGACCGGCTGGTTTTCCTTGGATTTCAAACTCGACGAGCTGCAAGAAAACGTGTATTGTAAGTTCACGGCGAATAATTTATGTGCCTGAATAGTCATGCGGTATTTATATACTTGAAATGAATTACAGTGACACAAGGGATTTATTATCGAGCATTCGATTTTGATGGGCAGTATATTCTCACCGTTGACGACGTACTCAAACTACAACGACCACCAACTGGAGTATGGTTAAGTGTACCGGTACGTATATATACATATACACTCTTACTTATCATCCAACTTTTAAGTCAAATATTCGTTACATCTTTGCTCGCAGTACGCTGAATTTTACAGCCAACATAATCTGAGCATGACGGAGTATGTTCGTAATGTATCTCAAAGTAGCATTGTAAAATACATTTCATCACCGGAGGTGGCCTTCCTGAAAAATATTTCATCGGATAACCTAAAGAATAAGCCAAAGTTGGTGTTCCAGTTCCTAGGAGTCGATGACGTGGAGCCCTCGACGAAGAAAACATACGGGGACCTTCTGAACGACCTCACGTCTGTCAAGGGTTTTGCGAATGGGATTCTCGTTCCTAAAGGATACATACGGCCGATGGACATGAATAAATATTTAACGGACCCCGCCAGGAATCTCGTGTCGGGTGCTCATGCGGTGGGTTTAGAGGTTTTTGCGTCTGGTTTGGCTAACGACGACGCGTATGATTTTGCTTACAACGACAGCTATGATCCCCTGGTTGAGTGTCTAAGTTTCATTGACAATGGTCGATTCGCCGTGGATGGTTTGTTCTCTGACTTCCCAATAACTCCTTCTGCAGCCATAGGTAAAAATAAAATAAAATGTTACATAATTTCAACATATAATTATAAATGTTACTACATTTCAACATGTAATTATTCTACTTGCAGAATGCTTTGCGGGTATTGGCAAAAACGACGGTGATCAAGGTTAATTCATTTGAATAGTTTGGATAAATATATATATATAGATAGCATCATATACAATATAGTTATATCAAAACTAGATAACACTTGTGTAATCGTGTTGTTTTCTTGATCCAGTAAATGTTATGGTTATCTCGAACGAGGGAGCGAGTGGAGACCTCCCGGGTAGCACTGATGCTGCGTACATGAAAGCTGTATCAGACGGTGCAAATGTAATTGATTGCTCCGTTCAAATGACAAAAGACGGAATACCTTTTTGCATGGGCTCCTTGAACCTCAGCGAAAGGATAGACTTCAAATCCAAATCATCAAAACGCGGAGTTTTTGCCTATGATCTCACGTGGAAACAAATTCAGGCTTTGACTCGTAAGTTACTAAGTTGTAGAACGTAATTAGAATTATACTAATAATTTATTAAACTATATATATACATCGAAATACAATATGCATGCTTATTTGATTGCAGCTTCCATGTATGATCCGTATGCTAGTAAATTCAATATGTTTCGAAATCCTCGTGGAAACGGTGTTGGGAAGTTCATGACCTTGGATGAGTTTTTGGGGTATGCCGACAAACAGTCTTCCCTCTCAGGAGTCTTAATAAGCATCGAGGTGATCGATCCATCTATCAAAGCTCTATAGCTAGCTAGTCTTGATTTGTTTGTATTCTATAGAATTGGAATTGAAAAATGGTTTCTTGATCGATCAATATATATATATCATTCTTGCAGGACACCCCGTACCAAGCTAAGAACATGAGTTTGACCGATGCGGTTTCAAAGGCTTTAACCAATTCCGGTTATAACAAAAAAGTGATGATCAGATCCAGCGAACCCGCAGTTTTGATATATTTTCAAAATAATACTAAATACGAGAAAGTGTATGTAATCGATAAGAATGTGAGTGACGTGGCGCAACTTTCGAACTCTAACATAAGTGCTTTTGCTAGTTCCGTGGTCCTCTCCAAAAACTCCGTGTTTCTTTTGAATAAACACCTCTTCATAACCAACGGGACTGAGATTGTTTCGCAGTTGAAGGCCTATGGCCTTTCGGTGTATGTGCAGTTGTTCCAAAACGAGTTTATATCTCAGGCATGGGATTATCTCTCCGATGCCACTGTTGAGATCAACACTCATGTCTCTAAGGGTATTAATGGTATCATCACCGACTTTCCCGCTACAGCTGCTCGATACAAAAGTAAGTTAGTTAATTTGTTTTAAAAAATAATTGATCGGATCATATTTTTGAAAGTAATCATTAATTAATCTGTTTAGTTCGTATAAATTATATAGAGAACCGATGCTTAGGGATGAATCCTAGACCATCATACATGACTCCGGTTTGGTCACCCAACGAGTCCTAGTTGGCTAGCTAGCTAGCTCCATCAATTGCTTCCCGGTATGTGGTGAATTAATCTTTTTTATTCGTTGAAAGTACTTTTTTTTAATTACAAATGAAGTGGATTGAAAAATTGATTTAATTTTTTTGGTTATGTTTAGGAAACTTAAATTATTCGGTTCAACTAGAAGGTCAAAATTTAGGCTGGGATGTTACTTTGCTGGCGCTGCTGCTGCTTTGATCAAGACTTAATTAAAACTTTATCTTGTTGTGTTATTTCAATAATTATAATTATCTATATTACATTATTTGGTTTTGTAATTTTATACATTTCGGTAATTTTCTTGAAATTTGAATAAATGTTGCTTTATATATAATAATTTATCTTTTGTTTTCGCCGGTTGCATTTGACATGCCTATTCTGATTTTTGTTATTCTGTTACATATATAATACGCCATAACTCCTACACATAATAAGAGGTTCAGGAATTAAATTAGAAAGATTTCAAAATTCAGAGGCATGTGTGTATGGATTACATCTATCAGATTATAATTAGATATCGGCGATATTGAAAGTGAGCAATCTCAATGAATTACGTACGTAACTTACATTTTCCAATAACTCCTAATAATAATTATTTAATTAAAAATTATTTTATTTTAAATAAAAAAATATTAGTTTTAAAATTATATTTAAATGTATTTAAAACAAATACTATTATATATTGAAAATATGACCAATTTTAGTAAGTGAATCAGTTTGTTGGACTCCTTTTCTTTGAGGGAAAATAACAAATTCAAAACTGAGAACATGAATTAAATTATTCGATCGGCCTCTTCTTTGAAACCTATATTTAATTATAACATGGTTATTTATTTATTTAATTAATAAGGTTCAATATGTTTAGAGTTTTACTAATATTTATATTTTGTTGAAAAAATGAATAGAGTTTATCTTGTTCTTATCAAATTTCGATATTCATATGAATCAACTATCTTTGATCGATTAATTCTCGACATTTTTCGGATTCAACGAGTTGTAATATTGTTTGTTTATAGCTTTCGTTACGTCAGTTATTATCAGGGCCGAAACAATGCCTCATCGTCGCCAGCATGCTCACGATCCCGTCGTTGAAGCCGCAGCCTGTCGCGACGCCGACATCGCCGCCTTAAGTCGCCAAATCGCAGCTCTTGACGTCGAATTGGAATAACTCCACCTTGAAGCCGCAGCCCGCACAGGCTCGCCCGCCCGACCCGGTATATTTTCTGGTCGGGCTCGAATTCACATTTTACTAGCCCGCAAGCCGCACAACCCGGTCCGCCTCATAACCCGCCAAGTTCAACCTGCAGGCCCAGTTGCATGCAAACACCCAGCCCAAAATATACTAGCAACAGGGTGTAGCCCAAAACTAAACCAAAGCCCAAACACAAAATTATCTTGCACTTTCGGCCCAGACCCTCAAATTAATCCCAGCTCAAACTTAAACACAATCCAAATTTATTTCTACATTAATGCATGTAGGCAAAATTAATTTATTTCTATTTGTAATTAAAATTCATAGATCTGAATAAATCAACATTCAAAGAAAGTAACATAGTTAATTGCATGCTTATTCTATTTGTATGGAATGCATGCTTTTAATTATGATATGACATAAATCCTTTATCCAAACGCGTCCTCATACATCTAATTTGCTTTAAAAAAAATTGTTGGCTGGACCGGTCCAAAAAGCGTGATGGAAAATCCAGTTGAAAATAATAATAATGATAGGATCGTGGGACGGTTCATTGATCCTAAGCCCTTCCTTGGAAAGCATGCATTCACCACCTAAAAATTCTATAAATAGGATCACAAAATGATCATCATTTCATATATACACACAAACCAAGAGTCGAAAAGATGTGGAGTCTTCGATCCTTCACCGTCTTGTTATGCTCTGTCTTCCTACTTTGCTCGTCTTCGATTGATATAGTTTCCAGTACATGGCTGACGCGTAACGGTAAACATATATAAATCACTTCCTCATAAATTATGTGCTTATATATATATATATAATTAGTTTGTTTTTGTTTGGTAGGTGATAAGCCTCTAGTGATAGCAAGAGGTGGATTCTCGGGGATGTTTCCCGCGTGCTGTGCTCACGCCTATTCATTTGCAGTGCATTACAGCCTCCCAAACTCGCTCGTTTCGTGCGACGTCCATCTCACGAAAGACGTGTTGAAGGCCACTTGTGAGTTGTCCCACATCGAATAATTGTGAGAGGGGAGTCTATGATATAAGCCTAGGGAGTTCTCCTACTTAGTACCATATGGTTTTGAGTTAGAATGAGGCTCCCTAGTGCATATTCGGGCTCCCGCTCTCGTCTGTGCGCTAGGCGTGGGACCGCACTTGAACACCCCCATTTGGAATTTGACAAGACGGACATGGAATCTGCTTCCCAAATATTAATCTTCAAAACACGTCCAATATTGCAGCAGACGTTTATAAAAACAATCGTAGTACCTATGATGTTAATGGTGAATCTACGACCGGCTGGTTTTCTGTGGATTTCAAACTTGACGAGCTGCAAGAAAACTTTATTGCATGGGCTCCTTCAACCTCAGCGAAAGAATAGATTCCACAAGAGGTTTTGCCTATGATCTCACGTGGAACGAAATTCAGGCTTTGACTCGTAAGTAATTAGAACGTACGTAATAAGAATTCTACTAATAATTAAATAAATTATATGAACATCGATCGATATATATGCATGCTTGTTTGATTGCAGCTTCCATGTATGATCCGTATGCAAGTGATTACAATATGTTTCGAAATCCTCGTGGAAACGGTGTTGGGAAGTTCATGAAGTTGGATGAGTTTTTGGGATATGCCAACAAACAGTCTTCCCTCTCAGGAGTCTTAATAATCATCGAGGTGATCGATCCATATCTAATCAAATTAAGCTCTATAGCTAGTCTTGATTTGTTTGTATATATTCTATAGAATTGGAATTGAAAAACGGGTTCTTGCAGGACGCCCCGTACCAAGCTAAGAACATGAGTTTGACCGTTGCGGTTTCAAAGGCTTTAACCAACGCGGGTTATAACAAAAAAGTGATGATCAGATCCAGCGAACCCGCCGTGTTGAAATATTTTCAAAATAATAATACATACGAGAAAGTGTATGTAATCGATAGGAATTTGAGTCATGTGACGCAACTTTCGAACTCTAGCATCTCTTACATAAGTACTTTCGCTAGTTCCGTGTTCCGAAACGAGTTTATATCTCAGGCATGGGATTATCTCTCCGATGCCACCGTGGAAATCAACACTTATGTCTCTAAGGGTATTAATGGTATCATCACCGACTTCCCCGCTACAGCTGGTCGATACAAAAGTAAGTTTTTGTTTGTTTTTGTAACGGATCATATCGATTGTATCATATTTTTTAAAGTGCGTAATTAATCTGTTGTACGTTCTGATTGGTTCGTATAAATTACATAGAGAACCGATGCTTAGGAATGAAGACTAGACCATCATACATGGCTTCGGTTTGGTCACCCAACCCGTCCTAGTCTGTAGGGGCCAATTGCTTCCTTGGTATGAACTGCATGAATTTTAAATGTGGTGAATTAATTTTTACAAAGATAATATATATATTGAAAAACTAATTTAATTTTTTGGTTATGTTCAGCTAGAAGGCCAAAATTTAGGATTGCAAAGGATCGCAAGGCGCTGCTGCATTGATCAGGACTCGATCAAAACTTTTATCTTGTTGTGTTATTTGAAATTTGAATAATTATAATTATATCTACGTTATGTGGTTTTGTAATTTTATACATTTGGGTAATTTTCTTGAAATTTTAATAAATGTTGCTTTTTATATAATAATTTGTCCTTTGTTTTTGTGGATTACATGCTCTTACTGCTAGGAGTGTTCATCGGTCTAAAACCGGACTGCAACCGGATGGGACCGAAACCGGAATAATGAAAAAGCATGACTCGGAAATCGGACCGAAATAATATCGGTCCGGATTGAACCGGACCGGTAAATTCGGGTCTGATCCGGATTTGGACAGGATAAAACCAGAATAATTTATAATTTTAATAAACTAAATATAAAATAATAATTTAATTAAATTTTTATATTTATATTTATAAAATTTAAATTTATTAAATAAATATGAAATATTCTTATTTTTTTAGTAAATAAAATATTTGGTAAATTAAAAAATATATAATTTTTATTACTTTAGATTATTTTGTTATATTTTAATTATATTAAATAATTATACACACTTTGATTTTTTTATATTTCAACTTACGAGGGTGTATTCAATCAGGATTTTAATGAATTTTTTTGAACTTTTAAAAGTCCGTAGATTTTTAAAGATTTTCTAAATCCACGGAGTCTAAGAAGAGTTTGATTGACTTTTTATTGATTTTCACGGATTTTCATAAACTTGCAATATATTTTTTAATTAATTTATTTGAATTATCATAGACTTTTACATATAAAGAAATCAAAATTGTTTAAAAAATCCAAATTGTTTAGAAAATCAAATACAAAAAATGCACTAGTTTAAAAATAAAAAAATATAATTATTCAACATTATTATTCCTATTTTTATTTACATATTGTTATACGTCGACATTATTTTTCACATACCATTAGCAAGCAATACTCTTGTGCATTTTTTAAATACCATTAGCAAGCAATACTTGTTTTATAAATTAGCTTACGTTTTTTGTTTTGATGTAAATAAAATTCATGATATATATATACACGTATTATTTTTTGATTTATTTATTTACTAATATTTTTTAAACTTTATTATGTTTATTTATATATTTTTTAAATTTTATTATTTTTTTAATAATTAATTAATAATTTTATTTTATTTATTTAATGTTTACTAATTTTATTATTTTTATTTATATAGTTTGTAAGTTTTATTGTATTTTTAATAATTAATTTGTTAATTAAAAT
This sequence comes from Euphrasia confusa, assembly GCA_954870475.1. Lineage (NCBI taxonomy): Eukaryota > Viridiplantae > Streptophyta > Magnoliopsida > Lamiales > Orobanchaceae > Euphrasia > Euphrasia confusa. Next base: position 10,189,290 of record OX940951.1, on the reverse strand, counting down.
AGAAATCCGTTGAAATCTCATGTATTTGAGAGAGATTTCAAATAATGGATTTCCTTTATACTTTTGGGATCAAATCAATAAAAATCCATTGACTTTTAAATTTTTTTTAAAATCCATTGAGTTTTGAATACATATAGATTTTAATAGAATTTTTAAAATCTGAATTGAATACCTCCGAATTTTAATAGACTCTTAAAAATCCGTATTGAATACACCCCCTTAATATGTCAATCTTTAAAAATAAATATATTTTTTAAACTTCAAAATAAATTTTTATTTTTTATTTTTAGTAGTAAAAATGTTTTTTTATGTAAGTTCCAAATACATTTTTATTTTTTAATTTTTAGTAGAAAAAATGTTTTTTATGTAAGTTCGAAATAAATAATAATATAAGATTATTTTTTAATAATATTAATTGTTATATTATTTTAAAAATAAATAAATAAATTCATAAATGGTGTTTTTTATTTAAAAAATTTCTATTTATCAAATATAATTTTTTTATTAACTAAAATTTCACTATATATTAATTATTAATATGTAATTTAATTACAATATAACAAAATAATCTAAAATTAATGAAAAAAAATTATATATTTTTTAATTTATAAAATAAAATAAATTATATATTTTTTAATTTATAAAATATTTATTTACTTAAAAATAATAATGTTTCATATTTACTTAATAAATTTAAAATTTATAAATATAAAAATTAAATTAAATTATTATTTTATATTTAATTTATTTAACTTATAAATTAATCCGGTTTTATCCGGTCCAAAACCTCTACATGGACTACCTAGAGTTATTTCATAACATTTCAATTATCGACATTCTTAATTAAGAGTGAAAGTTGAATGTGCTTTTGGTCATTTGAAAAAAAGGTGGAAGGTGTTGAAAATTATGCCTCAAATTGTTGGAATTCGATATCCCGGGTTATTTAAATTTGCGGAAACCAATAACCCGAACGAACCCTTCGCCGGAGATCACACGAACGCCGACTCATCCGCCGGAGTCCGGCCTTTGGAGACCACGCACCCGAAGGCACGCGGCCCGCCCCCAGGCGAACCCCCGCGAGTACGGGGTTCATGCGATCAACGCATGGATCGATCGCTGTGTGCGATCGATCGGGGTGGCTGTTCCGGCAGCCGCCCAGCAGCAAGTCCGGCGACTTGCTGCTCGCCGTGGAGGGGCGGCTCGACCCACGAGCCGCTGCGGGCGCACCAGCCGCCCGCCCGGCGATCGCGCCCTAGGCGTCGATCGCCCCCTCGGCTGAAGCCGAGGGCTCCCCATGCGCGCCGAAACCCTAGGTGGGTCGACCGCCGCGATGCCGTGGTCTTCGACCACCATCGCCGGTTGATCCTCCTTCGGGGTTTCGTACCTCGAATCTTTGTTCTACGGTATTTTCAATAATCGAATCAAATTAAAATCATAAAGTGCGTTTAGATTTTTACCTTCGATTCGTTGTTCGGAGAAACGAGATCAAACACCTTTGAATCTTCCCACGTATTCCTTGCACTCCGTTTGAACGTCGGGTGGGCGACGATCTATCGAACTCCTATGGATCTTCTTCACTCTTCAAGACTTTATGATTGGCGTATCTTAAGTTAATGAATTGTGAAGACCATGTAGTGCTTTTATAGGCTACGTAGGGGATCAAAAGGAGGTGGAATATTGGGCTTCTAATATTGAAGATTAAATTGAGCCCAATGCTCAAGTCCATTAATCCTTATCAATATTAATTAATTTATTTTCCACTATATAAATTAATTGCACTCCCAATATTAAACCATATTATATCAAATAATATTTCTCCGGTTAGTATTATTTATTCCGTGTATTTAAGATTTAAATATCCATGAATAAAATTTATTTATTGCTTAATAAATTTATTCATCTCTTATATCCGAGAATAGTACCACTCAACCTTATTTATTATGCGGGAACAAATCCACTCGCGAGGTTTACATAATAAATCCTTATGAGCTCATCTCGGGGATATTATCAACCCTTCCGGGATACACTGTCCCTTCAAGAATTCACGGCATGCCATATATAAAATATAGTGACCCAACTCAACCGGTAATTAACCCAATAATTAAATCGGTTAATTCCTTTAGAAAATCAAAGTCACTTATATTAAATATACACACCCGCAATTGTTTCAGGGATTAAGAATAAAATACTACGAGACTTAAATCAATTATCACAGAGCAATCCTAATTGATAAGTCTCAAGCGATCCGCTCAATACACCAAGTGTACAAGTGTGATAAAATAATTAAGATAAATTATTTTCTCTCTCACACAACGACTATACCGATGGATTGGTCCGTGTCCATCTAGGTCGTGAGCAACTGTTCGATTGAATACGAGTAACCGATAGTATGATCTTCTGTGTGCCCATGCACACCATACTAACTACAACGTATAAAATCCAGGACTATAATTTGCATATATTTAATTAACAATAATTAAAGGCAAATGAATGTTCATTATTAATAGGTAAATGAAAGTCTACATAGAGTTCAGAATACTCAAATCTAGACATTAAGTATACTACTCCATCAATCTCCCACTTATACTAAGGTCTAGTCTTATCTTCCAAACTTCTGACTCCCAAACCCTCCAAGTGCTTGTAATATACTTCCTTAGGAAGTATCTTGGTGAAAGGGTCCGCTAGGTTGTCCTCCGAAGCTATCTTGGTGACTACCGCATCGCCCCTCTTGACGATGTCTCGAATCAGGTGGTACTTGCGCTCTATGTGTTTCGTAGCACTATGGGACCGTGGTTCCTTACTGTTTGCCACTGCACCGCTATTGTCACAATAAATTGTCATAGCCTTGGGTAAACTCGGAATCACATCTAAGTCCTGGAGGAAATTAAGGAACCACACTGACTCTTTCGCTGCCTCTGAGGCTGCAACATATTCAGCTTCCATGGTAGAGTCTGAAATGCACTTTTGCTTAACACTCTTCCATGATACGGCTCCACCTCCCAAAGTGTACACATAGCCTGATGTCGACTTACGCCGGTCCTTATCAGCTTGGAAATCCGAATCTGTGTAACCCAAAGGAATCAGATTGTCTGGTCCGTATCTTAGAACATAATCCTTAGTATTTCGCAAATACTTGAAAATGCTCTTTACGGCAGTCCAATGAGCCTTTCCAGGGTTACTCTGATATCTCGCTACTATTCCAACTGCATAACAGATATCAGGCCTCGTGCATAACATTGCATACATTAAGCTTCCCACAGCCGAAGCGTAGGGAACTGCTTTCATTTCATCTTTCTCCTTCTGTGTCTGAGGACACATCTCCTTAGAAAGATAAGTTCCTTTACTGAAGGGCAGATCACCCTTCTTGGAATCTTGCATGTTAAAACGAGCCAGAATCGTGTCTATGTAAGATTGCTGGGAAAGACACAATGTTCTATTCCGGCGATCCCTTATAACTTTGATCCCTAGAACATGTCCAACTTCTCCCAAATCTTTCATATCGAATTGTCTAGACAACCATCCCTTTATGTCTGATAACATCTTTACACTGTTGCCAATGAGAAGTATATCGTCTACATAAAGCACGAGAAACACCACCAACTTTCCATCACGTTTCCAATACACACACGATTCGTCCATGCTTTGAATGAACCCAAAAGATTGGACTACTTCATCAAATCGCAGGTTCCACGATCTCGGGGCTTGTTTCAATCCATAAATGGATCGATTAAGCTTGCACACTAGATGATCTCGCCCCTTAGCAATGAATCCTTCTGGTTGTTTCATATAAATCGTCTCGTCAAGACTTCCATTAAGGAAATCTGTCTTGACATCCATTTGCCACACCTCATAATCCATATGAGCTGCTATGGATAAGAGAATCCGGATCGACTTTATCTTGGCTACCGGCGAGAAGGTCTCCTCATAATCGATTCCCTCTTTCTGAGTATATCCTTTCGCAACAAGCCTAGCTTTAAAGGTTTCAACCTTTCCGTCAGATCCTCTCTTTCTCTTGTAGACCCATTTACACCCAATTGGCTTTACGCCGCTTGGTGGTTCTACAAGATCCCAGATTTTATTAGAATCCATAGATTCTATTTCGGATTTCATCGATTTCTTCCAAGAAGGCGCATCTATATCTTGTACCGCCTCATCATAGGTCCAGGGATCGACTTCATGAACTCCGGGTGCCGAGTCCGAAGACTCACCCAGTCCAATCCATCTATCCGGTTGTTTAACAACCCTCCCACTACGACGGCGTTCCGGTGTATCAACAGTGACAGTATTAGGTGCAGGTTCTAGTGGTGTATCCATACTCGGTTCGGCTGTATCCAGGTCTTCCTCGTTACCTCTCAACTCATCAAGCATTATGTCACTTTTGGGCTTGTGGTCCATGACATAGTCTTCCTCTAAGAACCGAGCGTTAGTACTTATAACGATCTTCTGGTCCGTAGGACTATAGAACATGCCACCCTTAGTTCCTTTCGGGTATCCTACAAACAACCATATTTCTGATCTAGGTTCTAACTTATCGGAGCCTTGTCGCAACACATGTGCTGGACATCCCCAGATCCGAATGTGTTTCAAGTTAGGCTTACGCCCACTCCACAATTCCATGGGTGTAGTTGGCACCGTTTTGGTCGGAACCCTATTCAGAATGTACGCCGCTGTTTCCAAGGCAAGTCCCCAGAACATAACAGGTAAATCCGAGTAACTCATCATCGATCGCACCATCTCCATAAGAGTCCTATTCCTTCTTTCTGACACACCATTCTGCTGAGGAGTATATGGTGAGGTCAGCTGGGATTCAATCCCATTCTCTGCCATGTATGCCTTGAATTCTCCAGACAGGTACTCGCCTCCGCGATCAGATCGCAGGCATTTTATGGATTTACCACGAAGTTTTTCACAAGAGCCTTGAATTCCTTGAACTTGTCAAAATAATCACTCTTGTGGCGCATCAGGTATACATATCCATACCTTGAGTAATCATCAGTGAAGGTGATGAAATACTCGTACCCTCCCCTTGCCTGAGTTGACATAGGTCCGCATACATCAGAGTGAATCAAATCCAATACTTGTTCAGCTCTACGTCCTTTACCAGAAAAAGAACGCTTGGTCATTTTACCCTCCAAACAGGATTCGCAGGTTGGAAGGTCCTCTCCTTCTATGCCGCTAATGAGACCATCAGCTTTCAACCTTTGAATTCTATTCGAATTAATATGACCTAGCCTTAGATGCCACAAGTATAATTGATTCATTTTAGAAGGTTCCTTTCTTTTATTGGTGTTCGTAGATGTGTTATTGCTCTCGGTTAGTTGCATCGTGTTAGACTCAGGATTTAGAATATACAAATCGTCTACCAATGTACCAGAACAGACAATCTCACTATTTCTTCTTATGACCACAGAGTGATCAAAAGAAACAGAATATCCATTCAGAATTAACTTAGAAACTGAAATCAAATTCTTTCTAAAATTCGGTACATAAAGACAATTTTGTAAAACTAAAACCCTATCACTACTAAAGCGTAAGTGAACGTCTCCCACTGCAACAGCCGCCACCTTTGCGGCATTGCCCATGTAGACCACGATCTCTCCCTCTCTAAGTCTCCGGGTTTCCTGGAACCCCTGCAATGAATTGCAGACATGGTCAGTGGCGCCCGTATCTACACACCAGGTGCTGGTAGATATCACCACTGACAATGTTTCAGTGACTAAGGAAAATTTCGTACCTTTGATGAGAGGACAATCAGACCTCCAGTGTCCAAACTGCTTGCATCGAAAGCACCAGCCCAAAGGCTTGCCTCTCCCAATCCGCGGTTTTAAACCACTGGGCTTCTCTGCACGCTTTTCCTCTAGCCTTGCCACAAAAGCTTGTGATGCCCTTAACTTACGCACAAACTCCGCTTTCGCCGAGTCCTTTTTAAGGGACTCATTGAGAGAGGATTCTGCGAGTATGTTAATCACCTCTTGCCCGGCTTCCACGCTATGTCTCAACATCATCCTGAGGTCATTTCGAATGTCCTCATCAGTTGGGACAACAGTGGATTCTGACGTATTCATATTTGTGTCGTTTTTCTTTGTTCATTTGTGCGTTAGTTGTTATGTTTCGAGTCATTTCTTTATGTTTTTCTCGTGGTTGTGGTATGTTTGATGTTTTGTTGAGTTTGCAGGCCCTCGGGTGTGATTACGTGGTAAAGATTGTAGAATCGAGCTCGATCGAGTAGAGTAGAGGAGCAAGCTGCCCAGCTGTCACCAGGCGCCCGCTGAAGCCTCCGGCGATCGCCCGCGACGACCACCAGGCGACCGGCTGCTTCCCTGGCGATCGCTTGCACTTCAGTTACAGGTGAAGGAGATTTTGTGCAGGCGATCGCCCTCTTCATGAGCGGTCGCCCGCGATCATCACCAGGCGATCGCCTGCCTCTATGGCGGTCGCCTCCTCCTGTTTTCAGCGAGACCGCGTTTGACTTTCAACTTGGACGACTTGTATTAGTTTTTAAAAAAACCTAGTTTGGGGAGTACGTATTTTTGGAATTGTATTTTTCTGGGATTGGAGAGAGCTCTTGGGAACTCATCGCTTAAGTTTTTGATTTCGTTTTTCTTAATCTTGGATTGTAATCGACTCGGTAAAAGTCGGAGATTCCGCCGACGGGTACCTTAGTTTGGGATTCAAATATTCATCTAGTAAGTTTATTTCTCTTTCGATTGGTTTGCTTTTCAATCTCGTTTTCGATCTCTTGTTTTGATCTTTAGTTTACAAATTGTTTTTCATGAATTCCTTGTTTCTAAAATTCAATTGTTCATCGATTAGAATTATTAATTTCGAAACCCTAGTTCATCATAGATAGATTGTTCTCGTTTTTCTTGTCTTTTCAATTCGTAGATAAAATTTAGATTTTAAACAAAACCCAAAAATCAAAGTACGCATTATGCTATTTCACTTTCGTTTCCTCCGTTGCAAACAAATAAACACGTGTACGTGCCGATAGTAGTGTTCCTCGAGACCGACTCGGGCGAGTTATTTCGATAACTAGTTCGATACAAATTTAATTGATTTTTCCGCTACTAAAACGACTTGTCAATTTGGCGCCGTTGCCGGGGAACACTTTAGGCACTAGTATTAGTGTTTAGGTGCTTGCAACAATTTCATTTTTATTTTTTCCTTTTTATTTATTTTACTTGAGCAGGTGCGTTTGATTGTTTGTTTGTCTTTGTTGGTGCATGGTAGGTACACGAAGAGCGAATACCGAGCTTGCACCCGTGATAGAAAACATCAACAGACGCAGGAGCATCAGTCGGTGCACGAAGTTAGGCGAAGATTCCTCGTCTGACTCTACCACTACTGACTCCGAACCCGAGACCGAAACCTTAACCATGAACGAAGAAGAACTCCGTGACGCCGCAAACCGTAACGGGAACAACGGAAACAATGGCAACAATGGGAATAACGGGAACAACGGAAACCGTGCCCCGCCACCCCTTTTCGGAGATCTGACGCATCCGCAAATCGACGGAGCTAGCTCGTGCATCGTCCTAAGTGATGCCGCCCGGAGATACGACCTCAAGGCTCACCATCTTGCTCAGCTTCCTCAGTTCTCCGGAACCGCTAACGAGGATGCCCTCAACTTCGTCAGAGAGTTCTATACGGCCTTGCAAGCCTTCCCCATCGGAGCACTCGATGATGATCAGCTCCGGTTGAAGTGTGTTCCATATGCATTGAGGGATAGGGCTAAGAACTGGCTTCTATCTTTGGAGCCGGACTCGATCACTACCTGGAAGGATATGTACCGGGAGTTCATCACTCGGTTCTACCCTCAGCAGAAGACCTTCGACTTGAAGGGTCAGATATGTGCCTTCGAGCAAGAGCCGGGAGAGTTTTTCCATGAGACTTGGGAGCGATTCCGGAGCCTACTGAGGCAATGCCCACACCACGACCTCACTCCCAACTCAATCATCCAGTTCTTCTACAAAGGCTTGAATAGAGAAGATCAGCGAGAGGTGAAAACCGCAGCCGGCGGAAATATCAGTGGCCGGACCAGCGACGAGATGACGGAGATCTTCAAGTCTTTATCAGCTGAGTCTAGGCAGACGAGTTCAAGGGGAAGTAGCAACTATGCCAGGTCCGATGGGAGTGTTAATGCTCAGTTGGCGAAGCAAGTCGCCGACCTAACTAAGAAGGTTCAGATGTTGCAGAGTACTGAGGAGCAACCTAAGAGGCAGATCTATCACGTTGAGCCGTGTAGCTTATGTGGGGAGATTGGCCATTTCTCCAGTTCTTGTGGTCAAGGCATGCCATCTCAACCCCAAATGATGGATCCGAACTATGGTCCCGAGGTGCAGGTGAATGCGATGCAGGGGTACAATCAGCAGGGCAACCAGAGGAATGACCCCTACTCTAACACCTACAACCCGGCCTGGAGGAATCATCCTAACTTCTCGTGGAAGCAAGACCAGCCACAGACCCAGGGACAAGGTTCTCAGTCGAACTACAACAATCAAAACCGATTCCAGAATCAGAACCACCAGAACCAAGGCAACCAAAACTGGCATAATAATCAGAGCTACCAGAGGCCTCAGTATCAGCAGCCACATCAGCCCGTTTATCAGGCCCCACCTCCACCTCAGCAGCCACCTCAGAAGAATTCCGACTTGGATGAGAAATTTGCAGCATTTATGTCCTCGACCCAGGGGTACATGCAACATAACCAGCAGAGGATGGATGGGTTGGAGTCCTCATTGACCAATCAGAATTCGACGATTAAGAGAATCGAGAACCAGGTCGGGCAAATGGCTGGAAAAATTAATGAGTTGACACAACCGAATCAGAAGGACAAGCTTCCTAGCCAGTCACATCAGGCTAAGGCCGTCACCGTCCTCCGCAGTGGTCGAGTGATCGACAATAAAGTTCAAATTCCCAACCGAGAGCAGATACATGAGCCGGAGGTTGAGGAAGAAACGGAGGAGGTCATAGTAGAAGAGGAACCGACTGAGCTGATTCAGCCGGATATCCCAGCAAAAGAGCCCGAACCGAGCACTCACACTTTGCACAAGACGAGCAACCCGTACCGACCACCACTCCCTTATCCGAGCCGAATGAAGAATGACAAGCAAGATAGGCAATTCTCCGAGATTTACAAGTTGCTTTCGAGGGTGAACGTGAATTCACCTCTCCTCGACATCATCCGGAATGTGCCCGCTTATGTGAAGTTCTTCAAGGAGCTCGCCTCGAATAAGAGGAAATTTGTAGATGACGAGAAGGTTGTGGTCACCGGGGTAGCTAGTGCGATACTCCAACACCCTCTCCCTCCGAAGCAGAGTGATCCGGGGAGTTTTAATGTGACGATTGCCGTTGGGAATGGCCGTGAAGTCTCAGGCATGCTCGATCTTGGAGCCGGCATTAATTTGATGCCCTATGCCGTTTACGAGAAGTTGGACTTGGGTGAACTCAAACCCACCCGTATGTGCTTGCAGCTAGCCGACCGATCCATTCGGTACCCGAAGGGGATCCTAGAGGACATCCTCGTGAAAGTTGGGGGACTCATTGTCCCCGTCGATTTTGTTGTCCTCGATGTCGGACACGTCCCGGAAAATGGTCGGGACCATTCACTTCTTTTGGGTAGACCGTTCATGGCCACGACGAAGACCGTGATTGATGTCGAGAAGGGAACCTTGAAAATGACCGTGCTAGGTGAAGAAGTGCGTTTCTCGGTACGAACCGAAAAGGCCGAGCCCGCCGCTCATTCTATAGAGACTTGCTCGTTTGTTGATTCCGTGGATGACGAAGTGACCCTAAACTTCGTCACGGAGGAGAACCCCGTGGAAGAGAGTGAGGTCGAGACACGAGTCGACGACCTCAAAGAAGAGGATATTAGCTCGCGGACAGCCGAGATCGAGGCCCCCGCTAGCAAAGTTGAACTTAAGGAGCTACCGAAGCACCTTAAGTACGTGTTCTTGGACGACGGGGAACAAAAACCCGTGATTATCTTTGCCGAGCTATCCACCGAGGAAGAAGAAGCTCTAGTGAAGGTCTTGAAAAAGAACAAGAAGGCCTTCGGATGGAGTTTGGGTGATATACGAGGGATCGACCCGTCCACTTGCATGCACCGTATTGTTTTGGAGCCGAATGCTACTCCGAAGAGAGACGAGCAACGACGTCTCAATCCCGTTCTCATGGAAGTTGTCAAGAAGGAGGTTTACAAGCTCCTTGAAGAGGGGCTGATTTATGCGGTGGCGGATAGCCGTTGGGTAAGCCCGGTCCATGTAGTACCGAAGAAGGGAGGAATCACGGTCGTGGAAAATGCCAAAGGCGAGTTGATACCGACGAGAGTCACCACCGGGTGGCGCATGTGCATTGATTACCGGAAGCTCAATGCCGCGACTCGCAAGGACCATTTCCCTCTTCCGTTCATTGATCAGATGTTAGATAAACTCGCTGGACATAAATTTTATTGTTTTCTTGACGGTTTATCTGGATATTATCAGGTTGCTATTGCACCGGAGGATCAGGAGAAGACGACGTTCACCACGCCTTTCGGCACTTTCGCTTGGAGGAGGATGCCGTTCGGATTATGCAATGCACCCGGCACATTCCAGAGGTGCATGATGTCTATTTTCTCCGAAATGATCGGCGACTACCTTGAGGTATTCATGGATGACTTTTCCGTTTTCGGTAATTCATTTTATGATTGTTTGGACAAAATTGATAATGTTTTGAGTAGGTGTATCGACTCTGACTTGACCTTGAGTTGGGAGAAGAGCCACTTTATGGTGCCTAGTGGGATTGTCCTAGGGCATGTCGTGTCCGAGAAGGGTATCGAGGTCGATAGGGCTAAGATAGAAGCCATAGAAAAATTACCCCCACCTATCAATGTTAAGGGGATTCGTAGTTTTCTAGGGCACGCCGGTTTTTACCGGAGATTCATCAAAGATTTTTCAAAAATTAGCCAACCCTTGTGTCGCCTTTTGAGTCAGGACGTAGAATTCCAATTTGATGAGAAATGTCTAGATGCGTTCAACACCCTTAAGGAGAAACTTATCACCGCACCTATAGTGGTAGCACCGAATTGGGAGGAGCCGTTTGAGATTATGTGTGATGCCTCTAACTTCGCCGTAGGAGCCGTCTTAGGACAAAGAGTCGATAAGTTGCTTAGGGTCATCTACTATGCGAGCCTCACCTTGAATAGTGCCCAAGCCAACTATACTACCACCGAAAAGGAGTTTCTAGCCGTAGTGTTCTCCTTGGATAAATTTAGGCCCTACATCATAGGATCCAAGGTCATTGTCCACTCCGACCACCAAGCCCTTAGACACCTTTTGGCTAAGTCCGAAGCTAAGCCTAGATTGATTAGGTGGATCTTACTCCTTCAGGAGTTTGATGTGGAAATTCGGGATAGGAAGGGATGTGAGAATGCCGTAGCGGATCATTTGTCTAGGATGGAGCATCATGTTGAGTTCTCTAACGATCGTGCTTTAGATGTTATTCCTGACGTGTTTCCTTATGAAACGGCCATGACTATCACCCCCGTACCTTGGTATGCGGATATTGTTAACTTTTTGGCTGCAGGAGCACTTAGGACGGACATGATGTCACAAGAAAGGAAGAGGTTCGAGCACCTCTCCCACAACTATTTTTGGGCTGATCCTTACCTTTATAAGGTCGGGAAAGATGAAGTGATACGACGATGCCTACCGGAGGACGAGCAACCACATGTGCTTAAGTGTTGCCATCACGACGAGAGTGGGGGACACTATGGAGGTCAGAAAACCGCCTTCAAGGTCCTCCAATCAGGTTTGTATTGGCCATCCCTTTTTCGTGATGCACAAGAATATTGCAAATCATGTGATAGGTGTCAAAGAATGGGAAATATTAGTAAAAAAGATGAGATGCCCATGAATATTAATCTTGCTGTTGATATTTTTGATGTTTGGGGCATAGACTTCATGGGACCGTTCCCTAAGTCTAATGGGTTCGAGTATATCTTGCTTGTCGTTGATTATTTGTCTAAGTGGGTTGAAGCAATCCCCACTAAGACGTGTGATACTAAGGTTGTTCTCAAGTTTGTGCAGGAGAATATTTTGTGCAGGTTTGGATTCCCCAAGGCCATCATTAGTGATGGTGGAAAGCATTTTTGCAACAAACTCTTCGAGAAACTCATGGTCAAGAATGGGATCAATCACAAGATATCGACTCCTTATCACCCTCAGACATCGGGACAAGCCGAGACGAGCAACCGTCAAATCAAAGCCATTCTCGAGAAGACCGTCCGACCCTCACGGAAAGATTGGTCCGATAAACTCAACTCGGCACTATGGGCGTACCGAACCGCGTACAAGACGGTGATTGGGATGAGTCCGTATAGAATCGTGTTCGGGAAATATTGCCACTTGCCGATTGAGGTTGAGCATCGGGCTTATTGGGCGATTAAGGCCACAAATATGGATCTCATGCAAGGCGGAGAAGCCCGAGCTCTAACCTTGTCCGAGTTGGATGAATTGAGAAATGAGGCGTACGAGAACTCCCGGATATATAAAGACAAAGTGAAGGAGTTCCATGACAAGCGTATTAAGAACAAGGAACTTAAAGCCGGGATGCAAGTTCTCTTGTATAATTCTAGACTCAAACTCTTTCCCGGAAAACTCAAGTCTCGATGGAGTGGACCCTATGAAGTGGTCGAAGTATTCCCCTATGGTGTAGTCAAGCTCTACAACGAGCATACGAGGGAGACGATACAAGTCAATGGGCACCGTGTGAAGCCATACTTTGAGATCGAAACCCCATACATCGGAGTAGAGTCTATTCTACTCGGGGAGGCTTCTTATGAGTAAAGGAGTTATTGGTCGAGCTCGAGACGATAAACGAGCGTCGCGTGGAGACTAGTCCACGGACCGTAATGCTCTTTCGGTTCCCAAAATGAGCGCCGCGTGGGGGCCTACCCACGAATTGTCAAGCTCACGACGTAAAATGAGTATGTGTCTTGTCATTTTCAGGAGATACGATAGTCCGGAGGGTGCGACAACGGGAGAAAAAGTGAAGGTCGAACTAGAAATCCAGGTGCTGCCAAAAACACAGGGCAGGCGATCGCCAGCCTCATGGGCGATCGCTTGCCAAATGCGGGCTGAGTCTCGCATTCCTCAGACTTTTGCAGGCGATCGCCGATCCTCTGGGCGATCGCTTGCTCTCAGCCGCGGACGATCGCATACTACATGAGCGATCGCCTCCTCGTGACTTACAGGTGGATTAAAAATCTTGCAGGCGATCGCCCGGAACATCAGCGGTCGCTGAGTCCCCATCGCGGGCGATCGCCACAGCCATCAGCGGTCGCTTGCTCTCTAATTATTTTGACAATTCTGAAAGGGGTCGAATACATAAAGAGGCAACCCTAATTCCTATCACATTCGCCCGCCTCCCTCTTTGAAATTTCAGATCGAAATCCTACCCCTCATCCCTCCGGTCATCACCCACCATCACCGTTCATCAGCTCCACCAGCCCCCACCGCCGTGCTTCCCGGAACTCGCGAACCCGTGCCCCGTTCGCCCACTCCTGCCGCCGTCAACACCACCGGACACGAGCCCCAACCACCGTGCTCAGCCACCGCCATCTCCGGCCAACTGTCTCCAGCAACCACCGCCCGCCGTCGCCTCGTTCAGCCGGAGCCGCCGCCTGCCCTAGCTCCTCCAGCCGAGCCTTCACCGAGGTCCCGTATCCGTCGGCTCCGTTCTCGACTCTCGACCCACGGCAATCCCGTGAAATCCGGTAATTTCGACATCTCTACTTCTTAATTATTATGGTGAACACTCGAGGAGGAAAGAAAAAGGCTCCTTCGGCTAAGAGGGCACGAACCGAAGCCGGACCTTCGAATGAGGTTGCACCACCTTCTCCACCACCCAAAGTCGACCTCGCCGACGAGTACGAGTCGGATTTCCCAATTTATGACCACAATGAAGGTAAACGACTTCTCACCTTCCGTAAGCATCCGTTTGAGTGCCCTCGCCCCTTCGATTGGAACCTTCTCGAGATTATGGATTTGAAAGATGACGTCGAGAAGTATTTGAGATTGTTGGGACTCAACACGATTGCCCACCAAAACCATAACTACTCCGTGCAATTGGGCCTCGAGATGCTTTGTACTTTGGAGAAGCACTCGAACGGGAGGTTCTACACATGCCGGTTCTTGGGGCAAGATGCCCGTTTCGACGTCGAAACGCTCCGAGCGGCTTTCGGGTTCCCGACTTCCGGAGTTCAAAGGCATGTTCCCCAGACCATCGACAAGGACGAGGCATGGAGGAATGTCGCATCACTCCCTTCTCACACCGGGAAGAGCGCACACATTGCCGACCCGGCCCTTCTTCTCGCACATAGGTACATTGCGTACAACATCTCGGGGAAGGACGAGGCTAACAAAGTCAACAAGTGCGAGCTTTTCTTCCTCAACCGGGCACAGCAGGGCCTCACATCATCCTTGGTCGACTACATGCTCTCCCAAATTAAGAGGACAGTCGACCGGAAGGCCCATCATGCATCGTTCTTCTACATAGCTACTCGCCTTGCCCACCAGCTGGACTTCATCGACCTCAACGGCGACTTACCGGACGACCTTGCTCCCTTGGAGACTCCAAGGCCTATCGACATTCAGGAGCTCTGGCAGTCTCACCTTACTGACGAGGACAACGTGTTCCGCCCTCATGCCGAGCGTGTTGGGAGCGACGCCCCTCTTCCTCCTCCTCCACCAGCTGCCGCTCCGGCCATGGGAGCCCCGACTATATACCCGACCTATCCTTCGTATACGGCCGGCTTCCATGGGATGATCGATCAATTCGCTTCTCTACGGACTGACTTCCAGAGTACTTCTACTGCTGATCGCGCTTACTTCGACGATCGTCTCGACAGACTAGAGACACGGGTCACTACCGAGGTCAACCGGATTGATTCTCGCTTGGACACAGAGCACGCCTTCCATGTCCAGTATCAGGCCGATGACCGCGCATATCACGCTGCCCAGTACGCCGCCGATAGGGAGTATCACGCATCTCAGTATGCATCGATGATGGCCATGTTCCGAGGGCCACAGTATCCGCCACCCGAGCCATGAGGATCGACCGTACCTTCGTACGGTCGCGGTATGTACATAGTGTCTTTCTTTTCCCCTTGTCGTGTTTTTCTCTTTTTGTTTCTACTTCTTCGTTGGTTTGGTGTGGTTTGTTTTCGTTCTTGTGTGCAGGTCGACACTCCTCGTCACTATTGGACTACTCAGTGGGGTTCGCACTTTCGGAGCTCGTCATCCATGAGGACACGGATTAGCCCAAGTGTGGGGGGGTTTGCCTTCTTATCTCTTGCTTTACTTTCTCCCTTTGTGTGCTTCTTGTGTGATTGTTTCTTCTTGGTTGATGTCGTGTCCACTTCCCCCCCCCCCCATTTTATGTGTGATGATCATCATGAGAGTATGCAATAGATGATTCATATGCCAATTATTTTATTTCGTTTCTTTGAGTTATTGGTGGATTTTTGGTGCTAGAGGTCGGTGCTTGAATAATGTTTGACCCCGTGATTAGTCATTGTGAAGTAAATCGAGATAATTTCATGTTTCCATGTCACTTTCCAAATGACCTTGTGAGTGATTGAGCCTTTTTAGCTTTATTCTTCGTGTGATATCTTTCGTTGTATTTCTCGAGCTTCTTACTTTCCTTGTTCTATGTCATGTGTGCCCGTATGGACGAGAGAGAACTAAACCGTGCTTAGATTGCTATTTGAGACTTTATGTCATAACTTGCTTGATCTTGAAAGTGATTGGGATAGGATCGATTAGGATAGCCTTTTTAGCCTCTCTTTGTTGACCCGGAGCCCGTCGTGGGACACCCTAGTAGCCCCGTTGAGCCTACGTTTAGCCTTTTTCTTCTTGTCCTATTTTCCGTGAAGGAGGGAGACGAAGGATTCTTTTGGTTGGAGTATGAGCTTGGAGGGTGTTGATTTAGTGCTTATTATGATTGTTGCTTTTGTAATAAATTCGAGACATGTTATAAGTCTCCAAAAAAAAAAAAAAAAAAAAATGAGACGAGTTATAAGTCTCCAAAAAAATAGAAAATTGAGACATGTTTAGTCTCCAAAAAAAAAAAAAAAAGAAGAGTACATTAGTAATAGAAACTAATAAATTGTTTGATCGTTTGCTTGGGTTGACATGTGATTTGATGGTGTACATTTGATTGGTGGAGGTGTCGAGGTTGTTGTGTAGTTGTTGGATGTTTGGTGTGGTGGAGACACGTGATTGCGCAAGATTAGTCCACTTAATCCAAAATAATCCCGAATACCCTTAGCCGAGCCCCGTTACACCCGAATTATTGACCTCCCTTGATTCTTGAGATGGCATACCTTGATTAGTGGAGAATACGAGTTGAGTACGTGTTTAGTTGATGTTCTTAGGCGCACATGACATTATTTGAAACTCGTCCTTTGTTCCATTTATGCTTATTTTCTTTCTTGAGTGCACAAGTTGTTCATTGTTTGTATCTTTCACTTGTGTGCGATGTGAGTGGAGCCCTCTCGAGAGTAAAAAGAATAGAGTGAATCTTAGCGAGGGAAGGTGGAGTGGTGACTTGTGAGGACCCTCTTTTGATCTTTGTGGTTGCTAGTCATTGTGGGTCATGTTTTTATTCATGTTTACCTTTTCCGTACGCACCGGGGGTTTACTCGTAGCTTTTGAGGAATTGAATACTTGGTTGGCATTTTGTTTGATTCATGTTGTGCTCTTGTGTTGTTTGCTTGAGGACAAGCAAGGAAGTAAGTGTGGGGGAGTTGACGTATTCATATTTGTGTCGTTTTTCTTTGTTCATTTGTGCGTTAGTTGTTATGTTTCGAGTCATTTCTTTATGTTTTTCTCGTGGTTGTGGTATGTTTGATGTTTTGTTGAGTTTGCAGGCCCTCGGGTGTGATTACGTGGTAAAGATTGTAGAATCGAGCTCGATCGAGTAGAGTAGAGGAGCAAGCTGCCCAGCTGTCACCAGGCGCCCGCTGAAGCCTCCGGCGATCGCCCGCGACGACCACCAGGCGACCGGCTGCTTCCCTGGCGATCGCTTGCACTTCAGTTACAGGTGAAGGAGATTTTGTGCAGGCGATCGCCCTCTTCATGAGCGGTCGCCCGCGATCATCACCAGGCGATCACCTGCCTCTATGGCGGTCGCCTCCTCCTGTTTTCAGCGAGACCGCGTTTGACTTTCAACTTGGACGACTTGTATTAGTTTTTAAAAAAACCTAGTTTGGGGAGTACGCATTTTTGGAATTGTATTTTTCGGGGATTGGAGAGAGCTCTTGGGAACTCATCGCTTAAGTTTTTGATTTCGTTTTTCTTGATCTTGGATTGTAATCGACTCGGTAAAAGTCGGAGATTCCGCCGACGGGTACCTTAGTTTGGGATTCAAATATTCATCTAGTAAGTTTATTTCTCTTTCGATTGGTTTGCTTTTCAATCTCGTTTTCGATCTCTTGTTTTGATCTTTAGTTTACAAATTGTTTTTCATGAATTCCTTGTTTCTAAAATTCAATTGTTCATCGATTAGAATTATTAATTTCGAAACCCTAGTTCATCATAGATAGATTGTTCTCGTTTTTCTTGTCTTTTCAATTCGTAGATAAAATTTAGATTTTAAACAAAACCCAAAAATCAAAGTACGCATTATGCTATTTCACTTTCGTTTCCTCCGTTGCAAACAAATAAACACGTGTACGTGCCGATAGTAGTGTTCCTCGAGACCGACTCGGGCGAGTTATTTCGATAACTAGTTCGATACAAATTTAATTGATTTTTCCGCTACTAAAACGACTTGTCAGATTCGGAAAGCTCAACAGTCTGAACAATGTCCAGATTTCGTTCCCAATCATTACTATATGGAACCGGTGAGTTTTCATCCTTAAGTATATCACAAAGTGGGGTCACAGTCATTCTTAACCTATAAGCACATAAAACAAACAAACAATTTAATACCGATATTATCTCCCTCAAATAATATCATTAAATCACTAATTACATCTAAAATCCCATCAGGTAAGGCAAGCCACGTGGTGTGGAAGTTTACCCACCCAAATGATTTAGCAATTAGATTTTATTTGGTCATACATCACTTATAGCGTAACCTCGTGGGGAGGAATACTATAATGCGTATCTAAGTGTAAACCATTACTCAGTACCAAAGTAAATTGTTTGGAATTGCTACATCACCGCAAGCCACGTGGTGTGGACGTTTACGATAACTTCACAACTCTTCACAATTACTTACAACTGTCTACATCAATTAATCCAAAGTCCGTCAGCATAGCAAGCCACGTGGTGTGGACGTTTACTACACCAAGAGACTTTTATAATTGACTCCCAATTACTTGATCCATTCAATCTTGTAAATCAAGACGTGGAGAATCATAAGTGAAACTCGAAGTTTCTAACCAGTGATTCACCATGAGAACAACCCTATCTCTCATAAATGAGGGAGCCGAGCAGACAATCGATCCATCTATCAAAGAATGGTACGAAGGTCTCTAATTTGTGTCCTCTACATGACCAAGTGACTCTGGCTCCATTCCACTCCCGGGGTGAGAATGAGTCGACTTGAAATCAGCTTTGGAAAGACAAATTAGGCATTGTTTGATAAACTTAATCAATGTTTCTCGTAAGAGGAATTACAAGAACTCTCCTTCAATAACTTATCTATATAAACTTCAAAAGTTTATAAAAGTTACCAAGAGAGCAGCAATGGAGACCATGGGTATGTTTCCATACCCTCTCCCACTTAGCTTTTTACAATAAAGGGATACGCTATCTAGTGCATAAAATAAACACATATAGCATGCATACATGTAATAAAGCACATAGTATTATCACATAATCAAAATAATACTAGAATATTATTTCCCAACTATTATGGCTTTATCACATCTCCGTACGCATCTTCTAGTCTTCAGTCTTCGTTTCTTGACGAGAATATTAATTTCTAATATTTAAATCTATTTATTTTCAATTAATCCAAAAGTTACTTAATTCGAAAATTAAGTCAATTGAATATATCAAAAATAAAATTAAATATCATTAATATTTTTTATTTATTTTATTTTCCTTCTCTACTCCATTAAATTTTTAGAATAATCTATCCAAGATATACTTGGAATATTCTAGATAATATCCATAATGAAATAAGGAAATAAAATAATTTAGTACTCTTATACTTTCCAAATTTATTTTATTCCTAATCCATGAATATTCCCACGAGTAAGAATAATCAAATAGGAAAATAAATTTAATACTAAATTAATTCTTTTTCCTTTTATGAATATTCCATAAAGAAATAATCAAAATAGGAAAAACCGAATTAAAATAGGAAAGTAAATTTCCGGTAGGAGTGGCATGGATTGGGAGGCCCCACGCCACCCCCACCTTCGATCGACCGCCGCCTAGGGCACGCCGCCGCTGCCCGGCCCACGCGCCACCACCACTGGTGGCCGGCGTGGCCGAGACTCCCACGGACAGCCCCTCGTGGGGCCGAGGGTCGATCGATCCTCATGGGATCGATCATGGGGATTGATCGATCCCCGGTCCTTCGTCTTCTCGTCACTTCGTCTTCTCCGGGTATTCGATTCGTCGATCCAATCGCAAAATAAATTACAATAATCTAAATTACAATTCCGGTATCGATTCTATACATGAAATCGACCCTATACATTTTCCGGAAAAACGATGAACATAATAATAAATCCTAAATTCGATCAACCCCCGAATTTTTACTATTACAAGCATTCACCACCAAAAACGAATCTCGACATGTCCGAGAGTTTAATAAAACCAACAATCACGTGACAAAATAATTAAACGAATAATCATCAAGCCATAATAGTCGGAACCCTGCAAGGTAGAACAATTTTATCGAAAATACCGCGAACGTAAACCACGCTCTGATACCAATTGTTGGAATTCGATATCCCGGGTTATTTAAATTTGCGGAAACCAATAACCCGAACGAACCCTTCGCCGGAGATCACACGAACGCCGACTCATCCGCCGGAGTCCGGCCTTTGGAGACCACGCACCCGAAGGCACGCAGCCTGCCCCCAGCCGAACCCCCGCGAGTACGGGGTTCATGCGATCAACGCATGGATCGATCGCTGTGTGCGATCGATCGGGGTGGCTGTTCCGGCAGCCACCCAGCAGCAAGTCCGGCGACTTGCTGCTCGCCGTGGAGGGGCGGCTCGACCCACGAGCCGCTGCGGGCGCACCAGCCGCCCGCCCGGCGATCGCGCCCTAGGCGTCGATCGCCCCCTCGGCTGAAGCCGAGGGCTCCCCATGCGCGCCGAAACCCTAGGTGGGTCGACCGCCGCGATGCCGTGGTCTTCGACCACCATCGCCGATTGATCCTCCTTCGGGGTTTCGTACCTCGGATCTTTGTTCTACGGTATTTTCAATAATCGAATCAAATTAAAATCATAAAGTGCGTTTAGATTTTTACCTTCGATTCGTTGTTCGGAGAAACGAGATCAAACACCATTGAATCTTCCCACGTATTCCTTGCACTCCGTTCGAACGTCGGGTGGGCGACGATCTATCGAACTCCTATGGATCTTCTTCACTCTTCAAGACTTTATGAT
Organism: Euphrasia confusa; assembly: GCA_954870475.1. Classification (NCBI taxonomy): domain Eukaryota; kingdom Viridiplantae; phylum Streptophyta; class Magnoliopsida; order Lamiales; family Orobanchaceae; genus Euphrasia; species Euphrasia confusa. Next base: position 10,168,670 of record OX940951.1, on the reverse strand, counting down.
TGGCGTATCTTAAGTTAATGAATTGTGAAGACCATGTAGTGCTTTTATAGGCTACGTAGGGGATCAAAAGGAGGTGGAATATTGGGCTTCTAATATTGAAGATTAAATTGAGCCCAATGCTCAAGTTCATTAATCCTTATCAATATTAATTAATTTATTTTCCACTATATAAATTAATTGCACTCCCAATATTAAACCATATTATATCAAATAATATTTCTCCGGTTAGTATTATTTATTCCGTGTATTTAAGATTTAAATATCCATGAATAAAATTTATTTATTGCTTAATAAATTTATTCATCTCTTATATCCGAGAATAGTACCACTCAACCTTATTTATTATGCGGGAACAAATCCACTCGCGAGGTTTACATAATAAATCCTTATGAGCTCATCTCGGGGATATTATCAACCCTTTCGGGATACACTGTCCCTTCAAGAATTCACGGCATGCCATATATAAAATATAGTGACCCAACTCAACCGGTAATTAACCCAATAATTAAATCGGTTAATTCCTTTGGAAAATCAAAGTCACTTATATTAAATATACACACCCGCAATTGTTTCAGGGATTAAGAATAAAATACTCCGAGACTTAAATCAATTATCACAGAGCAATCCTAATTGATAAGTCTCAAGCGATCCGCTCAATACACCAAGTGTACAAGTGTGATAAAATAATTAAGATAAATTATTTTCTCTCTCACACAACGACTATACCGATGGATTGGTCCGTGTCCATCTAGGTCGTGAGCAACTGTTCGATTGAATACGAGTAACCGATAGTATGATCTTCTGTGTGCCCATGAACACCATACTAACTACAACGTATAAAATCCAGGACTATAATTTGCATATATTTAATTAACAATAATTAAAGGCAAATGAATGTTCATTATTAATAGGTAAATGAAAGTGTACATAGAGTTCAGAATACTCAAATCTAGACATTAAGTATACTACTCCATCACAAATAACACAAAAGTATCAAATGTCAATTATTGTTTCTTGTTTCACACTTCATAATTTCATACGAATGCACGAGAGTGGTATTCCAATTGTACATCATGATGTTGCCAGTGGGAGAACAGATTCAAACTTGGATGACAAAAATCGAATGAAGCTCATGTCTAAGGTAATGATGGATATAGCTGAAGTTATTTGGAAAGATAACAACACCGAAGAGCATGACGATAGAGTACAACAAAATGAGAAGGAGTTAGATCATATGGAAGTAGATTGATCGATTATTTAAATTTTGTAATTTTTATGATTTTTTTCAATATTACAAACATTTAATATTTATTGACATTAATTTTTATTTTTTTATTATTATTATTTTTATAATAATAATAATAATTATTATTATAATAATAATTATTATTATTGTTGTTATTATTATTATTATTATTATTATTAAAAACTGAACTGAAACTGAACTGAACTGAACTACATGAACTGAACTGAACTGAACTGAACTGAATAAAACTGAACTGAACTGAAATGAACTGAAATGAGTATATATTTTTTTGTTTTTATGTTAATAAGCGAAATAATTCACTACGTAATTGTTATTTATTACTATTATTTATGTTTTATTTATTATTTTTAATATATATAATTATTTTTATTTATATGATAATGGTTATTAATTATGTAATTCATAATTTATACTAAAATTTATAATGTATATATATTAAAACATTATAAATATTTTCAGTTAGCTATTGTAGCCTAATGATCTGTGCTTTGTTTTTTCTTTGAAAGAACCAGTCGAATCCTGCCAACCAAAAAAAAAATTGCAAATGATGTGATTCACGTGCCTTGATTTGATGAAATGGGTAATGGGCGGGACCTGCCAACCACAATTTTTTTTTTTGCAAATAATGTGATTCACGTGCCTTGATTAAATGGGTAATCTTATTATAAATAAGTGCATTAATTTGTTCTTCTTGACAATATGTACCAACTATCAACCATATTCACTAAGCTTACTCACAATTCAAAAAAAAAAAAAAATGGATGCTCTCACCATTGATGATCGCCCCATTGAGACGATCAAATATACGAAAAGCAAGTGGGCCCATGCTTTTTCTTCCTTCTCTTTCGATGCTCAGGTATACTTAATTTTTTATGTGTACACCTTTTCAGTTCATATTTTATTTTATTGATTCTTCTACTGAAGAAAGTTTTTTGTCATCATGTGACCAGGCACAGGAAAACTACGCGGAAGCCATGGAGGCGTTGAAAGAAGAAGCAAGAAGCATGCTACTTGCAAATACGAAAACAACAGCAGATAAATTAGTGTTGATCGACACCCTCGAGCGTTTAGGAGTCGCTTATCAGTTTGAACCAGAGATCGAAGACCAACTCCAACAAATCTTCAAATCTGATGAAGAAGAAGGCCATCATGATTTGTTCATTACTTCACTTCAATTTCGTCTCTTGAGGCAACACCGCCATCACGCTTCTAGTGGTACGATTTCTTGATTAATTCTCATAATTACATGCGTTATATGTATAATTAATTTGATTTAAATCATCTATTTGATTATCTATAAGGTGTATTTAACAAGTTTAAGTCCCAAGACAACAAATTCAAAGAAACACTTGAAAGTGATGTGAAGGGGCTTCTAAGCCTATATGAAGCGGCGCATCTACGTATTCATGGGGAAGAAATCTTAGACGAGGCTGTGACCTTCACTGTACGCCATCTAAAACGCATGGTACAACAGTTAGAGTCTCCACTTCAAGATCAAGTGAAGCGAGCTCTAGAGCAGCCCCTACACAGGGGTAGCCCAATGGTAGAAAGTCGACGTTACATTTCCTTGTACGAAAAGGACGACTCCAAGAATGATACACTTCTAAAGTTAGCCAAGCTGAATTTCAATTACGTGCAGAATACGTACAAGAGAGACCTGTCTGAGCTTTCCAGGTAATCCGATATATATGATATATCCTCGCGCACATATATAGTAGTATTTTATCTTGTTCGTTACGACTGTTTAGGTGGTGGGACAAAAAGAAATCACAATTACCATATGCGAGAAGTAGAGTGGTAGAGGCCTATCTCTGGGGGACGACATTCCAATTTCAACCTAAATACTCTTATGTTCGTGTGGCTGTTGCGAAATTCATTCAAATGCTTACAATTGTCGACGATACGTACGATAATTATGCCACAGTTGAAGAGGCTGACATTCTCACCGAGACTATGCAAAGGTAGATTAATTATAGCAACGCAAATGCATAAAGTTCACTCTTTTATATTCATGATGTTAATAATATTTCAGGTGGAACATTGAGGAAATCGATCAACTCCCAGATTATATGAAAATCATTTACACGTTAGTTCTGAGTGTTTTTGACGAATACGAGGGTGAAGCAGCCAAAGTAGGAAAACAGTTTGCTGTCAGTTATGCAAAAGAAACGGTATATAACGTTATGTGTTTCGATTCAAATAAATCTTCTTTATTAATTAATTAATAAAATATAAGTGGTTTTTATATGAAGGTGAAAGAAGTTTGTGAGGCTTACAACAAACAGCTCAAGTGGTTTACGGGAACGGTTCAAGTGCCATCGTTCGAAGAGTACATTATAAATTCGTATGTAGTTGCCTGCTTGTATGCTATATGCGCAGGGGCGATCCCAGGAGTAGCATCTTTCTCACAAGAAAGCATTGATTGGCTACGAAGTGATCCTAAAATTGCTCAAGCTGCGGTTAAGATATGCCGATATTTGGACGATTTGGGCGGCTACCAAGTAAGCGTGCAAAAAACAATCCAACTAATTAACTAGTATTTTTCATTTTATTAATATTGTTTGAATGAAGCGAGAGAGAAAGGATGGTGGAGTCTTAACCGGTGTGGACTTCTACATGAGGCAACACGGTGCATCGATGCAGGAGACTGCGGATAAGTTTGTCGAAATGGCTGAGGACGAATGGAAGGATTTGAATGCGGAATGGATGTCGATAAATTGTGTGCCAAAGGAGGTGTTGGAGCTGGTCTTGGGCTACGCTCGTAGTTCAGAGATCTTTTATAGAAGCTGCGAAGATGGATATTCGAAGCCGGAGATTATGGCCCCTCATATTACTGCTCTCTTCGTCGACCCCATCACTATCTGATCGATCGACCCATGATGGCTATAAATTTAATTTGCTGTATTTGTCTTTCGGTATTTGAACAACTTTATAAGGAGTTGTGCTTTGTGTGTGTGTAATATAAGCTACTTGAATAATCAAAATGTTATGCCTGAATAATTATGTTTCTAAAATAATCCAAGACTTCATTAAATTTCTTGCACCTTAGACAGATATAGTATATGACAAGCGGGCGGGTTCCGAGCTAGTTTGAACCCAGCCTGTAGCCCGACCCATCTATTCACGAGTTGGGCCTGAAATTTTTAACCTGCGGCCCATCAAACCCGGTCTATCAGAACGGACGACTCTAAGGCAGACGCTCTAATCCATTCGTCTGACCAAGATGACTACATCGTCTTCTCCCCAAAAATCAATCAAAAATAGTGTATGTAATTTTAATTTTCATTCGTCTAAGGCAGACGTACGTACCTCTTTCCAACGAAATCAAAGTTGCAAGTAAGCGCTAATTCTAATTTTAAAATTCAATAAAAAATTCAGCACAATAAACTCGACCAAATTGCTACATTTGTTCCCTCCCTTTTCATCTAAGACATTTTTATAGTGGGCCGAATATAGTCTCCAATACTCCCCCTCACTTGTGGGCCGATTTCAACCTCAGGGGAAGGCCAACAAGTGGATAATTAATTCGGGTGGAGGCGCACATGGCGGGAGTCGAACCCAGGACCTGCCACAAGGCTAGGCTCTGATACCATGTTAGAAACCGCTTCATCTAAAAGCTCGAACTGTTAGAGAAGTTGGACAACTAGACATTTATAGTGGATCAAATATAGTATCCAATACATTTTACATCATAATAAGATGTAGTTCAGTGTTTTTGATATGCAGGGGTCACTTAGCAATTATTTGTTAGTAGGAGGGTTGTTTTGTAAATACTTAGTAGTATATATAGTTTCTTGTGGACTGCTTTGTAATTACTTTTGAGTTGAATGAAATCATTTTCTCCCGCTCGTTTTTCCCCCAAATCATCTTCTTCATTTTTGAGCTACTGAGATTTCTGAGCTTCGATGAATGGAGGATTAGCTCCACTTTCTTTAGGTTCCGTTTGGTTGGTCAGATAAATGGGTGTTAGTTACGTTAACTTACATTATCGGTTGTTTGGTTTATTTTAGTTGGGCCTGAGACAAATATAAGGCCCGTTTCTATCCGTTGTTCCTCTTCAGAGTATTTATCAGCTCAAATAGGTAGGATACAATATCATACTCCCTCCTGCCATTAATAGATGTCATACTTTGCTGGACACGAAGTTTAAGAAAATTGTTATTTTTTAATATAAAAATATATTTTAAAAGTGAAAAGTAAAGTAGTTGTGAGTAAGTTTAAAAAGTAAGTGGGGTAAAGTAGAATAAAATTGTATATTAAAATGAAAAAATTAGAATAATTATTTTCTTTTTTGAGATGTGTCAATTATTGTTGGACACCCCAAAAAGGAAAGTATGACAATTGTGTTTGGACCGAGGGAGTATTTTAACAGTAACAAAAAAGCAATAGCATTAAATGCATAGATAGTACACTTGACATATTTAATATAAAAAATATGATTTAAATATTCTGATTTAATTCTTTTGCTCTTCATGATCCAATTCAATTCTCAAAGTCGACATTTACTTTTTATTATCTCGACGGTATCAAAATAGTAACCAAACACTAGTTAACTTTTTTATCTATGTTAAATAGTACCAAGATAGTTATCTTGATTTATGTATGGATAATTAATCTATCCTACCAAACAAGCACTTAGTGTAGGATAAGATTATTGTTTTGTTTATATTTTTGGTCAATTAGTGAGTAATATTCAACATTATAGAGATGATAATTTGAAGAGAAAATATTTTTTCTTGATTATTTTTTAGTGATTTTTCATAATAAAATTGATGATTTGAAGTGGTTACCCACTCCAGCTCCCCACTTTCACGTAGAAGTACTTTTCAACTTAAGTGTCATCACTAGCATAATAATAAAATAAAAATAAATGATAAATTGTTGCACGTTATAATTATTATAATTATTATTAATATTATTATTATTATTATTATTATTATTTGTTTTATAATTATATAATAATATTGTAGTACAAATATATATTTTCAACTATTATTTTTTACTAGCTACTTATATGTATAATTTTTTGTTTAATTGTTCTTTTTTATTACGTTTGTTCTTTTTGAATTATTCTCTAGTAATGTAGTACTGTATAATTTTTTTGTCTTTTAGTGTTCATATATTTTTTAAAATTATACTTTTTTAAAAAAAATTATCTCAAATCAAGCTTAATACTAAGTGTAATTAGGGATGTCAATCAAACCCAAAACGGTGGGCTAGCCCGAAGTCCGCTCGAAAAAATGTAGGGTTAGGGCCGAATATTTTCGATCCGAAAAAATTTCAGTCCGATTAGCCCGAGCTGAAATAACCAGATAGCCCGAGTGGGCTAGCCCGATAAACCGTGGGCTAATCCGACAACCCGATTTATTTATATATATTATAATTCATTTTATTTATTTCTAGAAATGTTTTTAAATAAATAAAATAATATATTCAAATAAAAGAAAATTGTCAACTAAAATTACAATTTTAAATATTATTGAATGAATATTTGATAATTTGGGCAATTTAAATATTAGAATTATAATAATTATTATTAAATATTAATATTTTATTAATATTAAATTTAATTTGTTATTAAAATTATTATTTCTATTATATAATATTATTTTTTCCAGCCCGACGGGCTAGCCCGAGACCGAAGATTTTAGGGTTAGGGCTACAAATTTACAGCACGAAAAAATTTCAGCCCGATCAGCCCGAACCGAAATAACCCGATAGCCCGAGTGGGCTGACCCGAAACCGAGTGGACTGACCCGATTGACATCCCTAAGTGTAATACAAATAATTATATATTTTTTTTTGTTAGATTCCACGTGAATAAAGAACTTTCATTTCAAATATAAATTGAATTATATTAGTATTTTAACAAGATATTAGTGGTTTAACAAGATTTGTTTTTTTTTACTTAATTTCAAATTTATTTTGCTTCCGCTGAATTAAGTTCGTTTCAAAATAAATTAAAATAAAATAAATAAAAAATAATTTTAATTTATATTTTTAAATATAGAATTTAATTATTGTCATACTATTATTAATATTTTTAAAAAAATATTTAAAAATTTATAAAAATTATTTTTATTTTTATAAAAAAATCAATCTAGTCCAGTTCAGATAACTTCAACAGTTCCAAAATATGGTTTTCAGTAAATATAAGGGAAGTGGGGGTATTTGTATAGGAGTCTTCTCAGATCCTAAAGTCCTTTTATTCAATTACGCGTACCCCTACAACCCACACTTGCTTTCCAACATCTCGAATGGCCTTTCAAGTCAGACCTTCATTTCCGGGTAGTGAGTCACTTCAACCCTTGTTAAAGCTTTTCGTCTTTCTCCTTGTAGCTAGAGTTGTAGCTAGATGTGTCAAAAGTTTGGTTAAAACGACTAAATCAAACCAAACCAAACCAAATCGACACTTCGGTTAAACCAAACTGAAACAAACTAATTCGGTTTGGATTTTTTGAACTTTTCAATTTTCGGTTTGGTTTGATTTTTTAACCTATAAAATCCGAACTAAACCGAATAAAAAATAAAAAATAATAAATAATTATATATATTTATATAATTATTTTTAAATAAAATAATATAGTAATAATTTTTAATTCTTATGATTTTATTTTTTTCATTTTTTTTTATAATTTGAATTTTATTTTTATATTTAATTTTTTAATTAAAATTAATAATTATTATTTTAAATTAAATTTTTTCTAATTAAAAAAAAAATAATTAAAATTTGGTTAAAACCGAATCAAACCAAACTAAACCGAAATAATTCGGTTAAAACCGAACCAAAACATTTTTAAAACGATTTGATTTATAATTTATAAAAATATAGGTTAAATGATTCGGGGGAAAATATCACAAATGGTCCTGTACGGATGTCATTTCCCGTAAGTAGTCCTGTATTTTCAAAAGTTATCAGGGTTGGTCCTTTTGCCCGGGAAAGTGACGCGTTACTGTCACGCGCCGCCAAAAGTAGTCCTGTATTGATGCAGATATATATTTAAATAAGGCAAAGATTGTTTCTTATTGCCCAAGTTATTTAATTTAATTTATTTTATTTTATTATGGTTTTAGTACTATTTATATGTCTAGTATTTTGATTTATTCGATAATTGTTTGATATGAAATAAAAAGGTTCATCTGTTGAGATTTTTATCAGGTTTCGGTATTCTTCGGAATCAACGAAAGTTTGATTATTTGTTAATTCTCGGGTATTCTCAGAATCAACGAGTCTTAATCGTGTGTTTTATTGCTTCCCTGCGTCAGTTGGTATCAGAGCCGAACGATGCCTCTTTGTCGTCAGTATGCTCGCGAATCCGCCGTTAAGGCCGCAGTCCGTCGTGATACCGACGTCGCCGCCTTTAGCCGCCAGATCGCAGCCCTTGCCGTCGAAGTCGAGGAACTCCGCCTTGCTATCACCAACAAATTATCGTCTCCTCCACCCCGACATGGTCCCAGATTTGCGTCGCGATGGGCCGACTCAACGCCCATGGTCCCCGCGACCTCGTCTCGCGCCCCTCCTGTTGGATTTGGGTACCTGTGTCCCGACTTACTACCCACTCTCCCCGTGTCCGTCACCACCCTTGCCCCGTCCTCGGCTGGGCGCTGTTACAAGTGTGGGGAATCCATCCACTGTAGTGCGGGTTGTCCCCGTGCACGCCTTCGTGCGATCCTCCTGGAAGATTGTGACACCACTCTTTATACTGGTCCGCCTCGTTTTGACGAAGAGACGCAAGTAGACCCGATTGAGGTGCTCGTCGTCGGAGACGTCAACCCACTGTTCAAGATGCGCTATGCCTGCTTCGCACCAAAGAGTACTCAGGCTGATGCATTCCATCGTGGCCTCACTTCCGAAAGCACCTGTTGGGAGAAGTTGATAGGTGTGCCCGTCGATGTGTCTACGAAGATTAAATGTGTCACAGCGGGATTGTTTAAATCCATTTGGTATGCTGCACGTGGGCCAAAATTGAATCTATTTGGGGCTACAATGAGTCACAGAATTTTTAAGCCAAATAGGATGATAGTCACTTCTCCTGCTACGTTCAAGGTCGATAATAATGGTCGTCACCAGTTCGTGTTTGATCCCGGCATCTTCGTGTTCGAGTTTCAGGTTCGCGGTCGAACCTTCTCCTAGAGAGAGAGAATGATGCAGATATATATATTTAAATAAGGCAAAGATTGTTTCTTATTGCCCAAGTTATTTAATTTAATTTATTTTATTTTATTAGGGTTTTAGTATTATTTATATGTCTAGTATTTTGATTTATTCGATAGTTGTTTGATATGAAATAAAAAGGTTCATCTGTTGAGATTTTTATCAGGTTTCGGTATTCTTCGGAATCAACGAAAGTTTGATTATTTGTTAATTCTCGGTTAAACCAAACTGAAACAAACTAATTATTTTAAATTAAATTTTTTCTAATTAAAAAAAAATAATTAAAATTTGGTTAAAACCGAATCAAACCAAACTAAACCGAAATAATTCGGTTAAAACCGAACCAAAACATTTTTAAAACGATTTGATTTATAATTTATAAAAATATAGGTTAAATGATTCGGGGGAAAATATCACAAATGGTCCTGTACGGATGTCATTTCCCGTAAGTAGTCCTGTATTTTCAAAAGTTATCAGGGTTGGTCCTTTTGCCCGGGAAAGTGACGCGTTACTGTCACGCGCCGCCAAAAGTAGTCTTGTATCTTCAAAAGTTATCACAAATGGTCCTGTACGGATGTAATTTCCGATTGCCATGTCAGATTTTTGGCGGCGCGTGACAATAACACGTCACTTTCCCGGGCAAAAGGACCAACCGTGATAACTTTTGAAAATACAGGACTACTTACAGGAAATGACATCCGTACAGGACCATTTGTGATATTTCCCCATGATTCGGTTAACTGAATTTTCGATACGGTTCGATTTGATTAAACCGAATTAACACATCTACTTGAAAATGTAGCATTCCGCTTTTGGTTAGCGGGTAGTGCAGGGGAAGTAATGTCTTTCAACTTCCTTTATTCTATTGGTGACTTTGGTTACCCGATTCCCCTCTTTCTTTGATTTATTGCTATTGACGTTTCAAAATAAATTAAAACAAAATAATTAAAAAATAATTCGAAATAATAATTTCATATATATAATCAATGCAATGCAATGCAATGAGTAAACAAAAAATCAATTTCGTTCATTTCAGTAGAGATTCATTCTTCGATCAATTCAGCTACTTTCATTCCTCTAAAAGATAAGAAGAGGTACTACATGACGTCATAGAAAGAAGTCAATTATGGACAATATCAATTTAGTGAAGAAAATGGAAAAGTCCAGTCCCCAATCTTGAACCGATGACCCTTCTAGCTATCACTATAAATAAGTGCAGGAGTTTTTCTTGACTATGTACCTGCAACCATATTCATTCATTAAGCAATACTATTATCTTAAGCTTACTGATCACGAAATAATGGATGCTCCCACCATTGTTGATCGCCGGCCATCCATTGAGACGATCAAATATACGAAAAGCAAATGGGCCCATGCTTTTTCTTCCTTCTCTTTCGATACTCAGGTACCGTCATTATACATACTCTTGAGATTCTTCTACTAGACTAAAGAAAGTTTGTGTGGTCATCATGTCACCAGGTGCAAGAATATTATGCGGAATCCATGGAAGCGTTGAAAGAAGAAGCAAGGAGCATGCTACTTGCAACAAGCAATACAAAAACAGAGAAATTAGTGTTGATCAATACGCTCGAGAGTTTAGGAGTCGCTTATCACTTTGAACTAGAGATTGAAGGCCAACTCCAACAAATCTTCAAATCTCATGATTCACCTGGAAACTCTGAAGACGAAGAAGAAGGCCATCATGATTTGTTCATTACTTCCCTTCAATTTCGTCTCTTGAGGCAACATCGTTATCACGCTTCTAGTGGTACAATTTCTTGAATTCTCATAATTGCATGCGGTATAAATATATGTCAATAATGGTTAATGTATAATTTGAATTAAAACATCTCTTGGATTATCTATTACAAGGTGTATTTGATAAGTTTAAGTGCCAAGACAACAAATTCAAAGAAACACTTGAAAGTGATGTGAAGGGGCTTCTAAGCCTATATGAAGCGGCGCATCTACGCATTCATGGAGAAGAAATCTTAGACGAGGCTGTGACCTTCACTGTACGTCATCTAAAACGTATGGTACAACATTTAGAGTCTCCACTCCAGGATCAAGTGAAGCGAGCTCTAGAGCAGCCCCTACACAGGGGTAGCCCAATGGTAGAAAGTCGACGTTACGTTTCCATGTACGAAAAGGAGGACTCCAAGAACTATACACTTCTAAAGTTAGCCAAGCTGAATTTCAATTATCTGCAGAATACCTACAAGAGAGACCTGTCCGAGCTTTCCAGGTAATCCGACATATTTGATCCTCATGACGTATACTTCACCATGCACATATATGCTTATCTTGTTATCACGATGTTTCATAGGTGGTGGGACCAAATGAAATCACAATTGCCATATGCGAGAAGTAGGGTGGTAGAGGCCTATCTTTGGGGGACGACATTCCAATTTCAACCGAAATACTCTTATGTCCGTATGGCTATTGCGAAATTCATTCAAATGCTTACAATTGTCGACGATACTTACGATAATTATGCCACAGTTGAAGAGGCTGACATTTTCACCGAGGCTCTGCAAAGGTAACGTGTAGCCCAATTAATTGTTTATATCAACACAAATGCATACAATTATATTCATGATGTTAATAATATCTCAGGTGGAACATCGAGGAAATCGATCAACTCCCAGACTACATGAAAATCATTTACACGTTAGTTTTGAGTGTTGTTGACGAATACGAGAGTGAAGCAGCCAAAGTAGGAAAAGGGTTTGCTGTCAATTATGCAAAAGAAACCGTATGTAATATTATGTTTCGATTGAATCCATCACAAAATTTTATCAACTCATTTTCTTAATTAATTATAACATGTACGTACGTTTTTGTGATATGGAAGGTGAAAGAAGTTTGCCAGGCTTACAACAAACAGATCAAGTGGTTTACCGGATCCGTTCAACTGCCCTCGTTCGAAGAGTACATTGTAAATGCGTATGCAGCCAGCTGCTTGTACGCTATATGCGCAAGGACGATCCCAGGAGTGACATCTTTCTCACAACAAACCATTGATTGGCTACGAAGCGGTCCTAAAATTGTTCAAGCTGCGGTTAAGATATGCCGATATTTGGACGACTTAAGTGGCTACGAAGTAAGCAAAAACAATCCAATTTCATTTTCATATTAACTAATTTCATTTTTAATAATTGTGGTATATTGTATGCACGAATGAAGCGAGAGAGAAAGGATGGTGGATTCTTAACGGGTGTGGACTTCTACATGAGGCAACACGGTGCATCGATGCAGGAGACTGCGGATAAGTTTATCGAAATGGCTGAGGACGAATGGAAGGATTTGAATGAGGAATGGATGTCGATAAGTTGTGTGCCGAAGGAGGTGTTGGAGCTCGTCGTTGGCTACACTCGTAGCTCAGAGATCTTTTACAGAAGCTGCGAAGATGGATTTACGAGGCCGGAGATTATGGCCCCTCATATTACTGCTCTCTTCGTCGACCCCATCACTATCTGATCGATTCCATGATGATTAAATATTTGCTATTTATATATTTGTGCAACTTTAAGACTTGAGCTTTTTAATTTTAAGTGTTGGTGTGATATAATAATGTGTTAGTGTAAATATGTCAGGCAGAACAATGCCGCAGAGTTACTGGGCATAACAATGCCTTGATCATATTTACATGTTTTTCTCCTTTCTTCACACTTGTATATTGTTGTTGTCACTCATTTTATGTGTGATGTATTTTAGCATGATGTATCACTTGATCCGTGCTTGTACGAACAATCAATACTTTGAATTACTGAACCAGACCTTGCGGCATGACGAAGATACGCAAGGCATGACGAAGACTCGCAATGCCGCAAGATGACCAAGTGCTAAGGACTCAAGAAGGCAAGCTGAAGATAGTGACCTTGAATACTTACGCAAGACTTTGCGGCAGGACGAAGCTTTGGCATGCCGCACGACGAAGGTGTTCGGCATGCCGCAGGACGAACAAGAGCAGAAGACTCAAAGTCGTTAGCAGATTCATGCGGCAGGACGAAGACCTTCGGCATGCCGCACGACGAACAAGAGCAGAAGACTCGAGTAGGAGCAATAGGCATAGAGAACCTGAAAACAAAGAGAATTGGAAGGTATTGGCAAGAGGCAAGGCATTCCAGTCAATTGAAGAAGGTTCGCCCTGCCTGAAGAACAGCTCGCTGTGCGGCAAAGACAGGAGCTGGGTCAAAGGCGGTTCCTATCTTCTCTCAACCACTTTAAACCTAGTTTTACTAGGGATTTCGGTTGAGGGCTCCTCCTATAAATACCAGGAGACTTCAGCTCTTTCATTAACACTTTCATCTATCCCAAAACACGAATTGTACTCCAGATTATTCACTAGTCAGTTCTGTAGGCAAGATCTTCATTGGAAGTTCTTCGTTCATTTATCTTCTCGTCGAAGAGAATTACGTATGACTAAGGAATGATCTGGAATTTAGTATAGAATAGATTTATTTACTTTATTTCAGTTTTGATTGTTCACTAATCTCCGGATCCGATAAACGAGAAGGAATGCCTTCGCATTGCCTTAAGTTTAATCGATTGTAAATCCGAGATTATCCTTTGTAAAGACATTGATCTTTAATAATATATTTTTGCCGTAAGGCACATTCGTATGGGTAATTTAAAATTAATTTAAATACCCATACAAAGATTTAATTCATTGTGTTATTTATTTCTCGTTTCGTTTGTGTGTGTGTGAGTTTGTTCGTTCTGTCTAACGTTTATCTTTCCGCTGCATAACTTATACATATATCACATATATATATTAAACTCATAATTTAAGATACACATTAAAACACTTAAATTAATTAAAACGAACAAACTAAATTGTAAGGCTTCGTGGTGCGGCATACTGAAGTAGCGCATCACCCTGCCTTAAGCTTGGCAGCGTATTTTTCTTCGTAAATACCGCTGCCCACGCATTTTCAAGTGGTATCAGAGCCGACACTAGACTCACTTAGTGCTAACGGTCCCTCTGATTTTACACACGCACAATGTCAGATCCATCTTACATCATACGAACACCGGTTGTTCTTAATGGTGATAATTATGGATTTTGGAAAACTCGTATTGAGGCAAGGATCAAATCCATTGACCGCAATGCTTGGCTTTCAGTCCTTCGAGGATGGAAACCTCCCATGGAAGAGTTACCGGAAGGTAGTAAGCTTGAAAAAGCACCTGAAAAATGGTCTACCGATGAGGTTGCCATAAGTACTGCCAACGATAGGGCAAGGTGTGCCATCCTTGAGTCTATCGATTGTGATATGTACAAAATTGTCAAGCAATGCGCATCTGCTAAAGACATATGGGATCAACTCGCTCTTCATTGTGAAGGAAATACCACAGTGAAGAAGACAAAGCTCCGCATGCTCATGTCTCGTTTTGAGAATTTGCGCATGCGTGATGATGAGTCGGCAAGGCAGTACTTTGGCGAAATCATGTCTATCGTCAATGAATGTGCTGATCTTGGCTCTCCCATAAGCAATGTGGCTGTTTGTAGCAAAGTAATGAGATCCTTGAATTCAAAATTTCAAGCAAAAGTTACGGCAATTGAAGATGGCCCTTTAGGTTCCTCTGAAGACTTCGTCTCTTTAATGGCAGTCTTCAAGACCTATGAGCTAAATATGCAAGATCGTGATACTGACGGTCTGTCTCGTGTGGTAAATTTGGGCTACTTTGTGGCAGAACCTGACGGCAAGGAGGAAGGCAGCTCGAAAGGCAACAACCATTCTGCCTTTGTTAACCCTGCCGCAGCCAATGCCCTGACAGATGACGAAATTTATGAGTTACTTGGATACGACGATAGTGATGATAAATTTGATCTACTCTCAAGGAAGCTCGATGTTATTCTTGTACGATCTCTCAAAGGTAAGTTTGATCCACGACGAAGGAGGAATCCATCAAAGGGCGCAACGAGTCAAGAAAGAAGATTTGTGCCTCAACGATCAAACTCAAATTCCAATTCAAGCCAAGAGAAGGACTGGTCCAAAATTGAGTGTCACTCATGCCATGGAATTGGACATTATGCTACCGAATGCCCATCTAAAAATAGAAAAATTGAAAATTTTGTTAACATGATAGCATTTCAGGACTTAGATCTCTTTAATCAAACTGAGGCTGAGAATTTTTGTACTAACACTGCCTTTGCAGCTCGCTTTGAAGGCAGGTGCTTATCAGATGATGAAGATGATAACTCTGCCGCAACCTCTGCCGCAGACCCTGCCACAGCATACCCGAAAGTATGCCATACAGCTGCTGCAACCAAGGCAGGGAGTTTCATGTGTCTCACTGCCTCCATTAATGACGATGAGTTTGAAGAAGTTCCAATCTCCCTTGAACTTTTCATGGAACTAAAAGACAATTTTGATGACCTTCGAATGGATTTGAAGAAGCAATCCACAATGATGAAGAATTTGATTGCAGACAAAGCCTCAACCGAAGAACGATTCAGGAATCAATCCAAGGTGGTGGAGAGCTTGATGGCCGACAAAGGATATTACGAAGAACGATTAAAAAAGTTTGATGTGGAGCTGACGAGGAAGGATATGGAAATAGGCAGACTCAAGATCGATCTCGAGCGATCAAATGGAAAGTTGGAGGCTGCCAACAATACTTTTGAGAAGCTCAACACAGGTACTTCCAAATTAGATGCCGTGATGAGCATATCAAATGTTGAAAGGCAAGGTCTCGGTTACCAAAAGACTATCGATGCCGTGTTCCCTCCAAAGAAGATATCCACGGGAATTACTTTTGTGAAAGCATCAGAAGGTGTTTCAAATGATGCTTCTAAGCCCTCAAGTTCACAAGAATTCACACCAACCAAAGGCAAGGTTTCTGCCCCTGCCCCCAACAAAGGCAGAAGGCAGAGGCAAGGGCATGCAGAATCAGGCAAGACGAGAACAAGGCAACCCCTGCCTAAACTGAAGAACAAATCGAAACGACGATATATATGCCACTATTGCCTCGTCCCTGGTCATATTCGACCCTATTGTTGGAGACGTGAAGAAGACATAAAAAACGGTCGTTTTCTATCCTCAATTGTAGGACCTTGGAATCCCAGCAAATATCTCAACAAATCAATGTCTCCTACTAAGCCGATGAAGAAGAAAGTGAATCAAGTTTGGATTCCCAAAACAAAAATTGGTGTTTTTGCCTCAGCTGATCGTGCTGCCTCAACTAATGTTGTTGCTGCCTCAACCGATGCTGCTGATGATGCCTCAATTGTTGTTGCTGCTGCCGCATCACCTGAAGACACGAAGGCAGAAAATAGACAAATTGACATCAACAAACCATTGAGTATGTGCAGCGTGCCCTAGATGCACGACTGCAACGCGCTGCCGCATTGACATGGCAGTTTCAACTTCTCTTTCAAGTTTGCCACTTCAGAATGCCATAATAAAGAATGTAAAATCTTCCGAAGGCAGAGAGAATATCCAAAGCTCTTAGGCAACATAGACAAACCCAAATACTTGTAAAAAAAAAAAAAAAAAACTATATATACAAAGGGTTTTGATTCAATGTACTAAGTGCCTAAGATATTCAATACATTCATCTTCTGAATCTTGGCATCTATGAAGAGAAGTATGCAGCTTATTCCATATGTAGCGTGTTGCCCAACCGGAGTGTGTCTTTTCTTTACACACTTCCTGTTTTTTTTATTTTTGGATATTAATTGCCTAGTTTATCGTAGAAGTTATCACACCTCAAAAATATTTTTTATTATTAAAAAAAAAAAACAAAAAAAAAACAAAAACTTCTCTTACTGCCGCATAAGGAAGCGTTGTTTTCTTGTTTTAAATGCATTGTGCATAAGGCCGTAGTGTTTCTTTTCGGTGCCATGAGAGATCGATGTTTTAGCCATTCCGAAATAGAAATCGATCAAGAATTTGAAATAAAGACGTGTTTATTTTCATTGCCTACCTTGGATGGACCTCCATGCCTTTGACGCAAAAGCTCCTTCTAATGACTTGTATTATTTTTTCCTGGAGCACCTTTCGTCACAAAAAGGGGGAGTAGTAGTTTGGGAAGAGCAAAGGCAAGGGCATGAGTAAGGGGGAGCCGGGCATGCGCAAGGGGGAGCCGTTGGGAAGAGCAAGGGCAAGGGCAAGAAGAGAAGAAGAAATATTTAGTTATTTTAGTGTAGTTTAGTTTTTAATTTAGTTTATTTGTTTTTGTTATATTAAACTAAAATTGGTGTGATTCTCTTTTATAGATAAGCTTCATCTACATGTTTTTTTTTAATTTCTTAACTTAGAGGTAATTCACTAAGGGGGAGTTTGTTTTCCTTAGTGATATACTAAGATTAAATTTTACACTTCTATGTTAAGAGGGTTTTCATTGAGGGGGAGTTGTTCTTATGCTCTTCCTCATGTTTTGTGAAGAAAGATAAAAAGGGGGAGTTTGTTAGTGTAAATATGGCAGGCAGAGCAATGCCGCAGAGTTACTGGGCATAACAATGCCTTGATCATATTTACATGTTTTTCTCCTTTCTTCACACTTGTATATTGTTGTTGTCACTCATTTTATGTGTGATGTATTTTAGCATGATGTATCACTTGATCCGTGCTTGTACGAACAATCAATACTTTGAATTACTGAACCAGACCTTGCGGCATGACGAAGATACGCAAGGCATGACGAAGACTCGCAATGCCGCAAGATGACCAAGTGCTAAGGACTCAAGAAGGCAAGCTGAAGATAGTGACCTTGAATACTTACGCAAGACTTTGCGGCAGGACGAAGCTTCGGCATGCCGCACGACGAAGGTGTTCGGCATGCCGCAGGACGAACAAGAGCAGAAGACTCAAAGTCGTTAGCAGATTCATGCGGCAGGACGAAGACCTTCGGCATGCCGCACGACGAACAAGAGCAGAAGACTCGAGTAGGAGCAATAGGCATAGAGAACCTGAAAACAAAGAGAATTGGAAGGCATTGGCAAGAGGCAAGGCATTCCAGTCAATTGAAGAAGGTTCGCCCTGCCTGAAGAACAGCTCGCTGTGCGGCAAAGACAGGAGCTGGGTCAAAGGCAGTTCCTATCTTCTCTCAACCACTTTAAACCTAGTTTTACTAGGGATTTCGGTTGAGGGCTCCTCCTATAAATACCAGGAGACTTCAGCTCTTTCATTAACACTTTCATCTATCCCAAAACACGAATTGTACTCCAGATTATTCACTAGTCAGTTCTGTAGGCAAGATCTTCATTGGAAGTTCTTCGTCCATTTATCTTCTCGTCGAAGAGAATTACGTATGACTAAGGAATGATCTGGAATTTAGTATAGGATATATTTATTTACTTTATTTCAGTTTTGATTGTTCACTAATCTCCGGATCCGATAAACGAGAAGGAATGCCTTCGCATTGCCTTAAGTTTAATCGATTGTAAATCCGAGATTATCCTTTGTAAAGACATTGATCTTTAATAATATATTTTTGTCGTAAGGCACATTCGTATGGGTAATTTAAAATTAATTTAAATACCCATACAAAGATTTAATTCATTGTGTTATTTATTTCTCGTTTCGTTTGTGTGTGTGTGAGTTTGTTCGTTCTGCCTAACGTTTATCTTTCCGCTGCATAACTTATACATATATCACATATATATATTAAACTCATAATTTAAGATACACATTAAAACACTTAAATTAATTAAAACGAACAAACTAAATTGTAAGGCTTCGTGGTGCGGCATACTGAAGTAGCGCATCACCCTGCCTTAAGCTTGGCAGCGTATTTTTCTTCGTAAATACCGCTGCCCACGCATTTTCATAATGTCATGAGGATATATATTAATATTATCTCATGCTTTCTTGAACGTCCGGACTAATCTAACTGGATCAAAACACAAAATCCAACATCTAAATACTTAAGTATATAATGAAATATTATTAATAATACGATAAAGTATGTAAAGTTGTTTCACAAACTAACCTCTAAAGATGTTTTTTTTTTGTCACCATGCTTATAAGGTAGTGTAATTCAATATGGAGTTTTCATCCCGGCGGAGGGGTTGTAATTTGGGATTTATCCTTGATCGATCGAATTAAGCGCGCACACATACACTAACACACATAACAGCAACACTCCAATCGATTTAAGCCTTCACTACAGAGTGTAACAACAGGAGAACTCGTGACCGAGAGAGGTCACGAGTTCGATTTACCTGCCAACATTTTTTCAGTACGTTGAGTTTGTCATATAGGGTTTGTCTAGTGTGGTTTATCTGTTTGGCGTAATTTGCAGGTTACTGCGTCCAGCTCGAAGGTTTAACGGCGGTGGTTTCCCTCGTGAAAAAAATAAATAAAAAAATTTGACAAGCAATCTACCAAGCTAATACTTCTTGCATTCTTTAAAAAAGTGCACATTTTTTTTGGTTCATTAATTGAAACAATGCACACTTATAAATGAAATATTTTTTCACAATTTTATCTTTTAAATACACATTTATTTACATTTATATCACAATTTTTATTTACGGGCAATTTTCCGGAGTACTCGTAACTTGCAATTGTAATTATTTACTACACAATCAATATTTTAAATAAACAAAAAAAAAATAATGAATTTAAAAGGGCCTCAAAATTGGAAGTAAAACTCCAGATCCGGAATAAGAAAACCAGATCCTTCCTGTTCTATGAAATCCTCAAAGTTTTTTCTTATGGTCATTATTTATTTATTTAATATTTAATTGTTGTGAATCCTAAAACTGTCTATCGCTGAATCATAATTCACTACAAGCACCGTATTGTTTCGACCATTAGCTGATGAAATTAAGGTGAGGAATTGTGTGTTCTTTATTCTTCCTCTATTACTATAGCTTGAAATTCTTAGATTTAAGACACAAATTATACGCTGCTCGAGAATATAAACGAGATAACAATAGAAAAGTTAAACGAATCTATGATTTTATAATTATAATAAATCTATCAAATTATAAACAATTAATATTAAAAATAAATATTTTTCCTAATATAATTCTAAATTTATTAAAAATATAATTATATTTTCAATATAATTATACTATTCTTAAATCAATAAACTAAAAAACTCACACCAATCGGTCAACTCGTCTATGACCACACGCCACTTTATTTCTCATAGCATCACGTTTTTACTAATTAATCGGTGACGTCATCGCATGACATCACTTTCACAAATAATTAGTAAAGTCATCCGACTCAAGCATGGGCAGCCCACTAATTTTCATTATGATTCGAGTGATATTTAACACTTACTCAAACCATGAATGCTCTATAAAAAAACTGTTAGAAAAAATGTAACAAACGGGATTAGTCACGACCGGAAAAATAAAACAAAAGAACGGAAAGTAAACGTGAGGTTGCTGCCGAGGCGTTTGCACTTTCCGCAAATCAATAAAGCCCCATGTATGCTACGGTTTACAGGCTTTCTGACCCCAAAGATACAACGGCGAAGCGGGGATCGAACTTTTGCACACTGAATCGAACCCTCTCGGTGTAAATGGAAAAAGTTGAGAACAGAGCAACTATGCAATGATGGTATGAGATGCTGTATTTTTTCTCAATTAATTAATGTTAAAGGCTTTATAGACGAGCCCAATTAATTAATATTCAAGTGTTCAACTGGGCCGAATAAAATCGAGCCCAAAACTTCAATCGGACCGTGTCCAAAAAGATAGGTAGAGGCCTACCCAATTAGCCCAATTGGCCCAGTGTGCCCCGGGAAGCCCAGGTCCAGCCCAGAGTCCAATTGACCAAATCACCAAGGAGCCAGGAGCCAGGAGCCAGGACCAAGCCCAAGCCCAAGCCCAAGCCCAGGCCCAGGCCCAGGCCCGAGCCCGAGCCCGAGCCCGGGCCCGGGTCGGGTCGGGACGGGACGGGACGGGACGGGACGGGACGGGTCGGGGCGGGGCGGGGCGGGGCGGGGCGGGGCGGGGCGCGCGCGTGTGGCCCTTGCCATGTACCGCTAGGGGTGCATGGACTTAGTCAACTTGTTGAACACTCATACTCTCTTATCACATTTAAAGAGAAATGACTTTTGGTATTCTTTCTATGTGGGATAGCATATTTCCCAATAAAAATAATAATTGCTTCCATTTACCAAAGTAGTATTTATGGCAATCTTTACACATTTATTTCTCACTCACCGATTAACGGATTTTGACGAAATAAAAACTCATAATTACCTCGTAACACGTAGATAATTATAGTAACGATTAAACTCGAAATCGAATACATTTTATAGCCATAAAAAATTACAAACTTTGGACAAAATACACTTGAATTATTTAAACTATACAAATAATTCCAACAATCCCCCACATGAGTGAAATCAATGCAAATGCCATGAATGCAGACTCTTGTGCTCGGTTCTCGGAAGGATCAATTGCTTCTGGAAAGGTAGCTTGTGGCCTTGAACCTCCCTTAGTGAAAATCATCGGATGTACTGGCGGCCTAGTGGACGTGATGCCTTGAACTATTCCTCCGAAGTGTACAACTAGTCAATGATAGTCACACAATAAATCCCTATCAGTTTCCATTTCTCTGTTGTGTCCGTTTAGGCCCTGGACAACTCTTTGGATTCATAAATGTTTACTTTTGAAGCGGCCTTTACTTCACATTTATATAGGTGACCTCCCAGCATGAGTACCCTGAAATACTCCACCTTTTCGAGGTGTGGGATTCATTAAAAGTCTCAACGACTTAAACTTTACCACATTTCAGGTTCTAGCACTTATTTGCTCATAGGGATGGAAACGGAAATCTTTATTTCCAAGTGCTTAACTGAACTAGCATGACTTAGTTTTCCCTTTGAACCAAGTTCGTGGGATCTCCACTCAGCATGGTAGGGTTACCGCCATGGTCATTCTTTAGTTGTGGTTTTTCAAACCCATTCCCTTTAGCAACACACTTAATTGATCTCTAGTCATCCCTTTCGTCAAAGGGTCAGCTAAGTTTTCCTGAGACTTCACATAGTCTAAGGAAATCACTCCATTTGTGATCAATTGCCTAACGGTGTTATGTCTTCGACGTATGTGTCGAGACTTTCCGTTATACATATTGCTCTGTGCTCTCGCTATAGCCGACTGGCTATCACAGTGCATCATCACTGGAGACACAGGCTTTTCCCAGCATGGAATATCTTCTAAGAAGTTTCGAAGCCATTCAGCTTCTTCACCTGCTTTGTCCAAAGCGATGAACTCCGATTCCATGGTGGATCGGGCTATACAAGTTTGTTTCGTGGATTTCCACGAGACTGCTCCGCCTCCTATACAGAAGACATAACCGCTAGTGGAATTGGATTCCTTTGAATCCGAGATCCAACTAGCATCACAATATCCTTCAAGTACACTAGGATATCTTGTGTAGTATAGTCCATAGTCTCGAGTGTTTTTCAAGTATTTTAACACTCTTTTCAGAGCATCCCAATGTTCATGACTTGGATTGCTCGTGTACCGGCTCAGTTTGCTAACAGAATAAGCCAAATCAGGACGAGTACAATTCGTCAGATACATTAGACTTCCGATCACTCGGGAGTAATCCAACTGAGCTACCGGTTCACCCGTATTGACTGATAAGTTGATACTTCTGTCAATCGGAGTCCTACATTCAGGACCATCAAAGGCATTGAACTTTTTGAGCACTTTCTCAGCATAGTGAGATTGTGACAAAACAATTCCTTCTTCGGTTTTGCTAATCTTAATCCCGAGGATTAGATCTGCAACTCCTAAATCTTTCATGTCAAAATTTCTTTTTAACATGTTCTTAGTGTTCGTGATTTGATCACGACTACTTCCCATGATTAGCATATCGTCCACATAGAGACATACTATCACAAATTCTGTCGGAGTACCTTTAATGTACACGCATTTGTCACATTCGTTGATTCTGAATCCATTTGACAACATAACATTGTCAAACTTTAAGTGCCATTGCTTAGGAGCTTGTTTAAGTCCGTACAACGACCTTATCAGTTTACACACCTTTTTCTCTTCACCCGGTGCAACAAAACCTTCAGGTTGTTCCATGTATATCTCTTCTTCTAATTCACCATTTAGAAACGCAGTCTTAACGTCCATTTGGTGAATTTCGAGATCATGCAATGCAGCAATCGAGACTAACACTCGAATGGATGAAATCCTTGTCACAGGTGAGTACGTATCAAAGAAATCATAACCTTCCTTTTGTCTAAAGCCTTTGGCTACCAGTCGGGCTTTAAACTTATCGATCGTTCCATCGGCTCTATATTTTTTCTTTAGAATCCAACGACATCCTAAAGGCTTACAGCCGGGAGGAAGATCAACTAATTCCCACGTGTGATTTTGCATGATAGACTCAATTTCGCTATTAATAGCTTCTTCCCATAGTGGTCCATCTGGGCTAGCTAGAGCTTCACCATAAGAGTTCGGCTCATCGTCCAACATGTACGTAATAAAGTCAGGTCCAAACGACTTAGCTCTTTTGATTCTTTTACCACGTCTTTGTTCTGTAACTACATCATCACCAGGTTCATTACTTGGTGGTACAGAACTCTCTTCACGAGTTCTTTTGTAAGAACTTGGACCAGCTCCATCTTTGCTCGGAAAGATGTTCTCGAAAAATGAGGCATTTCTCGACTCAATTGTCGTACCTTTAGTCACTTCTGGATTCTCAGAATAGTGTACTAGAAATCGGTACGCCATGCTATTCAAAGCATATCCAATGAAGATACAGTCGACTGTTTTAGGTCCTATCTTCATTCGTTTTGGCTCAGGAACCGACACCTTAGCCAAACACCCCCACACTTTAAGGTAATTGTAAGATGGCTTACGACCTTTCCAAAGTTCGTGAGGTGTTTCATTTTTCCCTTTAAGAGGAATCTTATTCAGTAGGTGGTTTGCCGTCAGAATGGCTTCCCCCCACATGTTCTGGGGTAACCCAGAATTGATCAACATAGCGTTCATCATTTCCTTTAATGTTCGGTTCTTTCGTTCAGCAACGCCATTTGATTGAGGCAAATACGGGGCTGTTGTTTGATGTATTATTCCATTTTCAGAACATAATTGTTCAAAAGGAGCTACGTACTCTCCACCTCGGTCACTACGGACTATTTTAATCCGTTTATCAAGTTGATTTTCAACTTCGGTTTTGTACTTAGTGAATGCCTCTAAGGCTTCGTCTTTACTAGTTAATAAGTACAAATAACAGAACCTCGTACAATCATCAATAAATGTGATAAAGTATTTCTTACCGCCTCTTGTCGGAGCAAACTTTAAGTCACATATATCAGTATGTATAAGTCCAAGAGGTTCAGTACAACGATCGACTGATCGGAACGGTAACTTAGCCATTTTGGCTTCAACACAAATTTCACACTTATGTTGTGAATTTATTTTAGAAGTTTGTATTAATTCCAAGTTCATAAGTCTTTTTATTGCATTTTTATTTACATGTCCTAAACGAAAATGCCATAAATCATAACACTCGATCAAGTAAGAGGAAACAACTTTTTCATTAGTGCTCGAGGCAACGGGGGGGCGAATAGCCATTACAGACATTTTAAACAGACCCTGATCAAGATAACCCCTACCTAGGAACAGTCCAAATTTAGAAAGTACAAACTTTTTAGCATCAAAAACAAGTTTGAAGCCATGCTCCACAAGAACAGAACCAGAGACCAGGTTCTTTCGGATGTCCGGGACATGCAGCACATCAGTCAGCTTCAGCTCTTTTCCAGAAGATAGTTTAAGGACGACGTTCCCAACTCCAGCAACTTCAGACGATGCGGAGTTTCCCATGTGGAGCTTGCGACCGGTACAAGGAGCATAAGAGGCAAAGGCATCATTGTCAGAGCAGACATGTCGAGTGGCTCCGGTATCGATGAACCACTGCTTGTTGTTGCTAACCAGATTTGCCTCGTAGACCACAGCAGTCATATCGGCACATGTCAGCTCGTGTTGAACCACATTAGCACTTGGTCGCTTCTTTTTCTGCCCGTTTTTCTTCGGCTTGTTGCAGTCTCTGGCCATGTGGTTCGGCTTGCCACAGTTGTGGCAATTTCCAGTGAACTTCCAAACTTTGGCTGGCTCTTTGCCCTTGGAAGTGTTCTTCCTTTTGGCAGAATGTGGCTCAGTCAGGTTCACCCGAGCCTCCATAGGAACTTTCCCAGGCTTGACCTCACGATCACGGTTGTCTTCTTCGATCCGAAGCTTGACAATGAGGTCTTCAAGGCTCATCTCCTTTCGCTTGTGCTTCAGGTAGTTCTTGAAGTCCTTCCACCCGGGAGGCAGCTTCTCGATGGCAGCCGCCACCTGAAAGGACTCACTGATCTTCATCCCTTCAGAGGCGATGTCATGCAAGATCAGTTGATACTCCTGGACTTGTGAGATGACAGATTTGGAGTCGACCATCTTGTAGTCCAGGAACTTGCCGACGACGTACTTCTTCGTACCAGCGTCCTCGGTCTTGTACTTCTTCTCCAAAGCTTCCCAGAGGGCTTTGGCAGACTTGTACGTGCTATACACATTGTACAGCTCGTTGCACAGCCCGTTCAGGACGGTGTGCCGACAGAGATAATCACTCTGCCCCCAGGCTTCGAAAGCATAGCGCTTCTCATTAGTGTCATTTTCAGTTACGGTCATAGGGTCCTCAGTCAGATGCTTCTGCAGGCCGAGGGTGGTCTGGTAGAACATCATCTTGGACTGCCACCTTTTGAAGTCGACACCGGTGAACTTCTCGGGCTTCTCGGCATTCGGGATGGTCTGGGTGTGGATGGGCAGCGCCACTGGGATCTTCCCGATGAAAACTTCGTTGTTGTTGGTTGCTGGTTCAACGTTGATGACAGGAACCTCGGGGTTGTTCTGGGCATCCTTGTTGTTATCTCCTCCGGTAGACATGGTTTATTGATTTGCGATTGTTAGAAAAAATGTAACAAACGGGATTAGTCACGACCGGAAAAATAAAACAAAAGAACGGAAAGTAAACGTGAGGTTGCTGCCGAGGCGTTTGCACTTTCCGCAAATCAGTAAAGCCCCGTGTATGCTACGGTTTACAGGCTTTCTGACCCCAAAGATACAACGGCGAAGCGGGGATCGAACTTTTGCACACTGAATCGAACCCTCTCGGTGTAAATGGAAAAAGTTGAGAACAGAGCAACTATGCAATGATGGTATGAGATGCTGTATTTTTTCTCGTGCGTGAAATGATGCATGTAGTAGTCTATTTATAGACTTCACTGCAGGGGAGTTACACACCACTCACCGGGTGGTTGCATGCATGGGCAGTTCAGCAAGTGGAGGTAACCCACTCCGATTCAACTGCTGCCCACTTCATCAATTATTAAATCATTAATTAATTCTGAAATTAATTAATATCCAAAGTCGAGCCCAATTAATTAATGTTAAAGGCTTTATAGACGAGCCCAATTAATTAATATTCAAGTGTTCAACTGGGCCGAATAAAAATTAGCCCAATTAGCCCAATTGGCCCAGTGGGCCCCGGGAAGCCCAGAGACCAATTGACCAAGGAGCCAAGACCAAGCCCAGGCCCGAGCCCGGTCCGGGTCGGGTCGGGTCGGGACGGGTCGGGGCGGGGCGGGGCGGGGCGCGCGCGTGTGGCCCTTGCCATGTACCGCTAGGGGTGCATGGACTTAGTCAACTTGTTGAACACTCATACTCTCTTATCACATTTAAAGAGAAATGACTTTTGGTATTCTTTCTATGTGGGATAGCATATTTCCCAATAAAAATAATAATTGCTTCCATTTACCAAAGTAGTATTTATGGCAATCTTTACACATTTATTTCTCACTCACCGATTAACGGATTTTGACGAAATAAAAACTCATAATTACCTCGTAACACGTAGATAATTATAGTAACGATTAAACTCGAAATCGAATACATTTTATAGCCATAAAAAATTACAAACTTTGGACAAAATACACTTGAATTATTTAAACTATACAAATAATTCCAACAAAAACATCATGGTTAGGATTTACAAGCCTTCAATTTTAGAATTGAACCACATGCCAAAAATGGAACTCCAAACCACTCCAACCACATGCAGTACAAGTTGATTCAATAAAAAAAATGGATAATTCCAAAATGTTGTGTAAGGGGGAGAATTTTAGAGTTGTACATAAAATTTTGGGGTTTAGGGGTGTTTTGGACATTTTGGACACCAGAAGCAAAAATGACATTTTACAATAAAATTAAAATAGTGCAACAAGAAACAATTTGGTTTTGCATGTCGTTGTTTTGAAAATAATAATAAAATTGATAATTTATTTTTACAATAGTTTATTTTAAAAATAAAATAAAGTTGTAATTTTATATGATAGCTAGTAACCCTTTCATCACATGTGACAAAGCAAATTTAATTTATTTCTACTTGCATCACATGTGACAAAGCAAATTTAATTTATAATTTGTTTGAACAGTCTAATCCATTTTATTCAAAGAAATTATCATGCTTAGTCCATTTTATTGAAAGAAAGTATCATAGTTAATTTCCTGCTTATTCTATTAGTATGGAATGCTTTTATGATATGACATAAATTATTGGTTGGACAGGTCCAAAAAGCGTGATTGGAAATCCACTTGAAAAAAATAATAATTAATGATAGGATCGATCCGACGGTTTAGAATTGATCTTAATCCCTTCCTTGAAATGCATGCATTCAAACTAAAAATTCTATAAATATATGGGATCACGAAATGATAATCATTTCATACACAATCACAAACAAAGAGCCGAAAGATGTGGAGTCTTGGATCCTTGTCAGTCTTGTTATGCTCTGTCTTCCTACTTTGCTCTTCGTCGATGGATATAGTTTCCAGTACATGGCTGACGCGTAACGGTAAACATTATATAAATCACTTCCTCATAAATTATGTGCCTATATATATATAATTAGTTTGTTTTTGTTTGGTAGGTGATAAGCCTCTGGTGATAGCAAGCGGCGGATTCTCGGGGATGTATCCCGCGTGCAGTAAGTACGCCTATTCATTAGCGATGTATTACAGCATCCCAAACTCGCTCGTCTCATGCGACGTCCATCTCACGAAAGACGGACATGGAATCTGCTTCCCAAATATTAATCTGCAAAACGCGTCCAATGTAACAGACGCTTATCCAAACAAGATGTTTTCTCTGGATTTCAATCTTGACGAGCTGCAAGAACACGTGTTTTGTAAGTCACTGATATTCGATATCATCATTTCAATAATTCATGTGCCTGAATATAGTCATGCGGTATATATAACACGGGTCTCATATTTTTTGTATACTTGGAATTAATTACAGTGACACAAAGGATTTATTCTCGAACCCCCCTTTTTGATTGGCAGAGTATTCTCACCGTTGACGACGTACTCAAACTAAAACCAGCTGGAGTATGGTTAAGTGTACCGGTATATTATACACTCCTACTTTCAAAGAAACTATCATCATCCAACTTTTAACTCAAATATTCGTTACATCTTTGCTCGCAGAACTATGAATTTTACAGCCAACATAATCTGAGCATGACGGATTTTGTTAGTAATGTATCTGAAAGTAGCATTACTGTAAAATACATTTCATCACCGGAGGTGGCTTTCCTGAAAAATATTTCGTTGTATAAGCTAAAGAATAAGCCAACGTTGGTGTTCCAGTTCCTAGGAGTCGATGACGTGGAGCCCTCAATGAATAAAACATACGGGGACCTTCTGAAGAACCTCACGTCTATCAAGGGTTTTGCGGATGGGATTCTCGTTCCTAAAGAATACATACGGCCAATGGACAGTAGTAACTATTTGACGGGCCCGGCCACGAATCTCGTGTCGGATGCTCATGCGATCGGTTTAGTTGTTTTTGCGTCTGGTTTTGCTAATGACGCGTCTGATTTTGCTTACGATTACAGCTATGATCCCCTGGTTGAGTATCTAGGCTTCGTTGACAATGGTCAATTTGCAGTGGATGGCGTGTTCTCTGACTTCCCAATAACTCCGTCGGCAGCCATTGGTATAAAAACTAATGTTACATAATTTCAACATATAATTAAAAATGTTACATTTTAACATGTAATTATTCTACTTGCAGATTGCTTCGCGGGTATTGGCAAAAACGACGTTGATCGAGGTTAATTCATTTGAATAGTTTGGATAGCATCAAATATAAAGTATATATATAATATCAAAACTCATGCATGCAGACGATAACACTTGTGTAATCATGTTGTTTTCTTGATCCAGTAAATGTTTCGGTTATCTCGAACGAGGGAGCGAGTGGAGACCTCCCGGCAAGCACTGATGCTGCATACATGAAAGCTGTATCAGACGGTGCAAATGTAATTGATTGCTCCGTTCAAATGACAAAAGACGGAATACCTTTTTGCATGGGCTCCTTCAACCTCAGCGAAAGGATAGACTTCAAATCCAAATCATCAAAACGCGGAGTTTTTGCCTATGATCTCACGTGGGAACAAATTCATTCTTTGACTCGTAAGTTAGAATGTAATTAATTAGAATTCTACTAATAATTAAATAAACTCTATACACATCGATATATATGCATGCTTAAGCTTGTTTGATTGCAGCTTCCATGTACGATCCGTATGCAAGTAAATACAATATGTTTCGAAATCCTCTTGGAAACGGTGTTGGGAATTTCATGACGTTGGATGGGTTTTTGGGATATGCCAACAATCAGTCTTCCCTCTCAGGATTCCTAATAAGCATCGAGGTGCATGATCTATCGATCTATCAAAGCTCTAGTCTTTTATATTTGCTTAAGGATATTCTAAGTATAGAATTGAAATTGAAAAACGGCCGGGTTCTTGATCGATCATTTTTGCAGGAGGCCCCGTACCAAGATAAGAACAATATGAGTTTGACCGATGCGGTTTCAAAGACTTTAACCAAAACGAGATATAACAAAAAAGTGATGATCAGATCCAGCGAACACGCAGTTTTGAAATATTTTCAAAATAATAATAAATATGAGAAAGTGTATGTAATCGATAAGAATGTGAGTCACGTGACGCAACTTTCGAACTCTACCATCTCTGACATAAGTACTTTCGCTAGTTCCGTGGTCCTCTCCAAAAAATCTGTGTTCCCTTTGGATAATAACTCCTTCATAATCAACGGAACAGAGATTGTTTCACAGCTGCAGGGCTTTGGCCTTTCGGTGTATGTGGAGTTGTTCCGAAACGAGTTTATATCTCAGGCATGGGATTACTTTTCCGATGCCACCGTGGAGATCAACACTCTTGTCTCTATGGGTATTGATGGTGTCATCACCGATTTCCCCGCTACAGCTGCTCGATACAAAAGTAAGTTTAATTTGTTTGTTTTTGTAACGGATCGTTCGTATCATATTTTTGAAAGTACGTATAATCAATCTGTTTGGTTCGTATAAATTATGTAGAAAACCGATGCTTAGGGATGAGTCCTAAACCATCATACATGACTCCTGTTTGGTCACCCAACACGTCCTAGTTTGCAGCCAACTCGAACGGGCTAGCTAGCTAGCTCTCCATCAATTGCTTCTCAGGTATGTGGTGAATTTTAGGGTGCATGAGATGTTACTTTGCTGGCGCTGCTGCTGCGATCAAGACTCCATTAAAACTTTTATCTTGTTGTGTTAGTTGGATAATTATAATTATCTATATTATGTGCTACTTTTATCTTGTTGTGTTATTTGAATAATCTTAATTTTCTATGTTATGTGGTTTTCGAATTTTATATATTTGAGTAATTTTCTTGAAATTTTAATAAATGTTTGCTCTATACTATATAATAAGAGAAAATTATAAATTTGATTTATAGTAAGACAAAATTACAAATTTCATACCAAAAGGAGGTCAAGTGTAACACCCGGTTTCTTTTTTTTTTTTTTTTTTTAATTATAAAGATATACTTAATTCTTGAGCTTAGTGGTCCCTTTTAGGCCATCTCCAACCGAACACAAAAACGTAAACTCAAAAATAAGTTTTATTTTAAGTTTACAGTAATTTCACTCCAATTGAGATTCCAATACTAAAACTTAAAAGAATATTCTCAAAATATTCTTCTAATACAACTTTTTATAAATTACCAATATTTTTACAAATTTACAATTTAATCTCATAACTTTTCACATTAAAAAATTTAATAGTCATTATTTTCAATTTAAAATTTCAAACATAATAAAAAAAATATTGTGATATCTCATACTATTATTTTATTTTTAACGTTAATTAAATAATTTAATATTTAATTATATTTTGTATTATCATTTTTATTTTTATTTCATTATTTAAAATATTTTTATTAAAATTTATATTAATTATTAATTATATGATTATTAAAAAATATAATATAAAAAATATTAAATAAAAAATTAAAAAAAATGTTGATAGATTATTTTTATTAATTTATATAAAAAGGATCATTTTATAAATAATAAAGTTTTTGGTTTTAGTTTAAAGTAAACGTAAATTTAAGTATTTTTTCTGTGGGTCCACCTTAATACCTATAATACATTTATGTTTTAGTATCGCTTGGAGCATCTCACCTACTCCAAAATAGATTTTTGGTATCGGTTGGAGATGCTCTTAAACTCCAATAAGAATTATAACAAAATTTAAATCTTTGATTGTATACAAAAAAAATATTAATTTAATATTTATAAACAATACATGTAATTAAAAGATTAATTATAAGAAACATAAATAAAATAATAAGAATTCTTAAAAGAATAAAATTATATAAAGAATTTTGAGCTCAAATATAAATTTGATTATCTTTAAAGGGGTTCATAAAATGGTTAGGATCAAAATCATAAAATGGTTAAGATCGGAATCGGATTGGTTGGTCAGTTCGGTGTGGATCGATTAAATTTCGAATTGGTTTCCAGTTCAACTAAGAACTAAATTCCAGTTTCTGGTTAAGTTCGGGTTTTGTAAAATTCAGTTTATTTTTTTTGTAATTCCAGTTTCTGAACTAAATTTTGTAATTTTTTTTAAACTTCTAAATCATGAAAAATTTGAACACAAGTCGAAAGAACCGATTATAAAATTCTGTGCTCTGATACTATTTGTCACACCCCGTTTTATTTTATTAAATAAATAAAATATAACTAATAATTTTTAAAGAACTTCAGGGCGCGATATTTAATTTTTCAAACTTTACGTCAGCATAACCAATTTTCAACGAAAAAAAATTTAAATGAAAGTATAAATGCAATGAAATTAACTTAAGGTTTTAACACGTTTAACACATATTTAAAATAAAATTGTACTTATTAACATTTGTACGAATCACGGCGCAAAAGCATCCCCGTAAAGTAGGCATGCATGCTATCTGCTTTAATCTTTCCCCTTGTCGTCTAAAATTTGTATTTTAAACATTGAACTTTAATGCAGTGCAACTTCTAACTTAAACTTAGAACATAAACTTTAACTTAAATATTTAAATACTTTTCTTTAACATCAACATTCGTAACATAGCTTTAACGTTTGACGTGAGCTCACTTGACATCGTAAGGTTACCCCAGTGCATTGTGACCATTATAAATTAGTTGCACACCCTGTTTAGAGGCCCTCTCGACTCTCCAGCCATTGAGGTCATTAAACATTGGTTGCACACACTGTCTAAAGGCTCTTTCGCACTATAGCCATTGAGGCAATTAGTTGCACACACTGTCTAGAGATCATCTCGAATCTCTAGCCATTGAGGTCATTAGTTGCACACACTGTCTAGAGGTCATCTCGACTCTCTAACCATTGAGATCATTAACATTAATTAGTTAGTTGCCACACTGCTTAAGGTAATTCCTTACGATGCTCGACATTTATTACTTTAACATTTAACTTTCGTTCTTTAATATTTTGACTGTGACATGAAGTTTTAATGCATATGCACACTTACGCGTATGAATGAACTAGTGTGTATAGCATGAACTAATAATATACGTACATTCACGTTAATAGTAATCAACATAAGCTGTAAGAATGAACTAGTGTGTATAGCATGAACTAATAATATACGTACATTCACGTAAGAATGAACTAGTGTGTATAGCATGAACTAATAATATACGTACATTCACGTTAATAGTAATCAACATAAGCATTACAGCGAGCATAAATATACGTGTGAAATATACAATCAACTTTAGAACAATACATGATACAACCTTCAAGTTAAATAATCAATCAATTAAAACCAAAACATTAACATACACATATATGTACTCCAATTAATTTGCTAGTTCCTCCCACATACACATGCATATATATGTCATAGGAATACTAGAGTATATATTGTTTTGTCACAGAAGCATCCAATTATCATCACCATCTCCTATACACACATACATATCTATATGTACACACATTTGCACACATACATCACACATTATACTCCTATACACATAACATATCATCCATATATAGGCTGCTGCTAACCACATCATACCTCTCTTAAACCAAACCCACACACATATACATATAAGAAAAGATATAATGGTGCTGGATGTCACTACAGCACCCGTCACTTTGTAAATATATAGGTATACATAATACACATATTCATGTTTTGTTAGTGCTACTCAACAGGAGGTGCGTACATACGTGTATAAGATATTATATACACTTAATATTGATCATAGACTCATAGTGTATGAACTCAATCATGCCAATACAATTAGTCGATCATCGAATTACTAACATTCAAGATCCCTCACAAAAATTGCTAATTTAAATTCATAACTAAAAACCCTAAATTCAAATATAATCTAACTGATTGTTTGTTTGGATGCGATCGAGAGATTTAACAATTTCGTGAGTTTCATTGAACATCAACATCCAATTCTTCTTTTCGTATCGTTCCGTCCACGTTCCGTCACGGTCTTCTTCTATTCTCTCTTTTCTTCTCGGCCCGCTAGTTCTTTTAATTGTTTTTAGTATAAATAATTAGGGTTATCTAGCCATTAATATTAAAAGGTCGGGCAACCCATCAAAAAAAGCTAAATATTATTTCAACTCATTAAAAGTTAATTACATTTTATAGGTTATAATAAATTAAAAGCTCAATTAAAAGGTAAGTACAGTATGTTTTTTTATTAAATTAGAAGCCCAGCTCAATTAAAAGATAAGTACAGTCTATTTTTTATTAAGTTAGAAGCCAGTCCATAAATATTGAAATTTAAATAATTATTTAACATGTAACCTATTTTAACTAATTAATTTTCATTGTAAAATTTTGAATTGTTACAAATTCAATACGATGATCTAGCCGATTTAAATAAACAAAAACAAAAAAAGATAACGAATTTAAAAGGCCTCAAAATTGGAAGTAAAATTATTAACTGTAAAGTGATAATGTTAAAATTTATACTAATTGATATAGTGAAAACACTTATTTACACTGCCATATACAAAATGTGGTATTCTATACAAATGGACCAATTTGCCATTTTTCTTTCACGTTATATACTCTTAACATCCTAACCTTAATCTTTCATTTCTAAATTTCCGCCGCTCTCATCCATTCTCTCTCTTCCCTTTCAAATCTCTCTCATCCCTAATCCAATCGATCGACATCAATGACAATGGAAAGCCCTTTCGTGGTGGAAGCGGCGCTTAATTCGGCTTCCAACGACGGTGACGACCCGGTGAATGGAGCTTCAGGCGATCTATATATATATATATATATATATATATATATGTTATTGTATATTTGATTTGATTTGAGTTTGTAATTTATTTATTGAAAATCTTTTTTTTTTATTCTGTTTCGATCTACTGCTCGGCTTCTCGTCATCGATGTCGTACATAGGTGCTTGTCAATGGTCCTTATCATCGGTAAGAACAAATCGGAAGTCGTGGCCTTCTCGCCATTTTTGAGATGACGACGCTCGGCTTATGCCGTCACCAAGTAATTTTCGATGGTCTTTATTAAGCCATGGTCAAAGAGTTGCAGATCTGATGATTTGACCAACATGGGAAGAGGCCAGGGGAAGATGGGTGGTTGACCATAATGACACAAGATTGACTGAATATGGTGAATGTGTTTGATTTTTAATTGTGTTTAAACTTGGATGTAATACGGTGAATCTTTAATCAAAGAGTTTAAGATGTAATATGGTCACAAAGTTTTTTTTATTATTTTTTTTAGTTTTTTGATTTTTATAGATCATGTAAAAAGATTTTTTTTTAATCTGTTTAATTATTGTTGATTAATTTAAAAAATATTTTTTGTACATACAAAATTAAAAAAATGAATGAATTTTTTTTAATAAAAAAATGAACACAAATAAGCATTGTCGAATGTAAAATTTGAAATGTTTATCGAATAAGATATGTTTGTCGAATATGTTGTCGAATAAAAAATATTTATCGAATGTAAATTCGATATGTCGAATATGAATTCGATAGGTCGAATGTGATTCGATATATCGAATATGTTTGTCGAATGTGTTTGTCGAATGTGTTTGTCGAACGGTAAATTATTTGTCGAATAAGAAATGTTTGTCGAATATGTTTGTCGAATGTGTTTGTCGAATATATTTATTCTACAAACATGCATTCTATTCTACAAAATGTAAAAATAAATTAGGACATTCACAACTTTTTAGTGTAAATAAACGTATCTTTTATACGTGTAAATAAATAAGCACTTCCGCTATCACTATTGTGTACTTTAATTTTTTTCCCAAATGTAAATGTCCAGATCCGAAATATGAAAACCAGATCCTTCTTGCACTTTGAAATCCTCAATGTTTTCTCTTATGGTCATTATTTATTTATTTAATTAATTACTGTGAATCCAAAAACTATCTATCGCTGAATCGGAATTCACTAAAGCACCGCCGTATTGTTTCGACCATCAGCTGATGAAATTAAGGTGAGGATTTGTTTGTTCTTTATTCTTCCTCTAATACGATAGCTTGAAATTCTTACTCAAACTCTATAAAAAAACATCATGGTTAAGATTTACAAGCCTTCGATTTATGCGGGTGAATGTCGTCCCCTTTCCGCCCGTGGCCCTAATTGACAGAAGGGGGAGTTCATGAAAAATAGCTATAATCGCCTTCGGAATTGAGGAGTAGAGGGTTTTGGATCTTCTTAGTGTAGAATCGATAGGCAACAGTGCGAATGTGCGTCTTGATAATTGATATTGCTGTTTATGCAGTAAATTAATAAATACAGTATATTCAAATTGGATTGTTTTGAAAATTTTGTTCTGGAAATATATTGATTTAGATTTTTAGTGATGAGTGGGTACAGTTTGCTTTCCAAAGATAGGAGCTATTCATTTGTGTAATTCCATGTTCCTTGTTGTGACTTGTTGCTTTGGTATAGGATGCCATGGCATTTAAATGGTGAAAGTTTTCTTCGGTTAATCATATCAAGAATGTCAAACATGTGCTAAATGATGAACGGCAATGAAGCTTAAAATCTCTACTCTTTCTTGTTTAAAGGAGATGCAAATTAACTTTTTCCTTGTCCAGAATTTATGTTCTACGCACATATGTTTCTACAACATTCTTTTTTTACAATCTTGAAATAAAAGAACTGGCATGAAGATGGGTATATGGTTAGGACAATTCATGGTAATGTTCCTAGGAAATGGAGAATAGGGTATACCGCTGTACAAAAAAAAAGATAAATGGGATGGTGGCAGTTTGCCTGCTGTAGCTTGTCTTCTTTTATTCTCGATTTCACTTTGATGCATTGTACTATCAAATATATGAACTCAATTTGTTAGATTAGATTTAAGGGTTCGGAAATATAATGCTATTCAAATTATTCTTACCTATACCTTACCTTGTTTATCTGTATTGCTCGTAGTAAGTATGAATAAAAATTATCAGCTTAATTGTTTGAAATACAAGTATTATTAATTTAATAAATGACATTGATTTTCTGATAATGGTGTCCTCTGTTTCTGTTAGAAGGTTTATTTCTCCAGAATACTTGGGCTCACTCAAAATCTGCCAGCTATTCACTCTTTCAGTCTGAGGCAAAATAATCAAGGGAATCACATATTCCCCAATCTGCCGAATGGCACTCCTTCCTTCAAAGGGAGTGGTGATTTCATTTCCAGCTCTCGTACTCTCTGTTGCATCTGCTGCGGTCCTTCTATTTTACTTGGTTTCCACATTCTCATCCTCCTCTCCTAGCAATTGCCCCACATTTGCCAAGACCACCCCCACCACCACAAGAAGCACAGATCGCATCTCGGCTTCATCTGAGGACATAGATTGGGTGAAGAGTCAGATCGAAGCTAATGGATTACACATGCAGGAAAACATTTTGCGTAAAGGCATAAACCCCCGCACGCGTCAGCAGCAGCTGCAGGACCTCCTTCAGTTCAAAGGCATTTCACACTATGAAGGAGAAGAGGCAAATAACCACACTGCCCTTCCTTGCCCAGGCGGACTGCTCGTGGAAGAACACCACAGTAACTACGGGGAGCCTTGGGCCGGAGGACGGGACGTGTTTGAATTTCTAGCTGAGTCGGCTCACCTGACACCAGAATCAAGAGTTCTTGAGATTGGATGTGGCACACTTCGTGTTGGCTTGCATTTCATAAGGTATTTAGATCCCGAGCATTTCCATTGCTTGGAGAGGGACGAGCTTTCACTAATGGCTGCACTCCGATATGAACTCCCGTCACAGGGTTTGTTGTCTAAGCGTCCCCTGATTGTGAGAGGCGAAGATATGGATTTCAGTAAGTTTGGTCGTGATACTGTTTACAATTTGATATATGCGAGCGCTGTTTTTCTTCATATGCCAGACAAACTTGTTTGGATTGGTCTGGAGAGGTTGGCAGGTAGGTTGAAGCCTTTAGAGGGTAGGATTTTCGTCTCGCATAATGTCAAGTTTTGTTCTCGTCTGGGTGGTGAGGAGTGCACGAAGAAGCTGAATAGTTTGGGGCTCGAGTATCGTGGAAAACATACCCATGATAGTTTGCTCTTCAACCATTATGAGATATGGTTTGAATTTAGGCGGTTTAGAGCATAAATATGTTATGGAAAGGATCAAAGATGAATTGTTTATCTGTGGACTGTAGTTTGAACCGAGCAACAGGTTGCACGTTGAAATTCATTACGGAAAGAAAATGCAGATGTTGAACCACTTGCCATCCTTAACTCGGGTAACTGATTCTGTATTTTGCTCGGCCACTTCCTGAATTTTATTGATGTATTGTTTCGATTGCTTTGTATAATATAGTGCTGAATGAGTAAATTTTATTATTGTTTCTTTTCCATTCATATTGCTGTTATGATTCTTTGTTTGTTTTCCATTGTTATCATATCTACATATTGCCAGAAATGATTAGACTAGATTACATACTCTTTAGACGGCCAAAGCTATAGAGCCTGTTAACTGGAGTTCATGCATCTTGCTTATCCCGTTGGCTTAACATTAAACACGAATGTGGACGATGCCTTTTGTGGTGAACATGTGTTAGGGTCAAACCCCGAGCAATAATCGATCAAGGAGTCTTTAGAACTGCGATACCAACCCCTTAGCTACTCAAATGTATTCCCGTTTAGTACATCCATATTGCTTTCTTTGATTTGCAGCTGTTTCGGTAGACGCCTCCATGAATATGAATCCATTCTCCTTTGCAAAGTGCTCGCCTTCTTCGGTGCTTACAGCTCTCCTGTGAGCCAGTTCGGATTTGTTTCCTACCATGCCTATGAGAATTGCAACTGAACACTAGAAATCTATTACAAAGCAAATAAGCCACATTTGCACATTATAGATCAGAAAAAAAAATATACAGTCAATTTACATGCATCTCATAAAAAATATGTCCAGAAAAACATGATAATGTACTTGAACAGGTAGTCGGACGACATGAATTATCCGGATCAAACACCACAAATGATTTGAAAGAAAATAAAAAAAATTATCTATTGACGGATAAACAAAACAAATCTTGGAGAAGAGGAAGGGGGTGAGGTCTTTTGCTTTTCCTGTTATGTTTTATTTAATAAATAATTTGTTAAACAGTTTAAATAAAAGACGAGCTTATTTAATAGAGTTTATAATTTGTTTGATAATTTAAAATTTTAAATTACAAGAGCTTATAAGCTGTTCATAATTCTCCCTTGCTTTTTTTTTTAAACATCTTATAAGTTTTTAAACAACTTATTTTTAAATTTTTTAAGACTTTTATTTTAAAGTTTACTAAACAAATTTTATGAGTTTATAAACTCTTAAATAACTTATAAGTTGTTTTAAAGAGCTTATAAGCTCATCCAAACACTCTCAAAATGCATATATAAATTTATAAGATTTTAATTTGTTTGTCAATTTAAGATTTTATATAAATAAAATTATCAAAAAAAATTGTTATATATGAAAAAATAATTAAAAATAAGGTAATATTAGAGTATTAGGCAGATTGTTTTTTAATATTATTTTGAACACCCTTTTTTTCAAGGGGTTGTATATTTAATACTTGTTTATTTATTAAGTTATTTGTATTTTTTAAATACTAAGTAGGGATAATTTTTAAAATGTATAAAGTCGTAAATATCCCTACAATAATATTAAACAATCTTTCATTAGTAATAATATTAGTAACATATATTAATTTAGTAAGAGAGTTACTAAATATATATAAATATATTTGCTTAAGAATCTAAATATATTTGCGCAAGAATCAGTAAATATATATGGTAAAATATATTTGCGCAAATATCATATTATATGTTATATATATATATATATATATATATATATATATATATATATATGTTAATATAAAAATATATTCCGCAAGAAAAATATATATGCATTACATAATTTGCCAAGCATTAATACATATGTATTTATAATTATAATTGTTGTATGTACTATATGGGTTATTCTTAAAGTAAATTATATTCATCGTTTTCAAACTAATTTTAGTTATTTTACTGATAGTTTGTTTTGATTTTAATGTTGGTGTATATCTATGATAGTTTTAATTTTTTTATATACTTATTTGGGTTTATTGATTATATCTATGATAATTTTAATTTTAATTTTACTTGCAAGTGATTCTTTATCTACGATAGTTTTGATTTTATTTGTATTTCATTGATTATATCTATGATAGTTTTAATTTAATTGTACTTATAAGTGTAGAAGACGAATTTAGTTGATTATTACATCTATGATAGTTTTAATTTTTTTTTACTTATTTGTGTTTCATTGATTATATCTATAATAGTTTAAATTTTAATGGTACTTGTAAGTGTTTCTTTATCTATGATAGTTTTGATTTCAATTGTAGTAGAGGATGAATTTATTTGATTACTACATTTTCAATCAATTAGCATATATATTATGTATAACCCCGATTAGATTTTATATTTGAAAGATACCTTTCTGCCTTGGGTTCGGAATCGTGAAACCGACTCCAATAATTTGCGTTCTTGTGGTCAGAGTTCTTGTGGTCGATGGTTATCTGAGATAGATTTTCTTGTTGAAGATGCAAGAATGCACTTCAATAAATCTCAAATTTAATTTCTTGTGTTTTTTTTTTTTGAAATTTTATTGGAGTGGTTATTGAAATTAGTGTAAAATATGAGAGTTGAGAAATGGATGACCTGATTGAACTTGAAAAATAATACGGAAATAATATGGGTTTAAATTTTATTCTTTTTAATTAATTTAGTGAATTTTGAAATTGAAAAATAATAGTATTGTCTAAGTGCCCTATATAATAATCAGAGAAAAGTATAGGTACTATCTATGATATAACTCTTAGAAGAGCCCCATTCCCCCCCTAAAAATAATTATATTAAGTAAATAATAAATTTGGAATTGTTTAACCGTTTATAAGCTGTTAAACAGCTTATTTTTAAGTTTATAATCTGTTTTAAAGAGCTTATAGCTCTGCCAAATACCCTCTAAATCCGAATTTTTTTATAAGTTCATTTAAATCATGGGGTATTCAACATGAATTTTAAAAAGTCTTAAAAAATTTATAAGTATTCAATAGTTTATCATTTAAAATTTTATAAATTTTAAAAGATTTTATTTAATAAATATAAAGGATTTTCACTCTCCAAAATCTCTCATGATTACTAGAGATTTATATAGATTTCTTTTTAATTAATTAAATTAATGTAAAAAATAATAAAATTATATTAAAAAAAAAAACTAAATAGGAAAAATATATTTTT
This sequence comes from Euphrasia confusa, assembly GCA_954870475.1. Taxonomy (NCBI): domain Eukaryota; kingdom Viridiplantae; phylum Streptophyta; class Magnoliopsida; order Lamiales; family Orobanchaceae; genus Euphrasia; species Euphrasia confusa. The sequence continues at coordinate 10,127,119 of OX940951.1, read as the reverse complement.
TTTCCTCAAATCTCTCGTGATTATGAGAAATTTAATAGATTTCTTTTTAATTAATTAAATTAATGTAAAAAATAATAAAATTATATTAAAAAAAATAAATAGGAAAAATAAATTTTTAATAAAAAAAATTAATTTGAAAAAAAATTAATATTATAAATAACCGCATTTTAACTTTCAATAAAATTTCAAAAAATTTAAAATATTATTTTTTAAATCACTAAAACTTTTAATATTGTAAATAAAAAATAATAATAATAATAATAAAAATAATAATAAAAAAAATTGAACAATTTGGATATCTTTTTTTTATACAGAAATGTGTTTAAATGTATGTTTGCATCAATAGTTCATGCCCGAAATTCTATGTAAATAGATGACTGTATATTTCACAACTTTTTAATGTCTATGATGTTTTTGTCATTTTCTAGAGGGCGTGATAATTTGGCTGGACGGGAGGTTATGTAACTATGAACATCCATATATTGTATATTAATAAGAAAAAGTCACTCAAACTCTACAAAAATTTTATAAATTTTCAAAACGAGCTTATTTTTTAAAATTTAAAAAAATCCAATAAAATACCTCTTAAAATTTGACAAAAGCATCAAAATTATTTTCAATGATTTACTACTTTTTAATCTAAATTTTTTAATTTATTAAATGATTGTAAAGAAAATAGGGTATTTATCATTTTATTTTACTCTTACTTTAACTAGACCTGGGAATTTCAGCCTGGCACGATGGGTCGGCTCGACCCGCCCGATCAATGGGCCAGGCTGGGCCAAAAATATTTGTGGCTCAAAAAAATTTGGGCCTAGTTGGCTCAACCCGATGGACTGATGGGCCAAATGGGCTAAACTCGATTTTGGCCAGTTGGGCTGGCTCTTTCGAATTTTTTTTAATTTTTATTTTTATTTTAATAATTAAAATTTTTAAATATTCTTTTATTAATATATTAATTGAATATTGATTTTAGTACTAATTTAATTAATATTATATATTTATTTTTATTAATTTTGTATAAATTTTATTATATTTATCAGTATAAATTTTTATTATATATTTATTTTATAATTTTAGTAAGTTTAATAATTAATTTATTTTTAAAATATAAATAATATTATTTTTAAATAATTAATTATTATTTTTTATTTAAAAATAACGGGCCATTTTGGCTGGTGGCCAGATGGCCCAGCAAGGGCTGGGCCTAGAAAAACCAGGCCCGAAAATTTCAGGCCGGGCCGAGCCCATAAAAATGTGTTGGCCTAATGGGTTGGGCCGGGCTGGACCGACCCGACCCAAGTCCCACTCTACTTTTAACTAATTAGGTACCTTTTTTATTTTTATTCTAACTAATTATGGAAACTTCTAAAAAAGAAATAAAAATTATACTTTTTTAATTTAAAATATAATTTTATCATAATTATTTTATTTTTTAACTTAAAAATACAATTTTACTTTTAAACTTTTGATTAAAAAGTCAAAATATAACATTTTTATCTTAAGTTTTGGTCAAAAAGTCAAAAAATAACATTTTCCTTGAGATAAGTCACGGAGGTAGTTCTATTAAGGGGCATTATAGTCTTTGTAGTTGAAAGACATTTTTGTAGAGATACCCAAGTTCAGGGCAGTACTGGTGGTGGGGCAGTATTCATAAAAATTGATTTTCCTTTTATGTGTTCATCTTGCAGAAGGAAGGTTGAGAGAGTCGGTTTTCTCAAATAAATTATCAGAAGGTAAATTTCCGTTCTCTTTTTTTGGGAATATATATATGATTTGAGTTCTATTTTTGTTCATTTTTATGGTTCTGAGATGAATTGTTTTTTGTTTTTATTTGGTCGCCTAACAAATTCTCAGTGCACATATAAACCCGTGTTAGATAATATATCAAATTATTTTTTTTTGGAAGTAATTTGAAATCTTTCAAAAATCATTTCCTTAAATGTACAGGGACATGAGGTGTTTGATTTTGAGCAATTTGTGGTCTCTTAGTAGTAATGTTTTTAGAGGCTTTTTCTTTACTAGATGTATCTCGAAAGTTGAAATCGGTACTACTCTACGTAATCCTGCTTCGTAATTAGTTTCCGGACGTCTCGCCCCTAATTTTGTTATGAAGGTTTTTGTTTCCTATAAAAAAAATGTTGAAAACACATGTTTTTATTAGGGTAGGGATTAGTGTAGGGTAGGGATTTGATAGGATTGGCTTCATCCTGTCCGATTTTACATGGCTGGATGGGGTCCTTATGAAATCGTTGCGATAACCAAGAGAACAACCAAGCGAACGAATGTAAAACGAGGATCCATTTAGCTTAAGTTGATCACATTTTGGAGTTATTTCACTAATGTTTGTTCAAACATCTTTTAAATCTAAGCACACTTTTGTTTTAAAACATTTTTTACCAATCAAATATTTTGGTCAAAATTTTGAGAAATCTACTCACCTAAATGAGGAGTAGATTTCTCAATCTGCAGTTTTTGGTAGGTAAATGGTTTTTGGAAATAAAATCAGTCCAAATCAAAGAAATGATTATGGAATGATTTTACATTCCATCTAAACAATTTTTCCTAACCTATAAAATATCAACATTTTCTCATTGGTTAAAAACACAACAACAACAACTATACATTAAATTTTGGAATTAGGGATTCTCTATATTGTTGAATTTATTTCAAGGTTGAAGAGGTATGAGTTTTTTGTCTAATCATTTCTATTTTAATGTTTGTGGCATGTGGATATGAAATGATAAAGATGATTCAAGTCTTACTAGGATAAGGGTCAATGACTTAAGTGTATGAAATTTGTGACTAGGGACATACTTTCGTTGCCCCGAAAGATTGCGATCGCAGCCCAAAAGTAGTTGTCAGTAAAGTTTAAAAAGTAAGAGTGTAGTTGTATTTTGAAGTGAATAATAAGTATAATTATTTCTTTTTTATGAGGTGTGAAGTATATATTAGAAAAATGTGAAGATATGAGTGAGATGGAGGAAGTAGCTTGAATGTAGATTAGTGACTTTAATTTTAATGTTAATAAAATGGTGTTTTATTTGTTATTATGTGAAAAGTCTAATAAAAATGATGATCAACGTATTAGTAGTGTTTAAAAATATAGAAGTTGTGAATTGATTGCTTCAAGAGAAAATAAGTATAATTATTTCCTTTTTATGAGGTGTGAAGTATATATTAGAAAAATGTGAAGATATGAGTGAGATGGAGGAAGTAGCTTGAATATAAGATTAGTGACTTTAATTTTAATGTTAATAAAATGGTGTTTTATTTGTTATTATGTGAAAAGTCTAATAAAAATGATGATCACCGTATTAGTAGTGTTTAAAAATATAGATGTTGTGAATTGATTGCTTCAAGAGAAAATGTTTGGTTGATATGTGTTTGTGAATGTTGAAATCAGAAGTAGAATTAGTACTATGTAAAACACATCTTGTGTCTTTTCAGCTAAAACCTCGTAATTCCTTTTTGTTTTCTGCCTTTTAGTGTTTGCAGGCTTCCGTTAGTTCGACATACGAAGCTCATTAGTTTATCTCGGGATAATGCACGAATGATCACTCTGGAGTCTATAGAATTTTGACGAAGAACCTACATTCTGACCTATGAAGCTCTTGGAATTACCAAACATAAAGAGCAAAAAAAGGCCAGTAAAAACAGATAGGTTCACCTTCATCACTGATGAGTCCGACAAATTAGCCATACCATTCGGGCCTCGTTTTCAGGCTGAAGTACCACCTTGGACTTGTCCCTCTACAAAGTCTGGCCTAACCACAGAGTTGGACAACTCCAAGTGGCTAGGCACCCAAATATGGCCGGTTAAAGGAAAAACCCAAGCTTTAAAAAATACTGTCGGAAAGGGTAGATCCGACATCTGTGAATGTGCATTCCCGGGATCAACAGAATGTGTCAAAAAACACGTCTCCAGCAAGAAATTCCAATTGCAGGCCGAACTCGGCCCTATCTTCTGGAAATGGAAGTTTGATGACATGGGGGAGGATGTTTCTAGAATATGGTGTCCTGATGAAGAGGAGAAATTTAATGATGTTGTGAAAGCATCCTCGACGTCAGAAGATAGTAATTTCATGATGTCCGCCTTGGAATTACTACCATGCCAGAACAAACGGAGTATCGTGAGCTACTATCTAAATGTGTATATCCCGAGACGAATAAGCCTACAAACCAGGTCGAGTTGTGCTACCGTAGACACAGATGATGATACAGAGGACACACCATGCGTTAAGGGGTCACGGAAAAGGTTCCAGGCTAACAATTTAACTTCTTCAAGCAGTCCTACTAAGTCCGCAAGGATGAAGTACTTGACAACCCGCTGGTGAGTCTCTTTTTTATGCTTATTTTTTTCGGTCACTCTGTAGAAAATTAAGTTGATAAGCTATAGATCAAGTCCTGTGAAAAAAAATATTGGGACTGAATTAGAGGGAATGCTTGGTGGGTGATCTGGGAAAGTAAATTGCATGACGAAAATAGTGAGGGCCATAAACGCACAACACATTTCTTGTTAGACCATATTTGCTTGATTTTTCTGTCAAATGAGGTTGGTCACCGATGGAATTCTATATGATCGTTCTAGGCCATCATTTAGAGCATCTCCAATGGTTATCTCTTCTTGGGTACAAATTTGTGCCAGAATACATATCACATCAAAAATAAATACATATCTACTCATGGAGTATTACTCCTGGTGGCATATTAATCATAGATACATACACCATACACGTCGGGTGTGTGTATACACGTCGGGTGTGTGTGATTGTGTACCAGAATACATATCACATCAAAAATAAATACATATCTACTCATGGAGTATTACTCCTGGTGGCATATTAATCATAGATGCATACACCATACACGTCGGGTGTGTGTGATTGTGTTTGCATTTAATCTAATAATATTAAATTTACGGTCAAGATATATATAGTGTACTCCACAGGAGTAGCATAGATAAAACCAAAAATGATTAGAAATTACAAATAATTGAGAAATCATTTTACAAATTACAAGTTGATATTTAAAAAAAAAAAAAGATCTTCTCTGGACTTCACAGCTTATCCGAGTCCTCGTTCGGTTGAATCAGTTCCAAATCTTGTTGGAGCATGGCGGCGTGTCACCAATCATTTCCTAGCATTTGCGCCTCCTAGTTATGCGGGGTAAGGCGCGGCCTTCTTTCTCCATCTCCAACGCTAAAAGCTCCTTCCACTGCAACCGTAGACGCTGGAACAAAGTAGATGTCTCGAGCTATTTTCGAAAGTATTGAGAAGATTTTTGATCTCTTTGCCTACCACGTCAAATAATCAGTCGTTCCATCATCGGTCTTGTTCATGCGTCCCATGTTAGGCCCGGTGAAGTAGGAATCGAGCTCCGAGTATAGTAACTGTTTATCGACCTAGGTGTACTAGCACATTCGATCGCCCGCAAACGTACGAGGTCACGGTAGCTCGTAGTAAGTTAGCTCGGGTAGTGTTCTCAAGGAGTGTTACAACCGAATTCAAGTTTGTGTCGATGTTTTGTGCCAAGTAGCAGATAAAAAGCAAATACTAAAGCAAATAAAACTATCTTAAGCAAGCAAGATCAACTAAATAATACTAGGGAGGAATAGATAAAAAGGAGAATAGAACGAGTAGCAAATAAGCAAATAAACGATAAGAAACGAGAGCTAGGGTGTTGGGGTAATTTCTCCGAGGAGTCGAATTGGTTTTCAAACAAAACGGGCTAACAAGAGCTTCTCGATTAAGAGCGAGCTAAGATTGAAGGATCGAGGTTCTAGGAGGATCATCGGGTAGGTCTCTCCTCCAAAACAAACGAGCAACCGACCATGATCACAAAGTGAAACATCTTCGGGTAGGTCTCGGTTTCAACAATCGATCAAGGCCAATCACAAGAAATCATTTTCATCCAATCAATTCAAAGGAAAACACAAGTTTCCAATTCAAAATCTTAGGTCAATAAACCAAACACACAAGTACTAAACTAGCCTAGCATGCTACTAAGGAAAATAAAACAAGCAAACACATAAGCATGGTTCATGATATTAAAGCTAGAAAAGAAAGATAATACCTAGTTGAGGATGTAGATCTCTAATTTCCAAACTCAACCAAATGAAAAATGGAACCGATCAAAACGAGCACAACGAAAAGACGAACAACGTTTGTAAAATGGAAAATAACAAACTCTCAATAAATAAAAGAAGATTTAAATTATAAAGTGACTTGAACGAAAAGCTAGAAAATATCTCAAGAACATTAACTAAAAATTCGAAGAAAAATTGTTGGAAGACAAGAACAAGGACATAGCATATCTCTCTCTATTTTCTCTCTCCTAAAAGTTGTTGTACATGGGTTGTGTGTGTGATTCTACTATTATAGCTTTTCAAGGGCATGAGGCTTTCAAAATGTCGATTTTGCCCCCCAAAGACTCCATTTTCGAGCAGTCAACGGAAGGGCAATTTTGGGCTCCTCGGGCGAGACCGTCATGCTCGAGCGAGCCGGACCTCCCTGGACGACAGTGGCTCGGGCGAGTCGGGCTTCAACTTCTTTTCGGACGACTTTTTCTTTAATTCTCGTCGCATCCTCGTTTTTGCTCTTTTAAGCTTCGGCACCTCTCGTTGTAGCTTCAATTCCTTGAATTTTCCAAACGTCAAAAGAGTAAGGAATTACGAAATAATAGAGGATACGCCATGTAAATGTACGAGAAACGGGCAAAACAAAACATAAATCGAGGCATAATTCACACAAAAAACGTGCGAAATAGTAACTAATGTGTTCGAGCCTTTTTTTGGCCCGGATCCTTGAATATGTTATTTATTGGCAAAAATGCTCGTTCGAAGGCGCCGTCCACGAATGGTGATTCGGGTGGTTGGGTTTCCTCATCGTCCTCATCGTCACCTGCACCAAAATATTAAGAGGATCTACCACTTCCTTGGCCTTGGGAATAGGAGTTAGTAGGGTCGGCGTACACGAATTCATATAAAAGTGATTTAGCCGAGGACACACATTCGTCTGGATCAGATCCAGGGAGTTATTCGTTTGGATTAGGGAGTACATCATAAAAAGTCTCGTAGTAAAGATCAAGCATTTTGCGTAAACCTAATTCTCTAATAGTGGAATCTAACAACTTAAGAGTTAGAATCACAAATGGTCCCATTGAAAAAAGTCATTCTCACAAAAGCCTCATAAGTCAGCGCTTTCCAACTGTTCATCCTTTTTGACATTATTCCGGCAGAAATCTCACTGTTTCGGCAGAAACCTCGCCAATCCAAGTCAGCATTCCGGCGACATGTCAGCAGTCACGTGACTTTCACGTGCGATTTCTGGCAAAACAGTGTCAAAAAAGATGAACAGTTGGAAAGTGCTGACTTATGGGGCTTTTGTGAGAATAACTTTTTTCAATGGGACCATTTGTAACTCAACAACTTAACTACTAAAAATATATCAAGAAAAATTTTAAGATATTTAAGCCATTTTTTCGTCATGTTTAGTACAACTTGCGTAAGCATGGCCCATGGGGTCTCTTATCAAAAATTTAAACATAATTGCAACTTGAACACAATTTTCTACAACTAATGGAGTAGTAAGGATAATACGAACCAAATAATTCTTCGGTAGCTTGTTTAAAAAATTTCAAATAGCTAATCAAATATTTTAGTTGATTCCAAAGATTTGTATTCAAACAAAATTAATCACTTTTATTCAAAGTTGCAAGACGTGCACAAAGAGCTTTTGTATAAGGAATAGTGTCAACTAAAAGTTTATAAGTTGAGTTTCAACGGTTTGGTTTGTCAATAGAAAATTGTTTAATATTTAAACCTCTACTTAACACAAAATTGGCTATAAAATTTGTATAGTGGAAGATTACTACGTAAATATGTAAATATGTCACGACCTTCTTAATAGGCGCAACAATTCATCTTGGACACACAAGTTCATAATATGACAAATACAACGAACATGAAAAAATGACCACCTAAAATCGGTTTACAAACATCAATTAATTCCGATAAATTAGCTGTATTCGCGGATGCATTATCAAAATCAATCGAAAAGGTACATTATTAATTTTTATATTCATTTTAAATAATCATAATTTTATTTGCAATCTTAGAGTCTAGGAGTTGTGTTGAGTTTTGCTACGAAACCGAGAAGGAAGGATTGCTGAAGCAATCCGCGACCGCTGGTCTAAAAGAGCGGTTGTCGATGGACGTCCGGCGACCGCGAGAAGGCGGCAGCGCCCGCCGTTTACGTCACCTAGAGCATCGAGGCTTTGATGTTGTTTCAGCGCCCGCTGGAGGTGATCCGCGCCCGCTGAAGTGCTTTCCGCGACCGCGGAAGAGCAGGCAGAGGTCGCCGTTTTCATCAATTGGACGATCGAAGGTCTGACGCGATTTTGGTCATTTCAGCGCCGCCGGTGGCCAAACAGCGCCCGCTGTTTTGTGTCCCGCGACCGCGGGTGGAGATTAGCGATCGCTGATTCTCCCAGGCGCGATTTTTATGGAAAGTCCTATTTTTGATTCGTTTTGGATTCCTTCTTCTCCTATGCATACTATGGGCGAGAATTATTTTTTCCATAAAATAATTAGAACCTCCCCAAGCTTCTTCATGGGCATAAACACACCAAGTTTTCTATAACTATTGTGTGAGATTCGAGTGTTTCAAACGTATATCATCATTGTAATCGTGAAACAATATTATAGTGATTTGATCGTCGTTCCTCTCGTGGTTTTTCCCGATTTGGGTTTCCACGTAAATTTTTTGTCTTCTCTAATTTATTGTTGATTTATTTTCTTCGATATTTTTTTATTCTCATACTATACATCGTCCTGATTCTACAACAAGTTGAGTTGAAATGATTTCAATACTCTTAATTCTCTACAAATCGGGCGATTGATCATGTTTTTGTCATTTAAGTCCTCCGTCGTGATCGTAGAGCTACGAACACCCCGCCCACGAGTGCTACACCTTGAGAAGGTCTTCAACTTAAAAAGGTGATATCTCGTTTCTCGATATTGAACTACTCAATTGTTAAATCGTGTAATCCACTAGTAATGTACCACGAGGGTTATTCAACACGAGATTATGACAATCAAGCAATTCAATTGTCCAATTAGTAGGACTCAAGCTACATTATAATTCAACTCTCATTCATAATTCATCAAACACCCTAACTATATAATTAGTCAACCATCATCATGCAATCAATCAAGCAAATTAAATGTAGGAATTCCATAGTTCGGGAAGAGCTCATGAAGGGGTTAATTCTTGACTACCTATGGGTACTACCTTGATCCATGGAGGTGTGGTGAAAGCTAAAGAAATTGACTCAAAAAATTCGTGCTTCAGGAATCGCATGTGAAAAAAAAAAAAAAAGATCCAATGAAAAGAACGGACTCAACGAGACGACCGAACGTTTATGAATGTAATTCGGTGAGAGAATTGATGTATGAGAATATATTTAGGATTTAATTGCTTGACTTGAACATGAATAATAATTGTGCAATTACTTGAGAAGACGAAAGAGAGAAAATGTAGTGTGTGAAAAGAAAGTGGAGAGTAGTGTACCGTGTGGAAAAAAAGTGGAGAGTCAAGCCATCGTTAGTCACAATTAGTGCAATTAGTTTCAATTGTGAATTCAACATATTTTTTTGGATTTAATTTCAATGTAGTTTAGTTCCGTTCAGATCGTTTAAGTTCTGTTAAGTTCAGGTTGTTTCAGTTCAGGTCGATTAAATTCGTTTCAAAATAAATTAAAATAAAATAAATAAAAATAATTTCAATATATAATTTTAAATATACAAGATAATTACTGTGTAATATTAATAATATTTGTAAAAAAATTATAAAAATTTATAAAAATTATTTAAAAATTTATAAAAAATTAATCTAGTTCAGTTCAGATCGCTTAAGTTAAGTTAAGTTCAGTTCAACCGCAATTAGTTGGTTAGAGCATCATGGATACCATTTAAGTACAAATTAATGTCACATCACTTGACACATCACAAATAATTTATACATACATCTTTCAACAATACTAAGGTACAATTGTTATTTATAAGTACCATCATTATACACAATTTTATTTTTATTTATATATTAAAAAAATACTAGAAACAATAAAAATATAACAACTTGCACCCACATTCAAATTGTATCTAGAGAATTGATACTCAATTTTTTTCTTCCTAATTTGACCTCACTTCCCATTTGTGTGAGTATGTATACCGTTCATCTATATGCGGTGCTCTGTGCATACGTGCTCAATAATCACATTCAAATTGTATCTAGTATCAAAGCACCATGCACAGAGCTCAATAATCACATTTAAATTGTATCTAGTATCAAAGAGCTCAATAATCACATTCAAATTGTATCTAAGTATCAAAGCACCGCCAAAATTTAAGTTCGCCCACAAAAAATTTAAAATTCTAAAATTTAAGTCCGCCCACAAAAAATCTCTATTTTTCACCTCACTTTTCATGCTGTTTTTTTAGTATTCTTAACGGATTTTCGAGCACATGCTACGCACTAACGGGACAATCGAAGAGAAGAATTGAGAAATCGAGAACAACATATACGATCGAAGAAAAGAATAGTGATGTCGAGGACAACATTTTTGAGCACAAGCTCGCACGAACGAGTTGGGGATATGCTTCTTCTCGGATGAATCTACGGATGTGGATCCGAATCTATCTTGACAGATCTCGTATGCGCTGGACTTTTTAATGAGTTTTTTTGTTGTTATTGAGATGTAATTGGTTTTTTTAATGTTTAGAATACAGTTGTTATTGAATATCAATTTGCTAATATATAGTTTTAAGTGTAATATTGATTAGATAAAAGCACATGTCAAATTGGGCTACATTTCCAATAGGAAATTATTCATCCCTACATAGAAAATTATAAGATCATCTCCAATAGAAAATTATAAGACCATCTTCAATAGGAAATTATTCATCCCTACATATTATTTGCCACATTATTTTATTTTACTTTACAATTCATCAAATTTTTTCAATTATCTTCAAATATCTGTAACTGTACAATAGAATATATTTCAAAAAATTATTTCATATTCTATTTCATCCACCTTATTAAACCTATACTCCACTATATATTATTTTATTCCCTTTATATGTTTTATAAAATTTAAATTAATAATAATATTTGTTAAAAAAATATTGACATAAAAATAATTAAATTATTTATTTATTATTTTTATTAATAATTTATAAAAATAATTTAATTAGAAAAATATTAAAATATATTATATTATTAAAAAAATTACACAAATTATTCAAGAAGTAAAAAATAGGGAAATTTGTAAAAAAAATTGATATACAAATCAAACAAAAATAGTCTCTATTTATAGATCATGAAAAATAAAAAATGTTAATTTAAAGAAAAACGAAAATTTATTTTTAATTATATGTGAAAAATCTCATTTAAAAGATAATATGAAATGAAATTCTGGCCGACGCCTTTGCCCGTATTGCCCGGCCAACTAAGAATTCACCTTATCCCACCTTACTTTTTGTCCGAATAACTAGAAAATTATTGAATAATTTTTTAAAAAATGGACAAAAACTTAACCCTCCCAAATAACTCAAGTTGAGAGTAATCATCCCTTCAAAAGACTCCTATTGGAGTTGGTCTAAAAGGAGTGTCGAAATAAAGCTAAAATATATAGAACAAACATAGAAAGAAAATCAAGAAACTCTAGTGCTATAAAATAAAGAACATTACAAACAGTAGTTGATAGTATTACATACTTTGCTTCAATAACCAAAAATAATTGGAAAAAAACCAAATGGTTTAGTCAGTTCAACTGCAAAGCGTTTCCAGCTTTGGAATCTGGATTTATTACATTGAATTTCCCAGACTTACAATGCTTCAGGCTCCTCAACGGCGTCATGTAGAAAGGCGTCAACCCATCACCAAGTTCACCCGGACAATATTTAGCACTCGGGTTTATTTCCACCTTAAAATCCTCAATGCCCTTGAAACCAAACCCACCTGCATTGTCTACACTCCTCCTGTAATTCGATTCTGCGACATCACATGAATTTCTCGGGCCCACAACACTAGTGCTGCGCGTAAGCTTCCAAGCATCGTCTCTCTCATGCTTCTGACTGCCTTCATCAATCACATTTCCTCCTAAGGTTTCACATACCCTCTCACTAGTACTCTTGGGTCCTAAACCAATCACATTACGCCACCTGATGGATTTCTTTGCTGAAGAATTCAAGTTACCAGCAGTTTCAGTAGCAGCAGGGCTTTTCGAGGACCCAAACTTTTGCGAACCTTCGTCTCTGCAAGAGCTTAGATGCCAATCTTTCAACTCCTTCTGAGTGATCACCAGCTTCACATTCGCTGGGGGCGCTCTGTGATCAATCGCTTTCTTCCCAAAACTCGGAACGGAACTCGACCATGAAGAGTCCGAATTCGATTGGCCAGAACCCGAAGCTCCTGAGCTACTTTCTTCCTCGACAATCGAATGCATAGTCAGTCCATCCACCGAAAACCTTCGATTCTCAAACTTATTCACACTCCCCATAACCCCATTCTCAACAGCCGAAAACATCGGGGCCAGCCTTGGAATCGTACGAGCTACCATGTACCCATCCCAGGAAGCCCTTGGCTCCTCGAACTGGTCATCGACCGAAAACCTGGGCTCGATTTCACAAGATCTTCGCCCATCACGAAACAGCTTTAGATTCCCCTCATTGCAGCTGCTGTTTTCGTGCTTCTTCGTCTTATCGGGATGATTGCTGGTGTTCCTCTGCCTCCAATTCCTCAATTTCCTGGTGAAAACAGATGCCGCCCCCATTAACAGATTTCCGGCGATTCCTCTGGAATCCTTGGGTTTCTTCTTGGGCTTGTGTTGGAATTCGAGATCTATGTATTCTTTCATCGTCTTGAATTCAACGGAATCGACATTCGATTTTTCCCCAAATGCGTCGCTCGAAACCCTAATTTGATCGCCGCGGTGTTCCTTCTCCGATTCGATGACTGTGTAGGTGACTTTGGAGAGCCCCGCATTTTTTCCTACGTTCTTCGATTCGACGTTCGCCGATCCGCCCTCTAGGTCGTCGACGTCGAAGAGAGCGCACAGAGAGCTCCGGGGAGAGACGACGTCGCAGGACTTTCGCCGCGGCGCGTTCAGCACACCGGAAGAGGGTTCGCATTTGGAAATGGAAACCACAGACCTGCATCGGCGGAGCTCAGGCGACGCTGCGGTGGGGGCGGCGGAGTCGAGGCGTTCGCGGAGGCAGGAGGGGCAGATGCCGGAGAGAGTTTGGTCTGGGTGGCGGTGGCAGGGGGTGGTTCGCGGGATGAGGGTCATTGTAGGGCAATGCGGAGTTGAAGCATCTGTTGTTTGAGGAGTGAGACTGAAGAAGAGCTTATATGATTTGAAAAGTCTTAAGAAGAGATAGTGTTGAGTGTTACAGAGAGAAGAGAAAGGGAGGAGATGCAGCAACAGCAATGGCAGCAGCAGCAGAGTATCCTAGGAAAATGGCAGATGCGTACGACAAGAACCCTGCTAAACCCCCTCCATTAACAAATCCCTTGTTACTTAGATGTGAGTGACACTCCTTATCTAGTCAAATCTAATTCCACCTACCCCTCTCCTCCGACCATTAATAGATGTCATATTAAAAAGTAAATATATATTTTAAAAGTAAAATAGTTGTGAATAAAGTTTAAAAAGTAGTTGAGATAAAGTATAATAAAATTGTATATTAAAATAAAAAAATTATAATAATTATTTCCTTTTTTAAGATGAACACCTCTAAAAAAGGAAAATATGTCAAGTATATCTGAATCGAGAGAGTAGTAAATAATACAAAACACTACTAAGTACTAGTACCTCTTTCCCAAAAAAATTATGCGCATTTTTTGTTTCATCTCATTTACCTGGACGGTTTAATTGAAGTTAATGTTCCAATTATTTATCCACTTCTTGATGGATGGCAAAAATGTTATGAGTAAAATTTTATTTTTAAGTAAAAAATTAATATATTTATGAATAAGTTAAAATAATAATTCGTGAATAAAATAGGAGTAAATATTTTATTTTTAAAATGAAAAGTAAGAAAATTATTTATTGTTAAGGGTGTGTGTTATATTGAAACATCCAAAAAAAAGAAAATGTGCTTAATTAATTGGGTAAGAAGTAGTATTATATTCCAAAAGTAACTCGTCAAATTAGATTTTGATATAACTTCCACATTGAACATTTCTAATAACATAAATGCACAAAATATAAAATATATCCCAAATAAAACCAATAATCTCTTAGGATATACCGTACACATTACCAAAAACTAGAGATTAGTCATTTTCTTCTCAAAATAATGTACTAGTGTTTGTCCTCGTCTCAGACAACAAACGCTATGTTTCCCTTAGGTTTTCTCTATATCCTAAAAGACAACCTGCATTCTTCAACTTAACATGTTTCCCTTGGGCCTCATGTGAAAGTATCTTGGACTTTGATTTTTTTGTAATTTCTAGTTTTTGTTTTTCATTGAAACTTTCTACAAAGCATTATCAAGGTATATTGAATCACCAGACTTGATAGGTTCCTCGCACCCATTGCCTGGAAATAATTTTGTGTGACCACTGCAAGGCACATTGTTATAATTCTCCACCACACTACTAGGCAACCCCAGTTGGTGTTCTGGGAAAGATGTGGGCATAGCTTTGAATCTAACAAGTGATGTATGGAACTCGTCATGATCTAAAGGCTTCACAAACACTAACTCGTCATTTAGCTTTTCATGACAGCCAAATAACTGCAATCTCTTTCTTTGCACCTCATCCTTAACTGCCTGAGAGAAATTGAGTTCAATGCAAGACGTCACTTCACCATTAAAACTAAGCAAATTTGTTGAACCAACTAACTATATAATTTAAAATCACAAGACTCGCATATAAAATGATATGTAGGGTGAAGAACGTGCTGTGACAAAATCAAAATCGACAGAGAATATAAAAAACAAGAAATCACATTACAAGAGTAACAAGACAAGTACAGGAATACCAAAGGCAGGTATTAATTATCTTCAGAATATTAGAAACGCTGAAAAAAGAAATCTACTACGTCAGAAGTCATAGAAAAACCAGAACAAGTATCTTGATTAATTTGTGGTTGAAAAACTCCATAATCTTAATGTTTTGATATCAAACATTCAATCATCCATTCTAGTTATTTTTTAGTAGCTAGCTCGCTCACAGAGATTAATTACCAAAGCTCATCAATTTAGCCTCATATCCCTATAAAATTAACTAAATCGAGCAAAAGTGATTTCTGCTAAATAAACTGTAGCCGGCCGCACTTCATAATGCCCAAATCATCCTAGTAAGAAATCATTTTACATCAATCACCCTTTATGAAAAAAAAGGGGGTGGATTATAGGGCAGCCATACATGTTTGCCAATAGCTTCTTACTAACTAAGTGGTAAAGGATTAGGCCTGTGGGAACAAAAATGATTCTTGAACATTATATTAAACGGTATGTAGAAGGAATAGTTTAAATCAGAAAGGTGTTAGTAATTTCACGATAACATTTCATTCATTGACATTGTCCTTGACTCATGTTTTACCAAAGCAAAACTAAGTCACATATCTAATACCAATGTTGCCAACTCCAAAACATAAGTGATTCTCGGCTTCAAGTTAGATATTTTTTTTCATTTCAAATGCAAGCAGCTATCAAGCAGAATCTACTTACTGATTCTGTTCTGCTAGATTTTAACAGACATCAAGCAGACAAGGATGATCACACAAGGCATCAAGTGGTTAAATACAGTACACAAGCTGAGTACAACGCACAGAGATATTCTACATAGCAGACGTAAAAATTTACCATATGGTTTCGGCATTTAGAAAGTTTAACACAAACCTAGTTATTATGAAACAGCAAGTTTAGTTAGTTCTACACAAGTGATTTATTCTGCCGAAAGTCGAATTTTACAAACTACATTATAATATGAAAATGTTAACATCAAGCCACAAAACATAGAGAAACAAATTTTCCTTTTTAGGAGATGCCAAAAACACTAGCTTTACCAGGAGAAACAACTCCTTCCTGCTCTACCCATGCAACAGAAATCAGAGCAACTACAGGTGAAAAACAACACAAAACACGACATAATCGAACAAGATTTTAATACCGACCTGCAATAACCCCAAATCAAATTTAGGGAGGCCAAGTTGCGCAACAGTAAGTGACCCGAAAAAGTTCCCCAACAAGGCAGCATCCGGCACGGACAGGCCCTGAAAGAGCCCGAAAACAAGCCCTCCGAGAAAACTATCCCCAGCTCCCGTTGGATCAACCTGCACTGTCTGGAAGGGAGCAATCTGCTGCTCCGTACTCCAAGAGTGGACCGTGCACCCATCCTTCCCATTCGTCAAGACCACGCAACACTCTTTCTTCACCTCCTCGACATCAACGTACGGGGCCTCATCCGATGATGCTTTCAGAAACCCGATTCTCGGAAGCAAATGTTTGAACCCAGAATCTCTCAAGTGAACGAGCCCCACCGTCCCATCGACTGCATCGAAGACCCGAATCAGTGCCTGGACATCAACCAACACCGTGTCGCAGATCTCGATCATTCTCTCCAGCGTCTCGGGCAGTATCTCTCCGCCCACGCCTACGGCCAATCCGAACTGGAACCGCTGCGAGTGGGGGAGATCGGAGGGGGCGATGGGGTCGCACGCGCGTACGCGCCTGAGGACGCGGTCGTGTCGCTGGACTTGGGACGAGAAAAGGGCGTGGAAGAGTGTTGTTTCGGAAGAAGGGGAGACGCGGGGAGGGTGGGTGACGGAGTAGGAGAAATCGGGACCCACTTTGGATACGAAGGTGGAAGGGATGGAAACGCCCTCCAGTACGGCGGAGATGAAGGCGACGGCGCCGCCGAGGGATTCGGCTAGTACGACGTCGTCCTTCATCAGAACGTCGTGGCAGTAGTTGCCAACGACTAGGCACGACGACGAGGGCTTTCGATTGACGATCATTTCAGGTTTTTGATCGAGGAAAATCGGGGTCGTCAATGAAGTGGGAAATTGTGAAACGCCATTGAAATGGAAGTTGCGTGATGGTGGTGGTGTGGGGAATTGGATTTCATGCTTTTAACCAAATGCATTGATCCGCGAAACGATTCCTTTTTCCTGATTTGCAGAATTTTGTTGTCTCGTCACTTTCGGTTTCCTTACCCAATTTTATTGATTTTCGTTTTTGACTCCGTTTGTTGCCAACTTTTCCTTCGATTCCAAAGATGCTCTTTGTTTTAGGGTTGTCCTCGCTGCTTTCTGACTTGTACATTCCCTTAATTTCATACTACCTCACGTCACATAATAAAAATCAAACTTTCTTTTTTAAACATAAAATAAAAACAGTAATGTGTGAAGGTTCTTTTAACTTTATTTCAATTAGTTTTAAGAGCACGTATTCAATTGGGATTTTATTAGCATACCGAGTTGAATAACTTTTTTTTTATTAATTTGTATGAATTTTTATAGACTTAAATAATACTTTGATCATAACAATAACATCCATAATTTATAATGTATGAGTATATATAGGCATATAGCTATACAAATACATACATTTGATTCATAGACATATACTTAAACACATGTTTTATTATATAGTTACATGTGGCATGCGAAAATGTATGTATAATAGGACCCTTTTCTTAAATGACATTTCACAATAATAAGACTTTCTCAAAAAATAAAATAAATACTTACTTTCTAATACAATTCATATTGTTAAAAAATAACATTTTTCTTAATTTTTATGCATGCCCAAAATAGCTATTATTAATTGTGTTTATTATTGGAGTACTATTTTTTATTTTATTTACTTCCAAAATAGTTTAGGCGAGTTGCCTCAAAAGCAAAACTCCTCAAATACCGTATAACAATTTATGTTATAGTGTCATTACAAAATAGGGTATAGCAATAAAATACCATGTTTTACAGTCCATGAAAGTACAAGAATATATACAGTACAGATAACATTCCATCCACAATTGGAGACTTATATACAAGACAAAACCAAAGAAAGAGCATATCAATCAGAAGGACTCGAGGCCATTGCTGCGTTGTGCTTCAGCAGTTCTGGTCGTTAGAGAGGGTCTCATGGTGACAAGGGCCGACTCATTAGCTCCGGCTCTGAGGGCAGCTCTTCCGGCCTCCAGGAACCTCTTCACGGCATCCTCAGCATATCGATTACCTCTACCCACACTCATCCCTCTTCCAATGTCAGGATACGAGTTAAGGATATGATCCCCGTTTAGCTGTGAAGCCAGCTGAATCAGTTCTGTCTGAAATTCAGAGAGTTTAGCGTCTTCCTTTGGTCCGTGTGTCCTTAGTGTCGTCTTAACTTCCGGGAGTTGTTCTGGATAAAGGTTCAACGACATCAATCACAATTACTTCAACAAACAACTCAAATACAAAGAATACTCTGATATATTTTGAGGTGAAGAGGAAATGAGGGGGAAATTATATATGTCACCATATCCACAAGGACCGCAACTACGAGTAATAAAGGGGGTACCTATTTCTAATTTAAGTAAAACACATTACGTGTATATTACTCATTAAATATATGTTGTGTTACTTTATATAAAAACATAACATTGACACCAGGTAACATTGACACCCCTCCAACCCAACCACCAATATAATTATTTAATCACATTCCACAAGTCTAGATTTACCAATCAATAACACCATAGACATGGGATGGCTATAGGGACTAGAGTCGTACCAATACCTTAACTCCTTAAGCCATGTCGGGCACGAACATACAAAATCAAAATGCTATTTGGGTAAAGAAATAATACATCATCAAGAGTCGAGCACATCATTTGTCCTTAAACAAGAAAGTCACTAAAAACTAGTGGAACCAGTGTCGAGTGGAAAAGCAAAAATGACGGATTAGAATAGAACTTAACTACTATATTAAAGAATCATTAGGCCTAGAATCAGCAAGATGAACAGACAGAACAAAAAGAGAAAATTAGTGTAGAAAATATTGAAGCGAACAAAGACACATCGATGATCAATACTCCAATAGAAACTTCACCCATCTAAATATCACGTATCCACAATATCCAGAAACTACTGCTAACAATGCCTGACAAACAGACCACAAATAAGTAGATCCCACGTGGAGTATAAAACTTCACCACATCCTTTTATCATCAATTTTGTGATGAATTTGCTGGTCAGCTAATGCAGTTTCTAATCATAAATATGGAAAGTGAAGGAGTCGAGGGTAACTAATCAGGAGAAGAGCAAAAAAGCATTTTCTTTACGTATCAAAAAGAACAAGGAAACAAAGTCATCCTCCGTGGGGAAATAATCTTGCACTCAAGCTAAAAACCTAAAAACAATTGTGATGGGCTCATACTAATATCGTTAATTATTTAAACTTAACCTGAAAAAACAAACTAACAGCAAATCAAATAAACAAGTTAAAAAGGGCAAAGCAGCAACCAGCTTCTACTGGTCTGGTTCGTTACAGAATTTGAGCTTGGATGGAGCTGTCATATCTATATGTGATTAAATAACTAACTAAAATACCAAAAAGGTTCATCCCCTCTTTTTCCTCTTTCCAATTAATTATACAAGTGCCCTCAATGTGATGAAGCACAAGGGAAGGTAATGAAGAATGAGATTGATTGGGTATAAAATTTCTTCTCTTTCTTTTGCTATAAAATGCAATAAACCCGTCACTAAAAGTCTAAAACTTTATTTGCCTTCAACAATTGTAAAGAAATTCATCAAGTGAATTACAATTACAATCTAATCCATCAATTCTCTCTCTACTCGTTCATACAGCATACTAAGAGCTAAAAACTGACCAAGTAGAAAACATAAATGCTGATCCACAGAGAGTTCTCCAGACGAGAGAATTTCAACAACAAACCAAAGGCAATCCTAGGAATATGCACTATGAACAGAACCAAAAAAGTATAGATCATCACATGAAACACATCGAGAGGTTATTCCTAATAGACAGAGGTTACTTAAACTATAAAGTGGGGTAAGCACATACCTGGACAGTCATCCCGAGGAGTATCACGCATGTACAAGTATTTCTCAAAGGTTCCAGCCCATGCGTCCCTTTTAGTCAGAAAGTTAGACTGAAGATTAAACAGCTTCTTCACAGTAGCAGGAATTGATGAGTGCTCATATTGTGAAGTTGGGGTTGGGCCGTTCGGTTCATGAATCACTACAGCAACAAAAACAAAGAGGGAATCAGGCCAAGAAATGGAGCCACCAAATAATGTTGATCTATAAATGTTCAAGTTCATCATCATTGGAAAGACTAAAGAGAAAGAAGCGAACACTACAACATTCTATTTCTACATGTTCTCCACAAAGTATTTAATAATTCATGATTACGATCTCTGAGATCAGCTGATTCAAGTGTATCACTCACACGCTATGGGGGTCCATGACATTATCAGAAAGTTCCATGTTTCCCCGACCTCCCACAACATACATAACAAATCAAGATGGAACATACAAGTTTGATATTTTCACATTGATTTAGGAAGTCTCCCAGGTTTAGTCAAGATTCTGTCCATTTCTCATATTTAAGAAGTGATTATCATTTTTCTTCGAATGTTAAACTAGAAAGCCTCATGTCTGGAAATCAGAGTCAGGGCTCAGAATCATAAACTCTTTTTCTGATACAAACAATTAGCACAATGGAATACAAAACCGAACAAAACTCAAATGTGTTTTGTCTTTATTCCACTACTATCAGAAGTCAGAACCATGCCAAATGAAGCATGAAAATGCAGTCCAGCCTATGCATTCTCGTACTGTCGAAATAACAGGCAGAGTTGCTCTTACGTAAATATGTTGGATAAAACTCATCCTAGAAGTTTACAATTTAATCAAACAGGACTCAATAGAAATTCCCTAAAATAAGAGTTCCCCCACTACAAAGGGAAGAAAGGTGAGCAGATGTATAGAGGGGCTTCAGTTGGATTAAACACGTCACACACAACAAGTTCATTTCTCAGTTTCAACTAGCTATCTCAGGATATCAAATCAAACTCTCTTTTTACAAATATAAATTAAGCCACAATATTCTGTCAAACCACAATCCCCTCTCGGATTACCCCAATTTTCAAGCATTACACAACACAGTGAACAATCTTATGTTTCGTCATTATTATAACTATTGCCTACATTTAAGAAAATAAAAAATGAATGTACTAATTTCATTGAACAGTAAACAATTCCATACCAGTGCCTCTGTCAATCCAGGGTGATATCAAGAGCGTTGGAACACGCACACCAAGCCTATCAAACCGGAAATAGAATGGATCCGGGCCGATTATCCCATCCGGGTTGGGCACGCCCGAAACAGGCGTGGGCACGTGATCATAAAACCCACCGTGCTCGTCATAGGTAATCAAAAGCGCCATCTCTTTCCATTGTGGGCTCGCCCTAAGTGTCTCGTAAACCTCCTTCACAAACTTCTGCCCTAGAGCAACATCATGAGAAGGATGGTCATCGTTGGCCGGAAAAAGGTCAACATCAAAGTACCTTTGCTCGATCACAACGTAGTTAGGGAGCTTCCCCATTTTAGCATCAAGTTTGAACCTCAGCGTGTAATCGTGGAACTTAAAAATGTGCTTGAGCTTCCTAAGGCTCCTGAAGAACAGAGTAGCCGGGATATTCTGGTAATAGATCCCAAAACTGAGGTTATTTTCGTCCAATGAGTCGAAAATGGTCTTCTGAGGGAACCCGTTGATGAGATCTTTCCGGACGTTGCTGGAAGCTCCGTGGGAGGTAGCCGAATGGACGTAGAACCGATTCGGTTTAGTCGAGGCCGGAACCGAGGCGAACCACCGGTCCATGACGGCAAACTCGTTCGCCAGCTCCGTGTAAACCGGAAGCAGATCCGGTTTGAACCCGCTCATCACGGATTTCGAGAGCCCGTCGACCTCCATGCTCTCGGCCTGCTGAGCGAACCCATTCATCGGAGCCGGGTCGAGCGAGGAATCGTTGGATCCGAATATCTGCTCTCGGATGGCTTGGATGGAGTGGCCCGGGTCGGAGTCGACGAAGAAGGATTCGTCGGAGACGGGCACGGCGCGGGAGGAGGGATCGGAGGCGTTGACGCGGTTGAATTCGGAGCCGGTGAGGCCGTCGATGTCGGGGCGCAGGGTCTTGAGCCAGCCGAGCATGTGATCGAAGGAGCGATTTTCCATCACTAGGACTACAAGGGTTTTGATGGGTCCTTCGATTTTGTGCTCGGGTTTTTTGGGGAAAGGGAAGGAGCGAGTGAGGGAGGGGGAAAACAGCAAATATACGACGGTGAAAACGAGGAAATCGGTGCGCCGGAAAAGGGCCATATTTTCCGGCGGCGGATCTGGTGAAGGAGAATAAAGTGAAGGGAAAGGTATTCAGTGGTCGGATGAGGAGTAATAGAGACGCATATTTCGCACCTTGATTTTCACGCATTAATAGTAGAGCGATGTAACTGAAGCGTGGGATATTTGGGGCCATCCATGGAAATGAGCAGCAGCAATAAATATCTCAACAAACATGTTTGACAATAATAATGAAAAATTGAGATATGATATGATCTTCTTCTGCTTCACCAGCTCGGTCTATTCGTGTATCACGCCGCCGCCCTTCCTACTTTTTTAAACCAACATGTGTAATGTGTAATTCTTGGTCTTCTATTCTTAAAAAACAAAAAATAAATTAATTATTGTATGAAGCAGCGGTTTGAGCGGTGGATATACTTTTATTCGGTATGTTTCTTTCTTTCTTTCCTATTAATTGAGGAGCTGGGAGATTATAAAATAAATACGAGCAACACTTTTTTTTTTATGTTACAGCTATTAATGCATACCTTAAAAAATCAAGTACTTTATTTTTTAATTTTAAATACAATTTTACTTTTATTTTGTTCGCATATATATATGTATCTATTTATAATTATATAATGTACATTGAATTAAGGTTTACAAGTTATGCTATGGCCTTGTTTTAATTGATTTTGAAACAAATGAATTTAATTTATGATATTGGCCGAATTTTCAAACCTTCCATACCTTCTTAACAAAATTCTTTAGCCGTAAATTTATTACATTTATTTGACAAGAACTTATTTATCTTATGGAACACAAAACACGTGCTATGGCCTTAATTTGCACCAAAGAGTATCATATAAGGTTTGCAATAACTTCACATCCACTTTATACACATTTATCACAAAAAAAAAACAAGAAATACAAACTTTGGTTTGATCCTTGATATAATACACATGATGCCCTCTTTATATATCTCATACTTAAATATTAATTAAAATACACATTTTTTCAAAAAATATGCAGCATTCTATCTATTCTAGTGTTTATGGTAAAATGATTTACACCGATCAATGAGTTGAAATTATTGTCAAGTCTTTCATCAACATATTGTTGAATGAGAAACGTAACGAGATGAAAATGTTGTCAAGTCTTTCGTCAACATATTGCTACTTTTACACTGATCAGTGGGATGAAAAGATTGTCAAGTCTTTCGTCTAACATATTGGAAGACCACTGGTAAAAACATTGAAGCTCTAAATCATGCTCAGAACTCCAGGAAGAATATGCTGACGAAGTTGTATTATTTGCATGAGGTCTACTCACATATATGGGCCGATATCTCTTTTGATAAATGTTGAAATATGACTCGAATCCAATTGATATAAAAGAAACGGGGATTAAAACGAGTAGACGAAGCGAGACGGGCACACGTGACCGAAAGTCGGACAAGTATGTCGAAGACGCTGTGTAGCGACTTTGGAACAAATGGTTCGAATAGTGAATTCTGGTTTTCACGTGAAATCTTACATGGGCCTAAGCCCATTATGATTTGGGAGATTCACTCTTCGGTGGTTTTCGACTGGTCATGTGGGGAGAACCACTGGTCATGTGGGGAGAAATCGCATGGTTCATATATATTATTTGGGAAATAATATATTGGGATTTCTTTTATTTAGAGATTATAATTATATGGGAGTTATAATTATATTATTTGGTAGGAGATTTAGAGTCCTATATTAGGAAAATAATTTATTCTTAATTCTAATTGTTACTAATTTAAATAGGAAAATGAATTATTGTAAGCCTCAACGATGTAGTCGATTGGTTCTTTCTTCCCGTGATTTTTTCCCGTGTTTTGGGTTTCCACGTAAATTGTGTGTTCATTCTTTCGTTTATCTTTTTCTTCGCATCTCATATATATTTCGAAAGCCGTGAGGGATTTAGTTTTTCAATATCGCAATAAGTGGTGTCAGAGCATTCGTAAAGAGCACAACAATAAACACTATTTACTAATGACGTTATTGAACAGCTCAATAATGTTAAACCAAACACTATGAATTCGTTATTAACTCCACAAACATTGTTTTATTATACCTACCAAATATGCCCCTAATGTTTAATGGAAGGGTGAAGATATTTGCACATTCCTTTAATTTCTACACCATACCCTCCCTTCAAAATATCTATAGTACCCTTCTCACACAAATTTTTTAAGTTCTCAACTTTATTTTTTTATACTCATTTACTTTTAATTTTTTTTCTTGTTTTTTCATCTTTTTTATTTTTACCGTCTTCCTCTATCATGTAAAAAAACTCTCAGCCCTTTCTTATCCATGGGAGATAATAATGACTAGGATGAGAATTCAACCAGCGGCATAAGCTTGATTGTTAACAGCGGTCGATTTTCAAATGATATTTAAAATATTTTTTCCGATCAATAAAATTTCTCTTGTCATTTTTGTTAAGTGAAAAGTTATTTCATTTATTCCAATTAATTAAATTACCATTTGCCATTTTTAAAATTCCAAGTACAATTAATATTACACTTAAAAAGGATTGAAAATATATTTCAAATTCAAATTGATTAATTAACAAAAATAATAAATTTCACATCGCTACAATTTTTATTTTATTATACAATATAGGTTTACTGCTCAATACTATAAAATATTTCAATTTATTATAATCTCAATAAAAATATTTTAAAATTAAGAAATCATATTGGAAGATGGACCACAAATCAAGACAAATTCGTTAATCTTGTGCATCTCAACTTTGACACTTCTTTTGCTTTTACAAAATAATCATAAATTTGAAAATTAAATAATAATAATTGTTTATTTAATTTTTAAGAAATATTTAAATGTTAAATTCGAACAAGATCTGCCACAAGGTTAGACTCTGATACCATGTTAGAAACTGCTTTATCTAAAACTCGAACGGGTAGAGAAGTTGAACAACTTCCATTTATATTAATGGGGGTCGAATATATTATCCAATAAAATTAGGGAAAAATGGCAATAAAACCAATTTTCAACATTTTTTGCCCAATAAGACCAAATTTCAATTTATGTGTCAATTAGGCCTTTTTGTTCCAATTGGGCCAAAAAAATATATATGGAAAGGCGAAAATACCTTTACTCTATTTATACTCAACCCACCCCACCCCTACTCCACCCCACCCCTGCCCCAAACACTGAATATCATAAAAAAACACTGAACGTCAGATTTTTTCTTCTACTCAATCCACCTCACCCCAAAAGACACTGGATGTCCGACACTGAATGTTAGACACTGAATACCATGAAAAGACACTGAATACCATGAAAAGACACTGAATAACACTGAATAACATTAAAAGACACTGAATAACACTGAATACCATTAAAAAACACTGAATAACATTAAAAGACACTGAATAACATTAAAAGACACTGAATAACATTAAAAGACACTAAATAACACTGAATAACACTGAAAGACACTGAATAACATTGAAAGACACTGAATAACACTGAATAACATTAAAAGACACTGAATAACACTGAAAAACACTGAATAACACTGAATAACATTAAAAAACACTGAATAACACTGAATAACATTAGAAGACACTGAATAACATTAAAAGACACTGAATAATATTAAAAGACACTGAATAACACTGAATAACATTAAAAGACACTGAATACCATTAAAAGACACTGAATAACACTGAATACCATTAAAAGACACTGAACGACCGTTTTTTTTTTCTACTTAACTCATCCCACCTCCAGACACTGAATACCATTAAAAGACACTGAATAACAATGAATAATATTTAAAGACACTGAATAACACTGAAAAACACTGAATAACATTAAAAGACACTAAATAACACTGAATACTATTAAAAGACACTGAATATCATTAAAAGACACTGAATAACATTGAAACACACTGAATACTATTAAAAGACACTGAATAACATTAAAAGACACTTAATACCATTAAAAGACACTGAACGTCACCCCAGACACTGAATACCATTAAAAGACATTGAATGTCGGATTTTTACACTGAATGTTATTAAAAAACAACGAATGTCAAATTTTTACACTGAATATTATACAAACACTGAATGTCATTAAAAAACACTGAATGTTAGATATTTTACACTGAATATTATAAGAACATGAATATCATTGAAAAAACACTAAATTAAAAACAGAGGGACTATAATTAAATAGGAGTCCTCGATGCATACATGGCAATTGTGCTATCAAAGGCCAGTGCCTTGAGTCCTACATGAAAATCGAGTCAATTAAATTAATTAAGATGAATCCACATACTGTATATAGTAGTAGTGTAACAAAGTGAGATAATACCATTACATGTAACAAACTTTTCGATCGTTCTTTCTCTTGTTTTAAAGTTGACATAGCAGCTTATGTTATGCATCCAAGAAATTGTGGCAAACGTCCCTTTTCTTCAAGCAAACCAGGTAGCCTCTAATCATTTAGAACAATAAATCAATAAATATTCTTGAAAATTGAAGGTGAAAAAATGAACATGGAGCGATACAATAACAAAGCTGAGAACAAAATGCGACTATCATTTATAAAGTTAAATGTAAAAAAAATGGAAAAGAAAAGAGAGACGTGAGTCCAAGATAGATGCCAAGGCATTAACATCATACTTGACTTGCCTTCGATTAAACTGAAAAATAAGATCTAATGTTCTATAAGCATATGTTTCATGCTTCAAAAAAATAAAAAAGAGAGAAGGGAAAGCAAAAGATAAGAATAATTAAAAAGAGATTTGATTTATGCTAACCTAATGAAACACTCAATTGTTCTCGGATAGTACTCCATCCTTTGCCAAAATATGTAAATTACCTTCCTTGAGGAATCATTGGAGAAGACATATATCAATCGCATTGCATTAAGGTCCACTTGTTCTCACAAAAAGCATTTAATTGATTGGAATCAATGTCGAGCATTTTCTTTAGTACTTCTAGAACCTAAACAAAAAGTAATCAAGCATCACCCACTTGGACATTTATGAATGCAACAAGAAAAACACAAAACATGAAGTTGTAAAAAAAATGCACACACTATAAAAAATGGGACCAGATTACACTCCCAAAAAGGATATGAATCTATAAAGAACACTCCAAAAATTAAAGTCTCAACTTAAATTGAAGATGAAACCAAATTCACAATTACACATAAAATCCCATTTTAATTAAAATCTCAACTCAAATAGAAGATGAATCTATCTGAAAGTTAAAACCCTAATTTGCACATAATTACAAGAGCGCATGTGCATCTATAAAAACATAATCAGTTGGAGGATTAAGAAATAACCTGGATCGACGAAAAAGAAGAATGCAAGTGGCGACAACAAAAAAGCAATGACGCAACATCAATCAAGCGGTGCAACAGGACACAAACAACGAATTCAAGCACCCTAATAAAGACGATCGGGCGCCTGGGTTACGGATCTGAGGCGGAGAGAATCGAGGCGGCGGGCTTCGTCGGCGTCGGTCCCGTCTCCTCCCTCTGCTCCGCGATGTACACGTCCATGGCCGATGGGGTTAGGGATTTGATCGACGAAGAAGGGGTCGATATCAACAACATCGATTTTCGATTTGGACGGAAGGACGTCTCTGCACATCGAGGAAGACGCTAATGAAATTCGAGATGAGTGGCGTGGATCTGGACGGTCAGGACTTGGCTTGGCTTGAATCGAACGGATCCAACAACCGTGGGTCGTGGCTTGGCGTCGGAGCTCCGGTGGTTTGGCTGGTCTGGAGACGCCGGCAGCGGCGTCGGCATGGTGAGGCTCGGAAACGAAGGTGAAACGGGCTTCGTGCGGGTTGGTTGTGAGGCTCGAAAATGAACTGAATTGAATTTGGGGGAAGTGCGGGTTGGTTGTGAGGCTCGAAAATGAACTGAATTGAATTTGGGGGAAGAGGCTCCTGGAATTTAAGAAAGGGTAATAGATATTTACACATTTTAGGCGGCCTAATTGACACGCGTAATTTCTCGAAAGCCTTATTGTAAAAAAAATGTTGAAAATTGGCCTTATTGCCATTTTTCCCATAAAATTAATTATATTTTAATAATTTTATAAATTAAAAAAAATGTTTAAGTTGATATTTGAATTGAAGACAAATTTGAGTTTTACTATTCATAATTCTCAATTTAAGTTCAAATTTGAATTAAAAAACAACACAATTAAAAGTGATTTTGGACTCTAAAATTTGAGTTTATAAACCACTAGAGATGGTCTAACAACTGGGCGGGCAGAGAATCCCTCCTTAGTCCTTGGTCCACGGTTAGACTAGGAGCGGATGAACTTCACAAATTTGAACAAGCTAGGGTTAGCGCGTGTCCGACCACAACACGAGTGTTACCCCTGAGGACAGTATATGACTACCTTTAGATTAGTATATGATTAACTTTTGATGAAGCTAGCTCTAATGGCACTTATTAGAGATCGGCGAGATATATTACGAAAAAAACAAAAATCGAAAAAAAACTCAACAATAAAAGAAAACCTGAAATTTGCGTAGAAATCTAAATCGGGAGAAAAATACGGGAGGAACGACAATTTTTTTTACTATAATATTGTTTACGATTACAAAAAAATTGATATAAGCTCAAAATGTTATACATCTCACACAATAATTTGCTGATATTCTTGGTGTATTTATAATGTGTTTGTGTTCATTGAGAAACTCTTTTTACATATGATTCTGATCATTATAGGAGAAATTTGCCAAAAATCTCCCGCTGAAGATTCTAGAAAAATCGCTCAAGTAGTCTACATTGGGGTGGTGGTCAGTACTCTACCTTCTTTTTTGGCACGAGGCCGCACAAACTTCTCCCAAAGCGGTACGAATTGAGGTAGCGAACGGCGAACGCTACATGACGGGCCCTACCTTGCGTTTTCTCAAATTTTCGGTTTTGCATCAAAAATTCAACACATACGAAGCCCAGCCTCATAGAAAATTGAGTCATTAATTCCAGATGTGATCACTGGAGACAACAATTTTGTGAGTAAGATAAGTACACACGATAATGTGAATAAGATTTGAGTTTTGTTGGGACTTAATTAGACATTGCTCAAGAGATTACACCATGATGAAGTTTGGAAGAGGGGATGCATTTGGAACTTAATTTGCCATGAAATATATCTCGCGTTGTGATTTGGTTGAAATAATAAGTCAAAACTACATTTCGGAAGAAACATATCCGTATGTATGTTAATTACAAGGATCGCTGCATATATATCAGGCTCAGAATAGAAAGCCCCAACCGTAGTGATTCTTTTTTTATTCCGAAAATGTGTTTGGGAATGAATTCATACGATCGAACAATGAATGCATAACGGTGGGTGGTGAACATTAATCACACTTGGCAAATGGGCATTGCTTAGAATGGTTCAAAAGGCCCCGTGAACTCTGCCTTTCCACCCTTCAGTTGGCATGTGACTCGGACAGTAACAACAATTCTACTTACGAGAAATAGACACAAAACACTAAATTAATAACGGAAAAAACAATAACTATAACCACCCCATTGCACTCCCAATTCATATTCAACAACACTGAAACGAGGCCGAAATAAATTATAATCAACCAAAAAAAAAAAAGAAGAAAAATTCAAAACTACGGCCCTACCAGAAGTTGCATTTTCAGAGATACCAATATACGATTTGATTATTGGGCGCAGAGGTACCGTTGTTTCTACCTTTCTTGGACTGACCCAAAAAATATCTTTTTTTATTTATTTATTATCATCACAATTAACAATTTATTTAATTAATCAAAAGATCTCAAACGTCTTTTCCATCGATTTAATTATCTTGTATATTTAAGGACCTCACGCCCCTGTTTTTCTTGATAAGTGAAGTTCCGGAGCTGTACCCCGCTTCCTCTGTTCAAAGGGTCGAGCCTCCGACGGAGATCTCGCCGGAGTATTTCTTTCCGGTGAGTTTTTATTATGAGTTTCTGTGCCGTATCTGTTCATCTGGGACTCAGCGTTTTTTACTTTCTTGATCCGTTTCCAACGGGTGTGCGAAATGATTGCAAGTAGTGGGATTTTAATTCTTTTTATTTACTACGTATTTAATTCAATTTTTATCAAATGGGTCTTGTTTCTTTTTCACTTAAATTTGGTGGGTTGTTGTTTCTGTTTATTTCATTGCAGGGTTTTAGTGTTTTGAGTTTATAGCAAGAAGAAGAAAAAAAAGAATCTGGGCTTTTTTTTAACCTCTTCTTCTTTTCCTCGGAGCCGAATCTGAATCGATTTTGGCTTTTGAGGGCAGAAAACAAAAAAGAGAGAAGCTTTTTGTGTTCTACTTTTTCCTTGATGAAATGGGATTGAGAGTTGCTCCAGCTTCTTTACATTCCGTTCTCCAAGCTCCTTCTTCTTCTCAAACCCTCGCCTCCTCGATTTCCTCCCCGTCCTTCTCCCGAAGGAGGACTTCCATTCGCGGAGATGCCGGAGCTCTCTTCTGCCGGTACGTTGACAAGTCCGCCTTCTTTTGTGGGGCCCACCACCACTCCTCCAAGCTGTGTTGGTCTCGTTCTTGTGGTAATAGAACTTCCCGGGTTCGGACTATCAGACGAGCCATGGCTGCTAGCTTGGACTCCTTTTCCGACGAAGAATTCTCCAAAAAGATTCAAGAACTGGCCGCAAGATTCCAGCTGAACGATGATGATGATACTTCTGTCGAAACACCAGTAGAGAATCTGAAGCGGTTCGAGGCTTTGGAGCCTCCTGACTTCCCCGATAGAGGGGATATAATTCCAGCTAACATCGAGATGAAGGCGAACAGTGTTGATATTCCTCTGTCCCTTAGGATGATAAAGCAGAAGAAACAATGGCAGGAGGGGTTCATGGAAGCTGGGGAGAACGCTCGTTGCTCGGTGAAGAAGGCCTTCTCGTCTATGGTCTTCATAATTCGCGAGCTCCATAGTTACACTCTGCAGATGAGGGAGATTCTGTTCTACGAAGATTTGCAAGGGATTCTCGCGAGTGTTCAGAAGGAGATGCACGCGTCTTTCGTGTGGTTGTTCCAGAAAGTGTTCTCTCAGACCCCGACTCTGATGATGTACCTAATGATACTCCTCGCGAACTACAGCGTTTATTCCATGTCGACTAATGTGGCATTAGCTGCAGTATCGCCTATGCAAGGGCATCATGGGGTTGTTAGTATAGAACGAGTCTCGATGGTGGATGAAGATTATAGCCCTTCCAAGGAAAACTTCGATTCGTCAGTTGTTAAAACATTGAAACTGTCTTGTTCGAATAATGGTGGTGGTGGTGGGAAGTACAAGCCAATAGCGAGTGGCATGGATGGAGATGGGAAGTTTGATGAATCGAATCACCAAAGGACAGTTACACCCGACGAGGCTTCATCGATTGCTGCTAACCCTTCGAGGAGTAGCGAGGAGGTGTCTGTCTCCAGGCAAGCCTCGATTGAGAAAGAGGATACGTTGTGGGATTCAATTGTGGAAGAGGCTTCCAGAATGCAAGCCGAGTCTAGAGACGGGGCCTTGGATCAAGAGACGATTCAGAGATTTGTATCTCCTGTGCATGTGGAAATCGAATCGGATGATCATTCGGAACACATGAAAATGGAGCTGCTTTACCAAACGGAATTGGCTCAAGAGCCCAACAATCCGCTTTTGCTAGCTAATTACGCACAGTTCATTTACCTCGTCGCTCAGGATTTTGACAGGTAATATTTATTTACTTGATATTTATTGAATACTTACTTTGCACAAGTTAGATTTTACTTTGCCGTGTGGTCAGTCTTAGTTTGTCCCAACGTGTTTTATGTGGAAATAAAAATGATTGTTTGGGTCAAGACGATAATATGATTATGCAATGTGTGATGCTGCTTCAATCTTTCTCTTAGTGAAAAATATCATGATCGAAGGACCAAAACGAAATGGGGTCGAGTGTTGAAAGCCCCCACCTCCCACTAGCGAAAAGATATCTAAAAACCTTGTCAATTTCCTAAAATGCTGTACTTGGTTGTCCTTACTATAGTTGTGAAAGATCAAGCACTTCAACTTGCGATATAATCTTTACGGGTGTCACTGTCGACAACTCCTTTCCTGCTGGGCCTCCTCTGCTGTTTACTTTTCTGTTATTCAATAAACGTGAAAAATAATGCAATAAGCAGTACACCGTTGACTAAATGTTTTTATTGTGTGTTGAAACAGAGCCGAAGAATACTTTAAGAGAGCCATTGGAGTCGAGCCAAAGGACGCTGAGGCATTTAACAAGTATGCCAACTTCCTGTGGGTGGTGAGGAATGACATTTGGGCTGCCGAAGAGACTTATCTGGAAGCCATTTCTGCTGAACCCGACAACTCGTTTTACGCAGCTAACTATGCCCATTTCCTGTGGAACACAGGTGGGGAAGATACTTGTTTCCCCCTGAGCCCTCCTGATTCCAGTGTTGACTTGTAACCTCCAGAAAAAACTTCCTGTTGGTCACGTTGAAACACGAAGGCACTACTACGAAAACAATCGCTAAGGTTTTACTTTGATTACTTCAAAAAAACAAAAACTTGTTATCTTTTATTAATGATGAATAGCCCCTACTGTTTGTTTCTGTCTTGCACGGTGCATTCTCGCTCGGTCGGGGGCATTTGTGAGGTATAATGCAAACCTTTTGGGGTTATTTGTAAGAGTCTAAAAGATAAAAGTGTGGTTCTTTTTTGTAATTAAAAGAAACCCTGAGGGTAGTTTCTGTAATTGTCTTCTCATCAAGAAAATGAAAGCTGGAAAAATGTTCTCCCCCTTGATCAAAGACTATGTTCTGAAAAAAGGGGAGAGAGGGTGAAGTATAGATAGATTGACTTTTCATATGGTTCTCATAATATGAGTAGATAGTTTACTTTTTTATATAACTAATAATAATAATATTAGTGAGAATAAGATATGTTTTGGGGTTTTTTTGTTATTCCTTTGGTCAATGATTTGTGGCTCTTTGTATCGGCACCTGCCAAAAATGTAATTATGCTTCTCTTGTTCATGTAAACTACTAACATTTATTTCTCTAGCATGTTTTTTTAACCATAAATTTGTCAATCAATTAAATAAATTAGAAAGAAAATAAAATTGAATAATTTTGTATTTTTAAGGCCACGTGTCAGATAATAAGAAAAAGTGTTGCGAGAGTACTGAAAGAAGAGGCAACCCAAATAAAAATAAATAAAATATAAAGAAGTAGTCCTCCAATTAAAAGATCTCTTTATAATATAAAACCCTTGAAATGAATTTCAAACCTAGCTCAAACGTAACATACACACACTCGATCGATCTGCAATGGGAGCGAGTCCCTCTAACCCTAACCCTAAACCTAGTCCAGTTGACGAAACAGACGAGCCTTCTTCGTGGGATCTCATTATTTTTGCCTTCTTCGTTTGTTTGCTTATCCTCACTCTTATAGTAATGATATTCCAGGAGTGGCAAATAAAGTTGCCCGGTTTCCAACTAGATTCTGTCTACCTAAACGTGGACGAGAACAACACCACTGCGGTGTGGGATATAGGTTTTTCGATCGACCAATCGGTCGGGGATCTCAGCGTGCGGCTTCAGATTAGGGCTCGAGATTATAAAGGTGATTATAGAGTCGAGTCGGTTGGGATGGTTGGTAACTCGACCGTGTCCGTAACCACATTAATGCTCGAGGAGCTAACACTAGAGAAGGTGGTGTTCAAGTTTAACAGCTTAAACCGCATTGACAACTTTATGAAGGCTGTATGCAAGGATGTCGCTGTCGTCGTTGGGTTTTCGCCATTGCCGTCGACTCAAGGGCTTGTTAATGTTATGAAGGGAGGCCCGAGATTGTGTCCCGTACAATAGTTTTTGTTAATTTGCGCACTTTTGCTATTTAATTGACATAATTTTTATATGTTTTATTTTATTTCATTTCATTTATTGGGTGAAGTACGCCACATGATTTTTTCCTACTTTAAGCACAATTCGTAATTTCAGTTCATTTCAGTTCGGATCATTCAGTTTAGATAGATCGAGTTCAAATTTCAGTCCATTTCAATTTAGATAGATCGAGTTCAAATTTCCATTTCAGTTCAGATCGTTTAGATAGATCAGTTTGTTAGTTTATTTCAAAATAGTTTGTTGTTTCAGTTCAAATTGAATAATTAAGTTTATTTCAAAATAAATTAAAAATAATTTGAATTAGTAATTTTAAGTATACACTAGTTAATGTTATAAGTTTGTTGTTTCAGTTCAAATCAATCGAATAAATTTTAAATTTAGCTAGTTTCAGTCCAAAATAACATATCATATTCTACTTTAAAAAAAAAATCTAACTCTTATAAATCTCACCACTAATTTAATATATATGTATTATTTATTATATTAATAATTATATATAAGTTTAAAATAAATGATAATACAAATTAATTTTTTGAATGTTAAGAAAATTGCAGAAGATTGTAAGTATTGCACAAGAAATAAAAAATGCATATTATCACCCTATTTATAAAAGTTGTGAATATATACATAATTATTTACATAATACATAATATACTCTCACCCGG
Source organism: Euphrasia confusa (assembly GCA_954870475.1). Taxonomy (NCBI): domain Eukaryota; kingdom Viridiplantae; phylum Streptophyta; class Magnoliopsida; order Lamiales; family Orobanchaceae; genus Euphrasia; species Euphrasia confusa. The sequence continues at coordinate 10,092,169 of OX940951.1, read as the reverse complement.
AGATGCTCTAATTTGTATATATCCGTAATGCTTGTTTTTATATATTAGTAAAAATATATATTTGTAATTATCTTATAAAGAGTTGTAGTTGGAGCGAAGAGCCCTCAATTAATCGAATTGGTATAGTTAAAGTAATACTATAAAATATGCTGATCGACCCCTTTGAAAAATTAAATTTTTAGAAAACATATTCTCACGCGCTGCCATGGGAGCAAACCCTAGTGACGAAGTACGCATCGATGTGGTGCCCTTCCTCCGGAGCAGCGGCGGCGCAAAGCCTCGCAGCAGCTGCACTCGTGGCACTATGACATTGTTGCGCTTCATTAGTTGTTGTGCCTTTATATTGTCCTATGTTTATATATCACATTACTACCCCTGGACTAAATATTTACCCCGTTTTCAACTCGATTACGTCTCCATTTCCTCCGATAATACGACAGTGGTGTGGGATATAGGTTATTCGATCAATGCTTCGGTCGGGGATCATCTCCAAGTGTGGGCTCGATTTATGTCGCGTGATTTTAAAGCCGAGGCCCTTGGGAGAGCGGGTAATAACTCGAGCGTGTCGATAAGCACGTTGTTGCCTCGAGGTAGTACTCATGATCATGCTTTTCCACTAACACTAGAGCGAGTGGTGTTCAAGTCCTACAACTACAGGGATGGCGTTCACGATCAATCGATTTTGATGGCTGCGTGCGAGGACGTGGGCTCGTGGAATAATGAGACCTCGAAGACGACTCAAGGCCCGAGATTGTGTCCTATAGTTTATAACAAACCTATTAATTACCAAAAATATTGAGATCCCTCGTGTGCTTAATTATTTATCTATATGTTGATTAATATATAGTATGTTTTTTATTTTTAATGAGCATTTGCATAAGGGCCGGAGCATTTGAACCCCATTGATCTATAAATTTAATTCGAAAGTTTGAAGCCCTAGTAAATGGTATTTATGCTTTTTTATGTCACCTCGTTATGATGTTTGAATTTGTATATATGTTGCATTAACTAATTTGAAAGTGTTGAAATATTGCATTTCGTTTTGTATTCAGGATAAAACAACTCTTCTATCGAACTTTGCACTCAAACCGACATTGTACTCATGATAACAGAAATAGTCGATCGAACTTTGCACTCAAATAGAATGAAAAATATCATGATCCAAGGACCAAAACGAAATGGGGTCGAGTGTTGAAAAGCCCCCCAGCGAAAAAATATCACAAAACCTTGTCAATTTCCTAAAATGCTGTACCAGCTGGTTGACCTTACTATATATAGTTGTGAAAGATCAAGCACTTCAACTTGTTTCAACTTGCGATATAATCTGTGCGGTTGTCACTGTCGACAACTCCTTTCCTGCTGGGTTTCCAAATAAAATGACTTATTTGGAAGCCATTTAAGTGGATCGAATTGAACCCGACAGACAACTCGTTTTACGCAGCTAACTATATATATATATGCACATTTCCTTTGGAATACAGGTGGGGAATTAAGATACTTGTTTCCCCCTGAGCCCTCCTGATTCCAGTGCTGACGTGTAACCCTCCGGAAAAAACTTCCTGTTGGTCACGTTGAAACACGAAGGCACTACTACCAAAACAATTGTTGAGGTTTTACTTTGATCGATTACTTCAAAAACACAAAAAAACTTTTTATCTTTTATTAATGATAAATAGCCCCCTACTATTTGGTTTTGTCTTGCACGGTGCATTCTCGCTTCGGGGGAATTTGTGAGGTATTACGCAAAAATAGAAAACTACATACCCAGTTCGTTAGAGCATCTCCAATGCAGCCCATTTGGGTGCATTGGGCCAAGTAAAATGGACTTGAGCACTCAAAATTCATTTTCTTTGCATTGGAGCAAATATGAAAATAGTGGTCATGCCCACTGTCTTGGCCATGCCCATTTCTAACATGTGGGCCTTAATTATTTTTTTTTCTACTTTTTGTATGTTGTAATAGTATTATTTAAGTAATATAATTAGAATTTAAAAGTTAAAAAGTGGGCTTTTGCATTGAGTGAATTGCCCACTTTTTTCATTTGCCCACTTAATATGATGTGACAATAAATAGATCCCAAAAAAGTAAAAAAATAGGTTTTGTGCATTGGAGATGCTCTTAACACCAAACTGAAAAGTGAAAACATTGAAACATTAATATACTCCTATTTATTCTACTACGGAGTATTTAACATTTACTATGAAAAATGTTACTTATTATTAAAAAAAAAATTATAAATTAAATATATCAATTATTATAAAAATAAAATAAATACAAAATTAAATTATTTAATAAATAATTAATTATTTTCATGCATTATTTTTTTTTACTTTTAATTAATTAATAAATTTAAAATAATAAATTATTAAATTTGAATTCTTTTTTTAATTTTTTAATTTTGGTTATTAATTTTTTTTATTAGTATACTTTTACGTTTAATTAATTAATACATGTAAACTACTTAATTATTAAATTTAAATTTATTCTATAATTTATTAACTTTTATTATATTTTTTTGATAATTATTTTTTTTATTAATTTATTATCAAATTTAAATTAATTTTTATTAACTTAATTTTAAAGTTATAATTTTTAAATTAATTAATCATTAAATATAAATTAATTAATAAATTGTTTCTATATTTTTTTTCAATAAATTATTTTTTGATTGATTCTTTAATTTAATTTAATGTATTTAATTTATTTATTATAAAACAATTTATAGTATATAATTATTTAAAATGTTTATTTTTTAATTTAATTATTTGACAAAGCGGTAGTTGGGTAGTATTAGATCGAATTGCAATTTAATTTTTGGACTGTGATATTTTCCATGAATTAAAAGAAATCTTTATATAATTACTCCGTACACAATTATATAAACAAACGTAACATACAATAATACATACACACATATACTCGATCGATCTGCAATGGGAGCGAGTCCACCTAACCCTAACCCTCACGAAATAAAACCGGATGATTCGTGCAATACTTTTATTGTCTTCGTCTTAGGTTCGATTCTACTCGTTCTTTTAGCACTGATATTCATCGACTCGCAAATAAAGACACCCGGTTTCCAACTAGATTTTGTCTCCGTCAACAGCACCGCCGTCGCGGCGGCGTGGGATATAGGTTTTTCGATCGACCGATCGGTCGGAGATCTCAGCGTGCGGCTTCAGTTTAAGGCGCGAGATCATACATTCGATTATGGAGTCGAGGCGGTTGGGATGGTTGGTAACGCGATAGTGTCCGTAAACACATTTGTGGAGGAGCTAACACTAGAGAAGGTGTTGTTCAGGTATAACTACCAACGCTATTTCTATCACATTTCTGTGTGCGAGAATGTGACTGACGTCATCTCGTTTTCATCCTTGTCGTCGACTCAAGGGAATGTTATGAAAGGAGGCCCCAGACTGTGTTCCAAGCTAGTTAATTAATTAGCGACGATTTGCTATTTAATAAATAATTTGATATTTAATCCCATGTACTAATATTTTTATCTTTTATTTTTATTCTATTCGTAGTTTTTATCCTATTGAGATGTAAACCCTAATGGTGTTATATCTCATTTTTGTTGTTTGTTTTTTGAAGATATGGTTTAATTTGACTTTATGACTCAAAACCTAACTTAACTTGGGTTAATTTGAGTTGGGCGAGTTTAAAAACTGATTTTATTTAATTTTTATTTATTGGATATATATAGAGAGAGTCGATCTCCTTGTGCGCTCATTACACAAGGTTTTGAATATTATATATATATATATATATATATATATATATATATTTGTAATCAAATAGTATAGCAACAAATTTAAAAGATTTGATAAAGAGCGAAATTAATGGTACAAAATCGAAATTAATGGTACAAAATCAATTTAGTATAGCAACAAATTTAAAAGATTTGATAGAGAGCGAAATTAATGTGCCAAAATCATTTTAGTATAGCAACAACCGATTCAGAATTTGTATATATCCCTAGTGCTAAATCATCATCTGAATTAACATAATTATTTGAATCAATTAAAATAACCCAAACAAAATTTGAGAGTAATATTTATAATTTTAATTAAGTTTATTGGTTAATTTATAATAATAGTAATTTAGACTATTAAGTAAAATTAATTATATACATGTATATTGTTTATTTTATAAAGAGTTGTAGTTGGGAAAGAGCCCTAATAGAATTGAATTATAAGTAATATTATAAAATGCTTATTTCGACCCTTACAAAATTTTCAAAACATATACTCACACGCACATATGGGATTAAACCCTAGTATAACCCCCGACGACGAAGTCCGCATCGATGTGCCCTTCCTCTGCGGCCTTGGGAGGAAGGGTAACTCGAGCGTGTCGATAAGCACGACGTTGTTGCCTCGAGGTACTTATAATACTCATCATTATGATTTTCCACTAACATTAACACTAGAGCGAGTGGTGTTCAAGTGTAAGGACTACAAGGACGGCAATCACAATCAATCGCTTTTGATGGCTGCGTGCGAGGACGTGGGATCGTGGAATGAGACGTCGATCGAGACGGCCAACATATTGAATTGTGTCCTATAGTTTATAACAACCCTATTTACGTACCCTAGCTACCGCTTAATTTATTTCATCATTTTCTTTTTGATTAATAATAATATATTTGTTTCTTTAAATTTAATAAATACAGAAATCATGAGCTAGCTAGCATATACTGTATATTTTCTTAGAAAACTCATTCTCAAGAGAGGTATGGTGAACCGTACCTACTAATGGTCACACCTCTCTCTTTTGTATTTTGTACACTTCTCTCATTTGTATTTTGTGTTTTTGTACACCAATCATAGTAATTAGTAATTGGATGTGTGTGTAATTGGTATATTTTTTTCAATGATTATTTTTTTATGTTTATAATGAATATTTAATTGGGCTTGTGAACTAAGTGTGCAATAGATCTTACACCTATGTGTATGATATAGGTCTGTAATTAATGATAAGTTGTTTTTTGAATCACCTCAATCAAAAGATAAGGGAACCGTCTGTTCCTGCGGCACCGCCTTTGCCTTCGCACTGCGGCAGCGTCGATAAAAACGGAGGTTGAAAGGGTCGGGTCGCGAATTATAAGGTGCCAAGACATTTAATGAAGTCTTGGATTATTTTAAAAACTTATTCAGGCATAACAATATTGATTATTCAAGTAGCTTATATTACACACACACAAAAGCACACAACTGTTTATAATAAAGTTGTTCAAATACCAAAAGACAAATAAAATACAGTAAATATGGGCCGAATCGATCATATAGTGATGGGGTCGGCGAAGAGAGCAGAAATATGGGGTCCCATAATCTCAGGCATTGCAAATCCATCTTCGCAGCTTCTGTAATAGATTTCTGAACCACGAGCGTAGCCCAAGACCAGCTCCAACACCTCCATTGGTACCCAAGTTATTGACATCCATTCTTCATTCAAATCCTTCCATTCGTCCTCAGCCATTTCGACAAACTTATCCGCAGTCTCCTGCATCGACGCACCATACTGCCTCATGTAGATCGAAGTCCACACCGGTTAAGACTCCACCATCCAATCAATGGCTTCTTTTGAGAAATATGCCATGCCTAGGATCGCACTTGCGCATATAGGATACAAGCAGGCAACTACATACGAATTTATAATGTACTCTTCGAACGATGGCACTTGAACCGTTCCCGTAAACCACTTGAGCTGTTTGTTATAAGACTCGCAAACTTCTTTCACCTTTTCTCATATACATATACATATATATATATTTTATGTAAGAAAAAATGTTAATTATTTGAAATATTGTTTTCATAAAATCAAACGGATTTTCAATTTGAAACTTAACGTACGGTTTCTTTAGCATAATTGACAGCAAAATGTTTTCCTGCTTTGGCTACTTCACCCTCGTATTCGTCAACCCTCAAAACTAACGTGTAAATGATTTTCATATAATCTGGGAGTTGATCGATTTCCTCAATGTTCCACCTGAGATATGAAATTAAAGGAGCCGAAAAGTCGTAATATAAAGCTTTATGCATTTTGCACAACCAAAATTAATAATTAATGGTGAGTGACGCACCTATCCAGAGTCTCAGTGAAAAGGTCAGCCTCTTCAACCGTAGCATAATTATCGTAAGTATCGTCGAGAATTGTAAGCATTTGAATGAATTTCGAAATAGTCACACGGGCATAAGAGTATTTAGGTTGAAATAGGAATGCCGTCGCCCAGAGATAGGCCTCTACCACCCTACTTCTCGCATATGGCAATTGTGATTTCATTTCGTCCCACCACCTAAACATCGTCGTGAGTGAAAACTGTTCAAGAAATAAATTTGTAATTAAGGTTGTGAATTTAAAAGTCTAGGCATATGAAAAGTTAGACTAGATTTATGAATGCTATGAAGCATAATAATGTTGTTTAGCCTATAAATTAAGGCATTCGGCAAGAGCAAATCATCAAATAAAAAATAAATATTCTAGCCTCTTTTCTTGTATATTTTTCTACAAATTAGTAGAAAACCCAACATATTTGTGGTATCAGAGCCTTCCCTTGGCCTTCAAATTTTTTTTTTGGTTCCAATGACTTCCATCAACAAAGAGTTGGCATTCACATATTCCCAGCAAGGGATTCCAATTTTTTTCGGGCAAGACTACGAGCAGTGGAGAGTCCTAATGCAAACAATATTTATATCTCATGATCTATGGGATGTCATGGAAGAAAGGTTTACATCACAGACATCGGAGCAGGTAGCTGTGATGACAAATCAACAAAAGAAGGATTATAAAGAGAACAAGACGAAAGATGCAAAAGCCTTGTCCTTTATGCACCAAGGGGTAAGTCGATCAATTCTTCCGCGAATTACAAGTGCCAAAACAGCAAGAGATGCTTGGCAAATTTTGAAAAATCAGTTCGGAGGCTATGAAAAAGTCGTGACGATCAAATTGCAAAATTTATGGCGTGATTTTGACAATTTGGTTATGAAAGACGACGAAACTACGCAAGATTTCTTTTCTAGAATCTCCATAGTTATCAATCAAATTAGAGGCTACGGAGACACTCTAGAAGAAAGAAAAATTGTCGAAAAGGTGTTGCGTTGCTTACCGGCAAGGTTCGAGCATATTGTTGCAGCCATTGAAGAATCAAAAGATTTATCAATATTATCTTTTGATGAATTAATGGGATCACTCGAAGCACATGAGAAAAGGATGAGTAGATTTTCTAATAAAACTTTGGAGCAAGCTTTTCAAGGTAAAGTTCATTTATCTCGATTAGACAACAAAAAGGATATGGAAAGGAAGAAAAGAAGAATTTCTCCAACTACACATCAACAAGAGGAAAAGGTCATCAAAATTTCCAAAATCGAGATAGAGGAAGAAAAGGTACTTCTAATCCGAGTTCCTCAAATCAAAACTCAGATATGTTTTGCCGAATATGCAAAAAAACAAATCACGACTACCAAAACTGTTGGAGTAAATGCACAAGATGCAGAAATGCAAACCACACAAAAAAGGATTGCTGGAATCAAAGTGATGGCGAAAAAAAGGAGGCGAAATTCGTTGAGAAAAATGAACCCGATCAAGTTTTCTTCTCTGTTTTCAACTCTCAACAAATAGAGAATGTTTGGTATGTGGATAGCGGGTGTAGCAATCATATGTCCGGAAATAAAGAGATGTTTGTGGATCTTGACGAGTCTTACTCATCTGAAGTAAAGATTGGGGATGGAAAATCTCTCAAGATTGCTGGGAAAGGCGGAATTGTTGTTCAAGCAAAAAAAGGTAACACTCATGTTATCAAAGATGTCTTTTATGTGCCAAATTTATCCCAGAACTTGTTGAGTGTTGGTCAGCTGCTACAGAAAAATTACAAGGTGGAATTTGACAATGAAAATTGTCTCATTATTGACAAGCAAAAGAATCTCACAATGGCTAAAATTAAGATGAGTTCAAACAAAGTGTTTCCTCTTAATTTTCCATTGTCTGGGAGTCTTTCTTTGCAAAGTACCACAGTTGAAGACCATAAACTTTGGCATTTACGTTATGGACATTTGAGCTACAAAGGAATGAATTTGCTGAAAAAGAAGAACATGGTGTTTGGTCTTCCTTCTATGCCTGATCAAGATAGTTCATGTGAAGGATGCATCATGGGAAAAATGCATCGTCTGCCGTTTCCGAATAATTCGTACAGATCAAAAACTCCTCTTGAGATAGTGCATGCAGATATATGTGGACCGACACAAACACCGTCTCTCAACAATAATAGGTATTTTCTATTGTTTGTTGATGATCATAATCGGATGATGTGGGTTTATATTCTACACCAAAAATCAGAAGCTTATTCCAAATTTTTGGAATTTAAATCCATGGTGGAAAATCAAAGTGATCGGAAAATAAAGACTTTACGCACAGATCGTGGAGGAGAGTTTATTGGAAAATCCTTTATGGAATTTTGTAAAGAAAAAGGAATTCACAGGCAATTGACGGTTCGTTATAGCCCACAACAAAATGGAGTTGCCGAGCGAAAAAATCGCACAATCGTTGAGATGGCGAGAAGTATGATGGCGGAAAAAAATCTTCCAAAGAGTTTATGGGCTGAAGCCGTAAACGCAGCCATTTATATTTTGAATCGATCACCAACGAAGGCGGTTCCGGAAAAGACTCCTTATGAAGCATGGTACAACCGAAAACCGCAGGTACACCATTTGAAAGTTTTTGGTTGCGTCGCCTATTCTCACATTCCGACTCAACTGAGAGAAAAATTTGACAAGAAAGGAGAAAAGCTTATTTTTGTTGGGTATAGTGACGAGTCGAAAGGATATCGTTTACTAGACCCAAAGACGAACAAGCTTACAATCTCTCGAGATGTTTCTTTTGTTGAAAAAGAGGCTTGGAGTTGGGAAAGTGATCATCACACACCCACCACTTCTTCTCCATTAACTTCCAGTACAAGTGGTCAACCAAACACATCGCAAGCCAAAATGAAGATTCATCAGATGATGAGACTCCTCCATCAGAAAGTCCAGTTCGGAAAATGCGAGATTTGGCAGATATTTATAATTCATGTGATGTTGCATTTTTTGCAAGTGAACCACAATTCTATAATGAAGCTGCAAAAGTCGAGATTTGGCGAAAAGCAATGGACGAAGAAATCTCGAGTATTGAGAAAAACAATACATGGGAGTTGGTTGATTTGCCAAAAGAAAAAAATTTGATCGGGTGAAATGGATCTATAAGATCAAATTTAACGAGGATAGTTCAATCCAAAAATACAAAGCTCGATTGGTCGCGAAGGGATACTCGCAACAGCCCGGTGTTGGTTTCAACGAGACATTTGCTCCCGTTGTTCGAATGGAGACTATTCGAATTGTTCTAGCTCTTGCGGCACAACTTGAGCTGCCCGTCTATCAATTAGATGTCAAGTCGGCATTTCTTAATGGTGATTTGCAAGATGAGGTTTATATCCAGCAGCCCGATGGGTATATTGTCGAAGGAAAAGAAGATAAAGTTTACCGTCTCAAGAAGGCTTTATACGGTTTGAAGCAGGCACCTCATGCTTGGAACATGAAGATAGATGGCTATTTTCGAAAACTTGGCTTTCACCAAAGTTCAAGTGAAGCTTCATTATACATAAAGAAAGGTGCACATGATTTTTTAATTATTTGTCTCTATGTGGATGATTTGATCTACATGGGAACTAATCCCAGCATGGTACAAGAATTCAAGGAAGATATGATGAGGGAATTCGAAATGACCGATTTGGGTTTGATGAAATTCTTTCTTGGAATTCAAGTCCAGCAAGCAAAAGGAGAAATTTTTATTTCTCAAGAAAAATACCTGACGAACACGAGGCCTGACATTGTGTATTCCGTGAGCTTGGTTTCAAGATTTATGCATGATCCTAGCAAGCTACATTTTGCTGCTGCAAAAAGAATTCTACGTTACCTACAAGGAACAAGGAACAAGGAATGTTGGGATCAAGTATGTCAAAGAAGAGGAAAATAAGCTTATCGGCTACACCGATAGCGATTGGGCCGGATCACTTGATGATCGCAAAAGCACGTCGGGATATGTTTTTTCTTTGGGATCAAAAATTATTTCTTGGTCGTCGAAGAAGCAACCGACAATTTCTCTCTCGTCAGCTGAAGCGGAATATATTTCAGCAAATGAAGCCGCTTGCGAAGCTGTTTGGTTGAGGAAAATTCTTATCGATGTTCTTCAGAAGCAAGATAATGGCACGACAATATTATGTGACAATATGTCGGCCATAGCAATGACAAAAAATCCTGTTTTTCATGCACGATCGAAGCATATTGAAATTCGCCACCATTACATAAGAGAACTTGTGAGCAAACAAGAGATCGCATTGAAGTTTGTCAACACAAAAGAGCAGCTTGCGGATAGTCTTACGAAGGCAACAAGTTTGGAGATACTTGCAAAGTTTCGAGATCGTTTTCGGATTACAAATTAAGGAGGGGTGTTCAAGAAATAAATTTGTAATTAAGGTTGTGAATTGAAAAGTCTAGGCATATGAAAAGTTAGACTAGATTTATGAATGCTATGAAGCATAATAATGTTGTTTAGCCTATAAATTAAGGCATTCGACAAGAGCAAATCATCAAATAAAAAATAAATATTCTAGCCTCTTTTCTTGTATATTTTTCTACAAATTAGTAGAAAACCCAACAAAAACAAGATAAATAAATATCTATAATATTGACAAATGACAGAACACATGCATGAATTAATGGATCGGATTACCTAGAAAGCTCGCACAAGTCTTTCTTGTATGTATTCTGCACATAATTGAAATTCAGCTTGGCTAACTTTAGAAGTGTATCGTTCTTGGAGTCGTCCTTTTCGTACATGGAAATGTAACGCCGACTTTCTACCATTGGGCTACCCCTGTGTAGGGGCTGCTCTAGAGCTCGCTTCACTTGATCTTGAAGTGGAGACTCTAACTGTTGTACCATGCGTTTTAGATGGCGTACAGTGAAGGTCACAGCCTCGTCTAAGATTTCTTCTCCATGAATGCGTAGATGCGCCGCTTCATATAGGCTTAGAAGCCCCTTCACATCACTTTCAAGTGTTTCTTTGAATTTGTTGTCTTGGCACTTAAACTTATCAAATACACCTTGTAATAGATAATCCAAGAGATGTTTTAATTCAAATTATACATTAACCATTATTGACATATATTTATACCGCATGCAATTATGAGAATTCAAGAAATTGTACCACTAGAAGCGTGATAACGATGTTGCCTCAAGAGACGAAATTGAAGGGAAGTAATGAACAAATCATGATGGCCTTCTTCTTCATCAGATTTGAAGATTTGTTTGAGTTGGTTTTCGATCTCTAGTTCAAAGTGATAAGCGACTCCTAAACGCTCGAGGGTGTCGATCAACACTAATTTCTCTCTATTTGTATTATTGCTTGTTGCAAGTAGCATGCTCATTGCTTCTTCTTTCAACGCTTCTATGACTTCCGCTAATTTTTCCTGCGCCTGCAGGTCACATGATGACGACACAAACTTAATTTCTTCAGTAGAAGAATTTCAAATGTATGAACAATATCAACAAATGTACACACCTTTCAAAATTAATTAAGTGACAAAATGTGTATTGCATGTGTACCTGAGTATCGAAAGAGAAGGAAGAAAAAGCATGGGCCCACTTGCTTTTCGTATATTTGATCGTCTCAATGGATGGGCGATCAACAATGGTGAGAGCATCCATTTTTTTTTTTTTGCGAGTTATTAAGCTTAGTGAATATGATTTGTAGTTGATTACTTGATTTGTGAAGAAGAAGGCATGCACTTATTTATAGTCATCAGCATATATATACAGTAATACTCTTTTGTTCCATCATAATGTTTAATGTACAATCTCTCTCCATCCGTGAAAAAAAAATTAAAAGTACAATTATATTTTAAAAATAATATTTTAAAATAAATAAGTAATTTTTAAATTATGCATAATTAGTTGTAACGCTAAAAAACTAATAGTGTATATATTAGTTTGAACCAAAGTACAATATAATAGAACATCAAATTATCTTATGAAACGAGAAGAATAAAACAATATATATGTAAAATTTATTAAAGTATTAAAAAAATCTATTAAATTTTTTTTATTATTAGTAAATATAATTATTAATAGTTTAGTTAATTTTTATATAATAAATTATTTTTATATAATAAATTATTATTTAATTAAGCAATTAATATAATTAAGAAAATAATTAATATTTACATAAATAATATTTTATTTAAAAAATTATTTTGCTGCTATTTACTGTATAATTTATTTTTTAAAATTCTCGATTTCAATGAATTGCTTAAATTAATTAACTTAAATTTATTTTTTATACAAATTTAAATTCAATCCTTTAAATAATTGTGACGATTAATTATTTAATATAAAAAAATTAATTAATATTTTTTAATTAATTGAATTATAAATTATTTTTAAATTTAATTAAATCATATTTCGAGCAACTTGAGTACGAGTCAGAGAACGTGACGTTACCTATACCTCGCAAGAAGAGTGTTTTATAAACAAGAATTTATATACTACATTTAATCAAATACGAGTAATAGATAACGGTGACATTACGTATACACCTAGTAAAGAGAGTGTTTTATAAACAAAAAATTATTTACTATATTTAATTAAGTAATTACTCGTGATTCAAGTGATTTGAATTAAGAATTTATAAGTTAAATTAAATAATACGCGTGATTCAAGTGATTTGAATTAATAATTTATAAGTTAAATTAAATAATACGCTGATTCAAGTGATTTGAATTGAATTATTCATTTTTTTTTTATGTTCGGTTATAGGTTATAACCGAAATCGAACCGAAAAGTTAGGTTACGATTTTATATCGGTTATTAAAAATATTGGTCGGTTTGGTCAACGAAAATTTCAGTTCGGTTATTGAAACGGTTTTAATTATTTAGTTCGATTGGTGACCGAAACGACCGATGCTCACCCCTAGTAGGAGATATGATTTGAAAAATAATTAATACTCTAATTGAATAAAGTTGGGTTGAATATGTAATAAAATAATGGTAATGTTGTATGAGCATATTAATATAACTATCCAATTTTTTTTTTATTTTTTTTTTATATAATTATAAATATGATAAATTTAATAAATATATTAAAATAAATTTTTTATTTTTTACTATTATATGTTAAAATATAGTTTTTCTATTTAATCGATTTTTTTAGTATAAATATAAAAATTTGCATTATTTTTAATTAAAATTTTTAATTTTGATTTTTTTACAATATATATTTTATATATTATAACTAATCATAATAAATATCAAAAAATAATTAAAATATTATTATATTTATAAAAAATAAAAATTAAAAAGTATTTTTGCCCATGGGCAACCCATTTAGTAGTATGTCAAAGTGTTTTGGAATTAACTATTTTTTGATCGAATCCAGTCAAATAATACTCCATTTTGTTTTATAGTAAAATAATACTCCATGCATGTCACTGAAGTCATTTTTAATATTTCAATTCTACGGTCAATCCAGAATTATACATTTTTTATTGTATTTTGTTTTGCCAACAAAAAAAAAAATATATACTTTAATTGTTCCAAACCAATTGTCATAAGTCCTTAATTTGTAAATTATTCATTTTTTAATTTAATTTTGTTTTAAAAATAAAAAGATACTTCCGATATCTCAAATCAATGGTCATCAAATTTTAATTTATAACTTACAAAAGTTCTATGATTGTTAATCCGAAAGAGATACTATTTTCGTCTCGTCAATGTTTACCAAGGGAAGTTTTCATGTGTTTAAGAAAAAATAATTTTTGTGTGTGAAATAAAACTATAAAATAGGATATAATAGATATTAATTTGTAATTAAATAAAAAAAGTACTAGAAAAAAAAGTGTGGAAACAACTTTTGGATTGAAAGAGTAATAAATTTTAATATGTTCATTAATCATATAATAGTTATTAAAATGGAGTATATAATTACATTTATTTGTTGGCATTGTCGCGTGAATAAAATATTATCACGCTCACTATGCCGGCATATAAAATAATTTTATGTCCAGAAATAAAATAATATAAATGTCAATACATTTAAAGTAAATGCAATATTTTTAATTCATCCAAGCAAATCACAAAGTTTAATGTTTATTTATCCCCAATCATATGTTATATTCTACTTTATTATTATTTGGTTGTATGCACTTTCATGCTTTTTCAAGTTTGTTAATTTTCATATTTTTAAATAAATTTGTGGAACAAATTTTATTATTAATCACTTAAATCGTTGTGCATTCTTTAACTTAATTTCAATTCAATTTAAAAATGATAATACACCAAAGCTCAACTATGTGCAAAAGCCCATTGTCAGAAGCCCACATGATTTTTTGCAAGATCGCGACTTCTCACATCTTCAAGCTTCAACCTCTCACTTCTCTTCTCATGGAGTTACCTAACGCCTCTCTTATTGGTTTCAGCTAGCCGGTAGCGATGTCAATAAAGTTAGAGCTAGAACTTCATCATCAACCTCGATCTCTAACGAAATCACTTCTTTAATTACCGACAGACTATTTACCCAATTTCCATCTCGATTATGTCTCCGTCTCCCTCGTCCACAATACCACGGCCGTGTGGGACATAGGTTTTTCGATCGATCAATCGGTCGGGGATCTCCAAGTGTGGCCTCGATTCATGTCTCGTGATTTTAAAGCCGAGACCCTTGGGAGTGCAGGTAACACGACCGTGTCATTGTTAATGCCTCATCGTGCTTTTCAAGAAAAATTAACACTAGAGCGGGTGTGGTGTTCAAGTGTCACAACTACAAGGACCGATATAATCAACGATTATATTTGATGGCTGCGTGCGAGGATGTGGGCCTCGAGATTTTGTCGAACGAGACTCAAGGGGTGAATGTATTGAAGGGAGGCCCTAGATTGTGTCGTATAGTTTTAAAACAACCTGTTAATCCTTGCAACTGTTGAGATGTAGCTAGATTAGTTAATTTATCCAGGTAGCTCTTACTACTTGCTATTGAGATGTTTATTTTATTTAATTGATTGATTTTTTATTTATTTTTTAATTAATGGACATTTAGAAAAAGGAGCATGATGAGCATATTTTCTATGTATACATTGATTATCAGTCTTAGAGAAATCATTCTGAAGTTCATTAGCACCACCATCATCAAATAACTAGCTAGTTCGAAAGTTTGGAGCCATAGTAAAAGGTACTACGTAGCTTTCTTTGTAAATTACAAAAAAAGTGAGCTCGACCATTCGTTTGGGACAATGGTAGTATTTAATTATGCTAAATAACTACAGTAGCTAGTTCGAAAGTTTGAAGCCATAGTAAAAGGTATTTAATTAATTATTCTTTTTCATGTCGAGAAATAATAATCTAAAACAAAAGCTTAGTCGTGGACTAAGTTTCATGTTTTAAAGACCTTTCGCCGGCTGTGCAACCATGAATTTTGCAGTGTCTTACTCAATATAAAATTAACAATCCCTTAATCAAACTTTGCACTCAAATTAAATGAAAATGTTGCAAAATAAAAGTGATAACAATCCCTTAATCAAACTTTGCGCTCAAATTAATTAAATGAAAATGTTGCAATATAAAAGTGAAGCATGAATTGTGAAAATGTTGCAAAATAAAAGTGCAAGCAGGAATTTTGTAGCATCATCGTCCACATGATAAAAAAAATCATCTCAATTGAACTTCGTACTTATATCGATTTAATATTACACAACCATATTATCTGCTCAGAAAATCTAAATATTTTCTAGTATGTGATATTTTCTAACATCATAAAAACCATAGAGATAAAACCGTTAAGCCAATGCAATTGTTGTAACTTTTGTGTGTTTCTGAATGAGGAGGCTTTGGAAAATATTGAATCACGTTTACACGTTTTCCTTAAAGAATATTTCGACCCTATAACAGCCAAGGTATCACGAAACTTCTTCTAGGATAAGACAATACCGCACTTGTTCTTTGGCGTAGAAACAAGTATATTATAGAATGTTTTATTTGCTATACTTCGTTAACACAAAGCTCTTAATTTCGTGGGTCTTAGAATCTGATTTTCAACACCCTTATATAGGTGTTGAAACACCCCTTTGGATAGTGAAAATGCCCTTTCATGAAGGGCTGCACCCTTTGGGAAGAGTTGCACCATTTCATAATGGTCACACCTTTTGGAAAATAATTCAAATATTTTCCATGCATGCAATTACGTGATTAGCATATCTAAACATGCAACCACGAAATTAACATCATATATATACTAACATCAAGTATTAATTTCAGCATATATACTATCACTTATCCAACACATAATCCTTTATCACTTTTACATGATCGTGCACTCCGCACCTCCTTAATCACATTATAGTGCCTTAGGATTATAACCGAAACTTTGTATGAATCCAATTACATTAAATGGACAATGATTTCACTTAAATCATCAACATTCCTCCCCCATTTAAGTGTAATCCTTGAATCACTTATTTTAACAATAACAGCCAGAATTATGCATAAAATGAAAATGTCTTGAAGATTGAATTTTCAACTTAGTGTTATATACAACTTATATATTCGAGAATCAGAGTGTCTTAAAAGATTGAACTCTTCAACCCATCTGAATACATAAAAGATACTACACACATAATTCCAAATACATTCTATAATGATTTCCGATACAAAATTAGGCCTTGTATCCTATCCATTCTTGAGTGTATATAGAGCTTAGCCACGACTCTTGAAGCTGCCACACTTCCCACTCATATAGGTGAATCATTTCTTCGTGCACCTGCAAAATGCACTTTATCAAATGATTCATTAAGAATTAACTTCAACCTTAACATGCAGGTTCAAACACATACCTTTGGGATAATTTCCATGTGTTTCAATCTCAAATATAAGCTTCCCAATTGAATTCTGGTTCTAATACAATTAGAAATGAATTTGGTATCCCATATTTGAAGATTCAAAGAGGCTTCAGACCCATCCCAATCACCGACTTTACTACCAAGTCTTTTGCTAATCCCTTGGTCAAATGATCAGCAAGATTATGTTGTGATCTCACAAAATCAATAGAGATTACTCCTTGAGTGATCAGCTCACGGATCGCGCTATGTCTAACGCCCAAGTGTCTTGACTTGCCATTATAAACATGACTATATGCCTTAGCCAAAGTGGCTGCACTGTCACAATGAATTGAAAACGCCGAAATAGGCTTTGGCCACAAAGGAATTTCATAAACCAAATTCCTTAACCATTCAGCTTCTTTACCAGCTGCCGCAAGTGCTATAAATTCCGATTCCATAGTGGAACTCGTAATACAAGTTTGCTTCTTTGAAGCCCAACTTATAGCACCGCCTCCGAGTAAGAAAACCCAACCAGAAGTAGAGGAATGATCCTCTATATTGGTTATCCAACTCGCATCAGAATACCCTTCTAACACCGAAGGATATCCGACATATGTCAAACCAAAGTCTTTGGTTCCCTTTAAGTATTTTAATACACGCCTAACAGCCTGCCAATGATGCGTGCTAGGATTACTTGTGTATCTACTTAATTTGCCTACCGCAAATGCAATGTCCGGCCTTGTGCTAGTCATAGCATACATAAGGCACCCAATTACCTTGGAGTATTCCAACTGGGACACAGCAACACCCGTATTGGGCATGAGTTTTACACTCGAATCATATGGAGTACTGACAGTAGAATAGTCATCACAATGAAATTTCTTTAACACTTTCTCAATGTAATGAGATTGAGTTAAAGTAATGGCATTGTTTTCACGAATGATTTTAATTCCCAAAATCACATCTGCCTCCCCCATATCCTTCATATCGAAGTTTGATGATAAAAATGACTTAGTCAAATCCACTTGTCTTTGATCAGTACCAAAGATAAGCATATCATCAACATATAGACAAATGATGACTCCTTTACCAAAGTCATCGAATTTGCTATACACACATTTATCCGATTGGTTTAACTTAAAACCATTCGATAAAATTACTTCATCAAATTTCTGATGCCACTGCTTAGGTGCTTGTTTTAATCCATACAAGGATTTAACAAGTTTACATACTTTATGCTCATTACCAGGCATAACGAACCCTTCGGGTTGTTTCATGTAAATTTCCTCCTCTAACTCACCGTTAAGGAACGCTGTTTTTACATCCATTTGATGGATCACTAGATTATTTATTGCAGCCAAAGCTATCAATAATCTAATCGTAGTTATTCGCGCAACAGGAGCATAGGTATCGAAGTAATCAATACCTTCCTTTTGCCTAAAGCCTTGAATGACTAATCGGGCTTTATACTTGTCAATTGAACTATCGACTTTCATCTTTTTCTTAAAGATCCACTTGCATCCTAATGGTTTACAACCGTTAGGTAAATCAGCAAGCACCCAAGTGTTGTTTCCCATAATGGAATCCATCTCATCATTGATGGCTTCTTTCCAAAATGCAACATCTTGCGATTTCAAGACTTCCTCGTATGTTTTAGGCTCATCATCAACATGATAGCTATACGAGTATTGAAATCCAACTTCGTCCCTTGATCCTTCAACCAGAAAGGTCTGGAAATCAGGACCGAACGATTTCTTAGTCCTTATCCTCGTGCCTCGACGAGGTTCAAGCGACTCAGGCTCGGGCAAGGTTAATTCCTTGCTTTCAGCCACCTTAGGCACCAGATCCTTGGTCCTAACCATTGATGAAAATCTAGTTTCATCAAATATAGCGTCCCTCGATTCTATGATAGAATGAATTGCTACTGAATCATTCGGCTCAATCACATAGAATCGATATGCCTTGGAATGCACAGCATATCCAACAAAGATGCAATCAATGCCTCTTTCTCCCAAAGTTTTCCTTTTGGGATCCGGTAGTCTTACGACAGCCCGACAGCCCCAAACCTTAAGGTAATTAAGGTTCGGTTTCATTTTGTACCAAAGTTCGTAGGGGGTAACTTTGTTCCTTTTGTTAGGAACCCTATTTAACAAATAGCAAGCCGTTAACACGGCTTCTCCCCAAAATCCATTATTCAGACCCGAATAAGACAACATGGAATTCACCATTTCCTTTAGTACCCGGTTTTTCCTTTCGGATATACCGTTTTGTTGAGGAGTATAAGGAGCAGTAATTTCATGTATAATACCACACGATTCAAATAAAACAGGATCGTAATATTCACCACCCCTATCGGTTCTCAACTTTTTAATCATGCACTCTTGTTGTAGTTCAACTTCAGTTTTAAATACTTTAAACTTTTCTAGCGCTTCATCTTTAGTACTTAGCAGAAATACATAGCAAAATCTAGAATAATCATCTATGAAAGTTACTAAGTATTTCTTATTCCCCAACGAAGGTGTAGCATGGAAATCACATAAGTCGCTATGCACAAGTTCAAGCATACAAGATTCACGTTGAACATCTTTAAAAGGCTGCCTAACGATTTTAGTTAGCATGCATGTATTACACTTATCTTCTTCTATGTTCATAGCAGGAATTAATTCAAGTTTGGACATATCAATCATGCGTTTATAATGAACATGTCCTAGTCTAGCATGCCACAATAATGAATCATTCACTTTAGAAGAAACCATAAGAACAGAATCATCAACTTTATTCATAATATTAAGCATAAACATCCCATTACATTGGTATCCAAAACCGACAAACACACCATTCTTAGTCAATACATATTTATTAGATTCATACACTTGTTTATATCCGTACTTGGATAAAACACTACCGGATACAAGATTTTTCCTTATTCCAGGTACATGTAATACATCTAATAATACTAAGGACTTTCCTGAACTGAATTCCAACAACACTTCGCCGCGACCAAGAATAGGGGCTGTTGACTCGTTTCCCATGTAAAGCACTGATCCATCTACAACTGGTTCATAATTTTGAAACCAATGACGATCCTTGCAAACATGCTTAGTAGCACCCGAGTCAATCCACCACGCCACCGAATCATCCTGCACATAAAATGCTTCAGAAACTATAGGGACATAATTTGAATTTACATCTAAATTATGTATAGTAGTCTCACCTTGATTGGTTTCCGGACCCTGGTTATTAGACCTTTGTCCCGAGCGATTATTCATCGTTCCTTTCTTATTCTTGTTCGCACGACAATCACTTTTAAAGTGACCCGCTTTTCCGCATATCCAGCAAGCGCCCTTAGGCTTCTTACTCCCAGCATTATTGCTGTTGTTGTTGTTGTACGGACGCTTTGTCCCTCGGTTCTTATACGAACTCTCCCCTGCTTCCATCATATTGATAGTTGCAGACCTTATCGGTTCCTTGTCCTTGGGTTTTTCACCCTCTTGCGCCCTTAGAGATTCCTCTATGCGCAAGTGACTACCGAGTTGTACTAAAGACAACTCTTCCTTTTTATGTTTCAAGGTGTGTTTGAAGTCTTTCCACGACGGCGGTAATTTGTCTATAATACTAGACACCGAGATGGACTCGTCCATCTTCATATTATGTTGGGTAAATTGACCCAAGATCCGGAGCAATTCATTATATTGCTCCATTACCGGCCTTCCGTCGCACATCTTGTAATTCATAAAATTACCAACTAGGAACTTCTTACTAGAAGCGTCCTCGTCAATGTACTTGGATTCAAGGCTATCCCAAAGGGCCTTAGCAGACTCCACGTTTTGATAGATATCGAAGAGAGAGTCAGACATACCGTTTAATATATGCCCACGACATATATAGTCGTCGTTTTCCCATTTGCAGCGTTTCCGAGTTTCCTCCGGCGATTCGTTGTCCGCTGCTTCCGGTTGTGGAGTACTTAGAACGTACACCACCTTCAATGTTGTTAGCAAGAAATGCATCTTCTTTTGCCACCTTCGAAAGTCTACGCCTTCGAACTTCTCCAATTTTCCGAATTTGCTGTTCATCTCACGAACCGACTCCATCGTTCAGAATAGGAAATATTCTTTAAGATTGTTGTAACTTTTGTGTGTTTCTGAATGAGGAGGCTTTGGAAAATATTGAATCACGTTTACACGTTTTCCTTAAAGAATATTTCGACCCTATAACAGCCAAGGTATCACGAAACTTCTTCTAGGATAAGACAATACCGCACTTGTTCTTTGGCGTAGAAACAAGTATATTATAGAATGTTTTATTTGCTATACTTCGTTAACACAAAGCTCTTAATTTCGTGGGTCTTAGAATCTGATTTTCAACACCCTTATATAGGTGTTGAAACACCCCTTTGGATAGTGAAAATGCCCTTTCATGAAGGGCTGCACCCTTTGGGAAGAGTTGCACCATTTCATAATGGTCACACCTTTTGGAAAATAATTCAAATATTTTCCATGCATGCAATTACGTAATTAGCATATCTAAACATGCAACCACGAAATTAACATCATATATATACTAACATCAAGTATTAATTTCAGCATATATACTATCACTTATCCAACACATAATCCTTTATCACTTTTACATGATCGTGCACTCCGCACCTCCTTAATCACATTATAGTGCCTTAGGATTATAACCGAAACTTTGTATGAATCCAATTACATTAAATGGACAATGATTTCACTTAAATCATCAACATAAACGTGAAAACACGTTTTTGCAATACATATTATAATTGCTACACTTTGAACTGTGTGCTTTTTGACTTCGTTAATCAGGATGATATAGATGTGTCAACGTTGTCTTGCGAGAGATCATATAGGCGGGGCAAAAAATTACTATGCTATTTTTAATAAAGAGAAGAATTTATAAGTAAAAAAGATGATTTTACTCTCATAGTCTCATTGGCTAGAGAATGTGAGCGCCATGAGCCAAAATATTGGAGCTATGTGTTGAATTGAATGTAACTCTTAAGGTGAATGAAAATGAAACTGTGGAGATTGATCATTTATCAAAGGTCATGTTAAGTTTTCCATACCACTTGGTGTGGACCTCCGTCTCACATTAACTTTTTAACCAAAAAATAAAATTCAAATGTTGATCGACTTGAAAAAAAGAAATATTATAGTTTTTGGATGTCTCAACTTAATATACCCTCTAAAAAAATACTATATTTTTTACTTTCAAAGTATAATTTTATTTTATTTTATTTACATACTTTTAAATTTTACATACAATTACTTTATCTTTTAAATTTGAAATATATTTTTAGCTTTACTTTTTTGTGAAAAAGTTAAAGAACCTAAACGATTTTTACTTAGGCTGGGATTGTTTTAGGAGAACGTATTTGTGTATGCGTCAGCGACTCAGAGCTGATACATTCTTCTTCGTCTATAAATACTGCTTATTAATTTTCCCGCTGAGAATCTCGGATTTCTCTATCAATGGAAACCCTAGCATTCTCTTGTCAAATTCCTCTTTCCTCTCCACGCCGATACACCTGCAGAGTCACCTTCAGCACACCTCGCACAGTCAAATGCTCCTTCTCGCCTCCATCCTTAGGTCAGTCCTCTATTTCTTCTTCATTTTTCATTTTCATTTTCGTGTAATAAAGACTTCAGTCGTTTAATCCATTTCGATTTTTACCTGTTTTTTTTCTCTATTATACTTTTTTTTAATTGGGCGTTTGGGAGGGAATTACGGTTTTTTTTTTTTACCTTTGAGGTTTATGTAATGGTGAAACTCAGCCGTGCTAACTCGAGGAACATATTAACATTTCGTATTTTTACTTTGTATGACATCCGCATCGTAAATATCAATATGGTTGCAGTGGACCAATCTGCCAAGTTCAAAGAAGCTGCTAAGCAGGGGAATTTGATCCCTGTGTACAGGCCCATTTTCTCTGACCACTTAACTCCAGTTCTCGCATACCGGTGCCTGGTGAAGGAAGATGAGAGGGATGCCCCTAGTTTTCTTTTTGAGTCTGTTGAGCCCGGTCTCAAAGCTTCCAATGTCGTAAGTATTCTATTCTCCCATTTGCATTTTCTTTAATTACCTCGTATTGGTTTATTACAACGTATAAAGTTACAGAGATTTTGGGGTTTGGTTAATTGATCAGGAATTTATTATGTTATGTGAACCTGTTAAAACTTCGATCTGTATGGCCTTGTGATCAACGTCCCTTTTCATCCTACTCATCTAAAGAGAACTAGCTCCTCATAACCTATCACAACCCTGACAAGAAATACTTAACTCGAGACCTACTGATGTTTTACCTTGTATATCTGCACCTGGCCATATATTCTTGGCTATCCTTTTCCTTTTCAACCCGTAAAGATAAAAACAAGAAAATAGAATCTTATAGTTGTAGAGGAGTTGTGTGATTGGCCTTTTTATATTCTTGCTGTTTTTAATTCTTATAGATCATCAATCTTTGAAAATAAATGTGTTCCTCTTATTATTTTTTTTTGTATGTGTGTGTTGCATTAACTAATCTTCAGTAAATTTTCCTAGGGACGCTTTAGTGTTATTGGGGCTCAGCCAACAATGGAAATTGTCGCAAAAGAGAACATGGTGACAATAGTTGATCACCATGAGGGAAAGAGGACAGAGGAGTTTGTGGAAGATCCAATGGTTGTTCCTCGCAGGATTATGGAGAAATGGAAACCACAACGCATTGATGAGCTTCCTGAAGCATTTTGTGGTATAGATATAACATTTGTGCTGAGGTTTGGTATTTTTTTTATTTATAAGTATGACACACACATTTAAATACACATTATGTTAACAAAGAAATAACCCTGATTGTGACAATTTTTGTGAGAACTACCTCTAATAATGAGAGATAACACCTGGACTCAGGATCAGTAAAAGCAGATTGGCAATTAGCAATACCCTTTAATGTTGCACTGCTATGAATCTAATAAGCAGTATGTTGTTTCACTAAGCATTATCTAGTAACTATTTTTGCCACATCTTCTACGATGATATCAGTTGCCATAGGTCTAGAATGACAAAGTTCCTGACTAGATTTTATGCTATATTCTGTGTTATCTTATTCTGTGCACTTGGATTTCAACTGTTTATAGTGATGGCATGACTTTGCCATCATATCTTAATTAACTCTCTCACTCTTGTCATGGACTGTTGTTTCAACAAAGGTTGGGGCTTACGTTTTTTTTGCGTTTTGATTTCTAATCTCATAAGAGACAAATTTATCTTTTGGATATGAAGTAGACCACATAACTCTTGCAAGTGACTGTATTGTTCATCCTTTCTTTCATCACCATTAGAGAATTTCAATTTTAACTCACTGTAAAAATGGCGCTTTACGAAGATATGAATGCGCCATTTTTTTTCAAGATGATCTATCGCCATTTTTTTTCAAGATGATCTATCATATGTTAGATATCATAATTTATTTAATGTACTGATTTGACTATTACATATTCTGCATGACTTACATAGATGATGTCTTAAATTACAATTGTAAGTTAAAGATCTTGAAACTGAAATTTCTCTTAGATCCAACATTTGCTTTCACTTAAAACTAATAAGATACATTGACATTATATCTTCTCACAAACAGGTGGTTGGGTTGGTTACTTTTCATACGATACAGTGCGTTATGTAGAACAGAAAAAGCTTCCATTCTCCAAAGCTCCTAAGGATGACAGAAATCTTCCTGACATTCATCTGGGACTTTATGATGATGTCATAGTGTTTGATCATGTGGAGAAGGTTTCTTCCTGCTCCCCTGAAATTATTTAAGTCATACAATGCACTAGCATCTCAGATCTTAACCGATCTCTGTTTTATATTATCATAAAAGCTGCCTTTTATCTGTTTTCTCAACTCCTTACCTGTATTTGATAGAGCTGGTTCATGAAACTTTGTGGTGTGGTTAATATGAATATAAAATTAGTGAGAAGAAAAAATTCTATAACATACTTCCACCTTTGCCATATGTTTTTCATGTTTTCTCCATTTGATTTACATTCTCTTATAAATATATCGTTTGCCAGTAATTCTATGGGAATACCTTTCTGGCTCTAATTTATTTCACCATGTCTAATTCATGTTTAACTATCTAATTTCTAAATCTAGTTATTTTTCTACACCCTACTTATTAAGTGTTTGGTCATCTCATACTTTCCTCTCAGAAAGCATATGTAATACATTGGGTGAGGTTGGACCAGTTTTCTTCTGTTGAGGAAGCCTATGATAATGGGATGACCAGATTAGCAGCTTTAGTTTCGAGGGTGCATGACATAGTGCCGTAAGCGACATACATCAGTTTTTTCCACTTCATTTCTATGTTGGCCTTGTATTTTGACTTAACATTTAGGTTTCGGCATAAGAAAGTTTTGTTTATATTCCCTTATATTTATATTGTTAATGCAGTCCGAAGCTAGCTGCCGGTTCCATCAAATTATACACTAGTCTTTTTGGCCCTTCTTTGAGCAAATCCACCATGACAAGTGAAGAATACCAGAAAGCAGTGATGCAAGCTAAGGAACACATCTTAGCTGGGGATATCTTTCAGATTGTGCTCAGTCAGCGGTTTGAACGTCACACTTTTGCAGATCCCTTTGAAGTGTATAGAGCATTAAGAATCGTCAATCCAAGTCCTTATATGACTTATTTACAAGTCCGTTAAGTCTTCCATGAAAGTTTTTAATTCACGTGGGGCTCTTTTTTTCAATTCACGTGGGTCTCCTTTTTCCTTTTTCTTATCATTTACAAATATATCATTGGCTATTAGGCAAGAGGTTGTATCCTGGTTGCTTCAAGTCCTGAAATTCTTACTCGAGTTAAGAAGGTAATCACTGCCCTCTAAGTGCAAAATTGTTTTATGCATATTCTATTAAATTTCGTTTTTCTAGTATTTTCCTCTGACTTCGGTTTTTATATTTCCAACCTGAAGGAAATCAGGCCCTTTATATATATATATATGTGTGTGTGTGTGTGTGTGTGTGTGTGTGTGTGTGTGTGTGTGTGTTTATATACCTCTATGAATTTTGATAAACAATTATTGAAGTATCCACGACCACGAGGCTTAAACCCTTAATATTTACCTTCAGTTCATGAGATCAATTGGGCTATTATTTGTTAAGAAAATGACGTCGGAGCTATAATGCTCTTCTTTTAGCTATATTATCCAACTCTTCTATTGTCAAATCTTCTCACGTTCATTAGAAAAATCCCCACATTTCAATCTTTCGTTATTATCTATTGACTACTAAGAGGCTACTGACTGCTCAATAAAGTTCGAATTTTCTTTTATTTTAGACCAAGATTAGTTTCTTACCTTCCATAGATTTCAAGCTGTTAATTTGTCTCCAATTTCCATCCTTCATGCTCCATTTATCATTATTATTTTTCTCTTTGTACTTATTGTGATTGACAGGGTAAGATTACTAATCGACCACTGGCTGGAACTGTTCGGAGAGGCAAAACACCCAAGGAAGATTACATGTTGGAAAATCAGCTTTTACACGATGAGAAACAGTGTGCAGAACATATTATGCTTGTTGACTTAGGAAGAAATGATGTTGGAAAGGTTCCTCTCTTCTCTTATACAATACTCCCTCCATTTCAATATTCTTGGTTCTCTAACTTTTCTCTTCTATTTGCAATTTCATTTTTCTTGGTAGTTTAACTTTTCTCTTCTGTTTCCAATTTACTTGTTTTATGTTTTCCAGAATTCCAGGCAATGTTATGTTTATGATCCCTATTTTACCCCTATCATTTTGTCACTTTTCATTTCCTAGAACATGAAAAAAAAACTGGTAAATATTGCCATATTCTTCTATTTCTTAATTCTTGTGCACAATTCTAAATGTACAAGTATCCTAGTAATAGTGTTCATGCTAGAGTAGAATCAGATTTTAAAGTAGTTATGAATGAACTGTAAAAGAAATATTTTCTTAGAAAACTGGAGTGTGATTTGGCTAATGCAAGAAAGTATATTAGACATCTAGTATTGATTTTTTTCATTAAATTGGGGATTTATATGGTGTTCACTTTTTAAAATTAAGGAGCATATTACGAAGACTATTTTTTCTATGCAGGTGTCAAAATCTGGTTCTGTGAAGGTTGAGAAACTCATGAATGTAGAGCGATACTCACATGTCATGCATCTCAGTTCCACCGTATGTACCTTTCTTAGAAATTATCTTTATTGTAAACATATACTTAAAGCATTTGAGTGTCATAGGCACTCTTGAATCTTGATAAAATAGAAGTAGGTTAGCTTCCAACATAGATGAAAAATTATTGGAAGTATCTATTGGACGCCAGGATGATAAATGTTAGCTGCGAAAAGTAATGAAAATTTCAGAGATTTTTTGTGCTCTAGCAAATTCATCATGAATTTCCAAAGTTGGTGTTTGTTTTATTTCTTTCATTGTTTAAAGAAAATTTCCATCTTTATCTGACCTTGTATATTTACTCCCACTAATCGTTTGTATATTCTGGTGTTGTGTTGTTTCATATTGACTAAAAGGTTACTGGTGAGTTGTCCTCTAGTTTAACCAGTTGGGATGCTCTACGAGCAGCATTGCCTGTTGGAACAGTTAGTGGAGCCCCAAAGGTTGGTCAATCAACTTTCTTTAATCACAAGTTATATATGCTTATTCATGCTCCTTTGTACTATTGTAAATTTCTGTATTCTAATTTGGTAATTACACATTATTTTGATAAATGGCTATTTCTTATCCATGCTTAATAATTATCTTTTTCAAAACTGATCACTGTCCAATCTCTTGGCTGAAGCCCTTTCAATTTCATAGTAAACGGGCTGAAGAAATCAGTTTGTGCCTTACATTTGAATAGTTTGTTGATAAATATTTTAGATGCTTTATACCCACGACTTTTTTTTTCGAAACATAAGGTTTTCCTTTCCATTTTTTTATTCGAGTTCTGAAACAAGCTTTAGGTTTTAATTGTGGGTATCTAGCTCACTTCTTGTCCCACGTGTACATTCATTTTGTATTTCTGTTCATGTATTGCATTCACCTTGTTCTTATCCAAATTGAGCTTTACTGTAAATAAGATACTCTTCCCTTCATCTTGGAGTATTGTATCTTGATGATTATGCGCTCAAATTATTCTCTCTTTACACCATACCTATAAATGTCTATTGTGTTGATCATACTATTATTGTTATTCCAAGTTCAACTCATTTTCCTCGCTGCTTTCTGAGAAAAATGATTTTGCACCCCATGTAAGTATAAGTGAACATTATGCATACAGATGTTCCTCATGAATAGTAATGTGCAGGTGAAAGCCATGGAATTGATTGATCAGCTCGAAGTTACAAGACGTGGGCCATACAGTGGTGGATTTGGTGGCATTTCATTCACGGGAGATGTGGATATTGCCTTGGCCTTGAGAACACTTGTATTCCCTACTAATATGCGATATGACACAATGTACTCTTACAGGGATGGAGAGAAGCGACGAGATTGGGTTGCCCATCTCCAAGCTGGGGCAGGTATAGTTGCAGACAGTGATCCAGCTGACGAGCAGAGGGAGTGTGAAAACAAGGCTGCTGCTCTTGCTCGGGCAATTGATCTTGCTGAGTCTTCATTCGTCGATAAGTAGTGTCACCATAATTTCCTTTTTCTGACTTTCTTTTGTTCAACCCTTTTGATACTATACTACATGCCCAATCCTACAGCTATTTAACTTTCCTTCCCATCTTCGTACTCAACCTGCAAAGCTATAAATTACAGTAAATTATTATGGAGAGTGCAACCGGCAATTCAATAAAATATTGTTTAGTTATCCCTTTTGGGGAATTATGGATAGTTGGTTTATTTGATGGAATTATGGTTATAAGAGCAATGGTTTTGTATGCTTCATTAAAGTTCACTTATGTTTATTAATGTTCAATTATTATGGTGCACAATAATGCCTTATCGATCAAACAACAATTTTATCTTCTTCACATTTAAATTACCTTCCAAAAGTAATCAAAAACTACAACCCTTCAACCAAAATTATTCACTGCCGATTTCACAAGAAAAGTTGCCTTCTTTGTACAACTTCAACTAAACTTAGTATGTTTTGGAAGGGAAAATTGGAGGAGCTACACTTGGTTGTTGTGCTGTGACCTTCATTGGAAGACTTAGAGGAAAGGGCACTTAATTTACAATCATTCTCGATCATTCTTGATAATTTTTGCTTTCGATTGTTTTGCTGGACTATCATCACTGAAACATTCAGTATCTCATATTCTCGATTTAAGGTGTGAGTATGTCTAAGACTGCATTTGATTTAGTATTTTTCCCACAAAAATAAAAAAGCGTCATGTAGATGATAAATGCATTTTCAATGATATGATAAACAAATGGTAGGAAAGAATTTACATTTATTGTAAGAAAAAAAAAAATAAAAGACCAAGTTTGAGTCATGAAGTATGATATTATCCTATTCTTAAATTTTAAAAATTTACGAGTATAGAATAAAGAAGAAAAAAGGAAAATATTAAAAAGAAATAAAATATACTAGCAGGTAGGGTTGGGATAAGGTATATGATTGTACTGACAATAATAATATTGTACCGAAAATTTCGTTATTAAAAAAATCCATACCGTTATTGTATCGAAAATTTCGGAATACCGATATCGGTATACCGAAATGTTAATATCAGAAGAACCCATATCGATAACGTACTGAACTTTCGATATACCGAAAATACTGATATACCAAATCATATCGAAATTTGTATTATCGAATTATACCAAAAATATTTATATACCGAATTATATTAATTTTTTTTATACTAAAATATATATAAAAAACAAAATATCGAATTATACCGATTATTTTCGGTATATCAGTATATTCTAAAGTGGGAATGTGACTTTTTAGTCACAATTGATAAAGAGATGAGTTTAAAGTCCCCATCTATAAAAGTGTGAGTTTTTTACACCAATTGAACATAAAATGTCTCTTATACCCTTACTATTTAAATAAATCCAAAATAAACAAAAACAATCTCAAATAAAATAAAAACAAAATCAAAATAACTTGTGGGGCCCACGAGATCAGATTTTTTGTTGAGTTGAGGGTTTGGTGTAGGTTTAATTGTGCATTCATATCCCCCATATTCATCATCCAAACCTACCAAAAAAATTTCAAAACTCTCTCAAAATTCTCTCAAAAAAATTCCATCATGTTGCCCCGTTAAATTCTGGAAAAAGCCGTCGGATATACGCGTGCCTCAACGAGCGAAAACGAGAGGTACGTGTTCAAGTTTTTTTGATTTTTATTTTCTGCGTCTGTTGCTCGATGGGTTGCTCGATGGTACGCTCCATCGAGTAACCCATCGAGTAACTATGAATTTATGAAGCGAAACATTACTCGAAATGAGGTTAATCGAACTGAGGTTACCCGAAATGCCTTCGAGTAGTTTTTCGATTAACCCTAATTTCAGTAACATGTTTCGACTAACCTCATTCCAGGAACACTGATTCGAGTAATGTGAGATTACTCGAACTGATGAGGTTACTCGAATGGAGGTTACTCGAATGGAGGTTACTCGAATGACCATCCTGTTACTCGAATAAAACTGTCCATCCTGTTACTCGATGGAACAGTCCATTCGAGTAACATGGCCTGTTTTTTGCCAAAAAATGCATTTTTCGTATTTTTTGGTTTGTTTCGTCGATTTATATGGATATGTTTTATTAGTTAACCTAATTCAATAATGTTTTTTGTGAATGTAGATGTCGAATCAACGAATCACGATACGTTACGGTGGTCGTTGGGAACGAGCGGTCTACGTCGACGGGATAGATATGTGCCTTTTCTTCAGGAGGGATCAACTTACCCTCGATGGTCTTGTGAGACAGATTCGTGCCGTTTTGCGCCCTCCGCCGAATATCGAGTACATGTTGTTCATCTTAACACGAGGCATTGATTTTAGGAGCGTGCGGTGTCCTTTGCTTAGCGACGACGATGTATCCCGCATGCTAGACGAGCAAAAGGACGATTGTTTCATTTTCGTCACCGAGATGCTAGAGGAGGCACAACCAAATGCCCCCGAGGTGAATATTCCAGAAGTGGATCCGGATGTACCGACCGAGGGCGAGAGGCATGCTGAGAATTCCGAGGACGACGAAGAAGCTCGTCAGACCGATCTGTTGCAGTCGTTGACCACTGAATGGACAGAATGGATTAGACAGCCGCGGGTCATCACAAATATTCTGTCACGCCGTAATCTGTCCTCGAGTTCTAGTGTGGGAGCCGGCGAGCATCCCGAAGCAGCTCAGAATGCTCAGAATAATCCAATGCGCAACTGGATCATTCCACTGCCGGAGTTTGACCCCGCGGTTCCATTGCGATCGGTCGAGCCTCCCGAACTGGTGTATGGTCACATTGCAGTCGGCTCGACATTCCGAACGAAATCGGATCTGAAGATAGCGGTGGGGATGTATCACATGGAGCATATGGTGGAGTGTGCCACTAAACGCTCGACCACTGAACGGGTAGCGTTCGTCTGCAAGCAAGGTTCTGAGAAGTGCCCGTTCAAATTGTGTGCTACTGGGAATGACGAAACACTCTGGAAGATTACGAGGCTGAACTTGAATCACGAGTGTGTCAATGATTTGAGTCGGACTGCCGATCGTCACGTGTCGAGCAAGGTTGCCGCTACTTACTTTGCACGTCAGCTAGTCGACGATGAGATCACACTGAAGCCGAAGACGATGATTTTTGATCTGAGGAGATTGTACGGAGTAGTGATCGATTACAGCTTCGCCCTGCGGACGAGGAACCTGGCCGTTGAAATGAGGTACGGCAACTATCAGGATTCATATCAGATGGGTCTGGGTCTGCTCGTCGTGTTCAGGTTTGTTCTTCGTACCTAATATTGTGTCGTCATTAGTTTGAGTAAAGACCTAATACCGCGTCTTTGTGTGCAGGTGTGTACGAAATGTAAGGGCGTAGGACATAACATACGCAACTGCAAGGCTTACATCCCTCCTGCAGGCGTTGATTTGAATGTCCCTCCGGAAGCCTCAGGAACGCAAGAATCGGGTCGAAGAAGGCAGAAGAAAAAGTGCAGCATTTGCAGAATCGAGGGACACACAAAAACAAAATGTCCGATGCGTGTGGATTGAGGGATCTTCTTGTGTTTGGTTGATTTGTTATCGTGTTTCTCGTTACATCGTATAACTAGGATTGATTTGTTATCTTGTTTCTGGATATATGCAGTGTGTTTCTTTGGATATTTGCGGTTGTTGTTATACCTGTGATTTGCAGGTTAGGGGATGTAAAAAAACAGAAAAGGCATTCTGCATATTCTGTACACCATCGAGTAACCTAATTCGATTAACCCCATCGATTAACCTAATTCGAGTAACCCAATCCTGTAACCAATTCGATTAACCCCATCTTGTAACACCATCGATTAACCTATTCGAGTAACCCCATCTTGTAACCCATTCGAGTAACCCCATCTTGCAACCTATTCGAGTAACCCCATCCTGTAACCAATTCGATTAACCCCGTCTTGTAACACCATCGATTAACCTCATCTTGTAACCCCATCGATTAACCAATTCGAGTAACCCTATCTTGTAACCCTGCATTCGATTAACCCTTCATTCGATTAACCCTTTCGAGTACATTAGGGTTTCCATCGAGTACATTAGGGTTACCATCGATTAACCCAATTTTGTAACCCATCGATTAACCCAATTCTGTAACATATTAACCCAATTTTGTAACCCTATTTTCGAGTAACCCAATTTTGTAAACCTATTTTCGAGTAACCACATCGATTAACCAGTTCGATTAACCTATTCGGTTAACCCTACCTTCGATTAACCCTGCCTTCGATTAACCCTTTCGAGTACATTAGGGTTTCCATCGAGTACATTAGGGTTACCATCGACCAACCGTTCGAGTAACTAAGAATGCCCATCGACCAACCATGAACAGGACCCATTTTTTTCAATTTTAAGGTCGTTCGTCAATTTCTAATTGTGTTTTTGCGTATGTAACTTCATTTTAATGATAAAAAACATTCATTAAACATGTTTTGATGTTCAATTTTGGAGTTCTAATCCATAACATCTCAACATTGAACAATATCATAGTTTGTTTGTTGTAAACTTACTTAAGATATTTAGAAAATATGACTAATGTTCCACGTTTCACTTGTTTTCACTCTAAACGAATCGATTGATTATCTAAACTGTTTTAATAATGTTTTATTGCTCTAAATTGAACTTATTAG
Organism: Euphrasia confusa; assembly: GCA_954870475.1. NCBI lineage: Eukaryota > Viridiplantae > Streptophyta > Magnoliopsida > Lamiales > Orobanchaceae > Euphrasia > Euphrasia confusa. The sequence continues at coordinate 10,058,975 of OX940951.1, read as the reverse complement.
TGCAAAAAACAACTTAATTATCCAAAAAAAGGCCAAAAAATACTAATTTTGAAAGGTTAGTCGATGGTTAGTCGATGGTCGTTCGAGTAACATTCCATCGACCAACCTTGGAGATTTATGATTACAGGATGGCAATTCGAGTAACCTTTTCCTGTAACCTATTTCGAGTAACCCAATTCCAGTAACCCTTTCGCTTAACCATTTCGAGTAACCCTTCGATTAACCATTTCGACTAACCTTTTTTAAGTACTCTTGCAGATTCAGGCCTCATTCTACGTTACTCGATGGACCTGTTCTTGATTACTCGATGGTTACTCGATGGAACAGTCCATTCGAGTAACCTCTGGGCAGAATGAAAAATGACTTTTTTACACATTTTTAAACCCAAACCTGCAACATTCTAACCAAACATTCAATATACCAAACATCCAATACAAAAATACCAACAATACTAAACAATATTTCATCCAAAACAAGTCTAATACCAAACAATACTAAACAAGTCTCTAAAGTGTCGAAAATAAATAATCCTAACGATACTCTTCATTTGTTACCCCTTCCCGAGCTAACCAAAAAATCATCCTAGCAATATATGCACGGTACTTTGTGATGTAACCAATGTCAATAGTCTTATTCTCGTGAGTCATTTTCTTGTTGACTAAGCGATCCAGGTACATGCAACAGATCGGCCCACACGAGCTCCCGTCCTCTTGCGATATTTGTTGCTCCGTGGGCATTAGCTCAACTTTGAAAGCACACGTCTTACGCTCCCTGAAAAATAAAAGATTGAAAGCACACGTCAATATCATATAAGAAAAAAGATAAAACTACGAAATGAATTAAATGATTGAATCATACCTCATCGAATTTTGTTGCCACCAGTTTGCGCTTTTCAACAGTCGAGGCAACAAATCTGTGATTGGCTTAAGCTGTTTAACCCTGATCTTGGGATTCGGGAGAGTATGCAACAAGGAATCATACACTTCGACAGTCCAGGTGTCGAAATCAATGACCGCCACGATCCAGTGAATGTTATCCAAGTTGCAAATCAAGGCCGCCTTACATACAAACAATGAAAATATAAGAAATCAGAGAAACCGAAGTTTATTAAAATTCATTTAACATACCTTACAGATATTGTACCAACTACGTTGTCCACCACCCGGACCCGATACAGTTTGTCTCAAATCCAGAGGTGGTATCCAATTCTTGTATCTCTGCTCGAAATTATCCGACTTCCCTGTATGCCTCAGTTTCCCGTATTCACGACACATAGTTTGCTTTGGAAAGGACATAAATTATGTCAGTAAAAACATAATAAAAATATAAAATATAACAAACATAGATAAAAGAAATTCACTTACAAAGAAGTCGGGACCAAAGATCTGGTGCGTAAAGTCGTGCACGTGCGCCTTCACCCCTTCTTTGTTTCTGAGTTTTTGTCTCAGAAAAGCAACATACAAGTCGAGTACCTGAATATTAACAGGTTGTTAAGATTTAAACATAAATTAATAAAGTTAAAATTTATAATATTACCTGAGAGGTGAACCAAACGGAGGGACTTTCGACATCGTCGAAGAATTTCTGATCAAGGATCAAATCATCACAGCACCTCACCTTCACGCAGGAATCGGGCCCCGACTGTCTGTACACCTTGTACATCTGCGCGCTTCTTAAACTGCGATCCTTACTAAAATCTTGGATGAAAGGGCTACGCAAGTACTTGGAAGGCATAACAACACGAGGTCCGAGGCTGCTCTCCCCGTCATCCTGCTCGTCATCATCCTGCTCCACGTCGCCCTCATCCTCGTCAGTGAAGCACACCTCATCCTCGTCAGCCTCCTCGTCATAAGCAGCTGGCTCTGAGAAGATATCAAAGTTCCTCTCAGGATAGCTCTCGACATCGACCACAACAGCTGGTCTCGGCGTGCTGGACATCCCTAGATCAAAAGGAACAATCGACGGAGGCGTGCGGTAGCTGGAGGACTCAAATGGATAGGCCGGTGGCGGCATCTGGGGGCCCTGAAATCCATAGGCCGGTGGAGGCATCTGGTAACCCTGGAACCACGTGTCAAATGGAAATACAGGAGGCACCGGGGGCTGCTGCCTACAGTAACGCATCCATGCCTCAGCGTCTGCATATGAATACCGAGGGTCAGGCATCGCCGACGTCGAGAATCGAGCTGGTGCTCTGCGCGAAGAAGTCTCCTGAATGTCCTCGCAGTGGTAGGAATGACGAGGAGGTGAACTCCGAGGGGGAGAGGAAGGCTCTTCGTACACTGGCCTCGAGGGATAAGGCCGTGGCTGAGAGTGACGACTGAAGCCGAAGAATGCCTTCATTTTAGAGAACAAGTTCTCCGTGACGCTCTCCGTGACATGCCTCACGATGTGAGTCGTGAATCCCTTCTCGGATGTGTCGAACAATATCCTCTCGAAGTCACTCCGACGATAAATAGGTGGATCATCGTCCACCACTGTCTCAGATGCAGGTCCAGCTCGAGACTCAGGAGGAGTGGCATGTCGAGGAGGCGGAGAATCATGTCGAGGAGGAGGAGTGGCATGTCGAGGAGGCGGAGAATCATGTCGAGCTCTCCGAGATGTACGTCTCTCTGCTGAAGAGCTGGGCGTGATATCGTCACGCGTGCGGACATGTGTCGTCGCCTTCTTGAATGTCTTGGCCACGCTTTCGGCCACACGGTCCACAAGCTTCTTCTTCTTCTTCTTCTCCATCTGCTTCTTCGGTGCAGGTGCTCGTGCCGGCCCCGCTGCGTGAGCTAAGCGGACGGGAGGCTGGTACGGGAGGCCATACAACTCACCGGCCTCAGTCAAACTCCTGTAATACAACATCTCCTCCTCCTCCGGTGTCGGTGTGAGGGTCTCGTGCACTTCAAGCTAAAAGAAAACAATAACAAAATATTTATTAGATATTCGATAAGATTATTAATTCAAAATTATTAACGAAACAGATTGACGGTTACCTGCTCATCCTCGAAGTAATCAGCGAAATCGAAGTTAGTCTTCCTCGGCGTCCAATGCAAAAACCGGGGCCTTTGCGTCACTCCGCTCCGGGTACCGCACAGTCTCCCTAAAGGAGGAAAGGCCTCGAAGGCCCAACACTGGAAGGCCCAAACTGGACCGTAAAAGTGATAAGCAGGTTTGTCCACCTGATCAGCTGCCATCCCAGCAGTGCTGATGTAGTGCGAGAAGTTCTGGAACGTATAAGAACCCCAAGGAAACCACTCCCAGCCATCGTTGTCCTCCACCAGTGTCCAGACCCAGTTCTCGACATCCAATTTCTCTCGACCAATCAGAATGAAGTAGAGAATCAGGATGTTGGCAACCTTGAAATAATCACCTAGCTCGTGGCCCATCCGCTGATCCTTGAACGAACTGAGCAGTGCTTCAATCTTCATCACTCTGCATCGGAATAACCTCCGATGGATGCCTGTACTGGGAGCGACATGACCTTGGTCTGAGGGATTGAAGTTACTATCCCCAAAGCTCAGGCCGGTGATCAGGGCGTATTCTTGTGCTCGGAACTTTACGATACGATCCCCTATAGCAAACCAGTGCTCAAACTCCGGTATTCTGCTTTTGCTAACGATCTCTCTCGATAGCAGCTTGTGCAGAGGTTTGTTCGATCGGTCTGCACTGGAAATGGGAAAGAACTGACTGAACAGAAACGTCTGTTCGTACTCCGCGAGGCCATCTTCCCCACCCACATCCCTCAGTGTATCTTGTACGATTTTCAGTACACCGCGTCGATCTCCGCAATTTATCGCTCTCGAAATGTTGACGAAATCCGGTCTCCTCCATCGGAAACCAGCCTGCACAAATGGAGAAGAAGCAATTAAAAACATATCAATAGGATCAAAAACAAAAAAAAAACAAAAAAAAAGGTTTCTGCCTCCATCGACCAACCTATTTCGAGTAACCCCATCGACCAACCTATTTCGAGTAACCCCATCGACCAACGTTTTCGAGTAACCACATCGACCAACCAAATCGACCAACCAATCTGACTAGTCGATGAGGTTAATCGAATTGGTTGCTCGATTGGTTGATCGATGGGGTTAGTCGATGGCACTAATCGACTGCCATCGACCAACGCGTTCGAGCAGTCAAGAACACATTTCAGAAATCAGAATTTCAGACAATTCAACTCAAATTACAGTTCTAAATCACTTATAACACTAGTAAGAACTCAACCAAGCATCTAAAGCACCATATAATCCATCACATTGCTCGAATTCTCGAAAAAAAAATCGAAAAAAAGGGTTTCGGATTTGGGATTTACCGGCGGTTGGAGCAGCGGTTCTTCTTGTTGTTGTTCTTCCTCATGCTCGGAATCAGATGGTGTCGCCGACGATGACATTGCTCCGGTTGATTCGATTGAAAAAAAAAAACGGTGACGGGGGCGGGCGGGTTTCCGGAAGAGAAAGAGAGAAAAGAGAGAAAAAAAAGTGGGGACCAATATTATTTTTATTTCTTGTCTTTTTCTTTTACTTTCAAGGGTATAATAGGTACTTCAAATGCAATTGGTGTAAAAAACTCATGCTCTTATAATTGAGCACAAAAAACTCACAATTCTTACTAACTTGACCAAAAATCCACAGGCCTCTATTCTAAAATACCAAAATATTAATAAAATTATATGAATACCGTACCGAAAATTATTGATACTATATCATACCATATCGAAAATTTTAATATACCGAAAATTTAGTATTTTTTGACATTTTTCAGGTAAAAAATTACCCTAAAAACATTTCGGCATTTTTGGATATTTTTTCCACCCCTACTGGTAGGCAAGTAATGAAATTACTAATTGGAATTGAGAAAACAACAAATTACTAATTGGAATTGAGAAAAGAGCAATAAAGGATAATGCCAAAAACGAATAAAAAAAAAAACAGAAGCAGAAAGAAAACACGTGCCCAATTACAATTAAGTACTGTAGAAAGGATGGTAAAAGCAAAAAACGAAGCTTGACTCGTGACTCTTCATCTTCACATTTCTCACATTTTTCATTTTCTTTGACTCCCTCTTCCTAGACAAAAAAACCCTCAATTTCTGAGGAAAATCCCCAATTTTTTTGTCACCCTCTTATCATCAAAATCAGTTTCTTCTTCACCAGGTGAGATTAATCCTTCTGCAATTTCAGTTATTTCCAAGTTTCCTCTGTATTTAAGCTTCTGGACTCTCCTGATTTTGGAGGAGACTTTAATTTTCTATTTTTTAGTCTTGGATTCACCTTGTTAATATTTGGTCAGTTCTTGTATCGTGTTCATGTTTTTGTAGATTTGGGAAAACAGTAAACTTGGTAAACTAGTAATTAAGCCAAAATTATTAGCTTTGGTAGAAAAGTATTTATTCCACAAGGCTGTGTGCTTTTTTCCTAGATTTGTAGGAAGCTTTTATTTTCTCGAGTTCGATGGCTAGTTTTTATGTTCTTGATACCGAGTAATAATCATCCTCATCGAAGATTTGGTTACAAAATGTTACCCACTTGTTTGAGACGACTAGTAATGCAACTGATTAATTAGTTAACATGGTAAGTGCCATTTGTTGTATGAATGATCTGTTTCCTTTGAGGTAATCTTCTTACAAGATTTTGCATTTGGATATTAATGAATAGCTTATTTACTACAACTTGTGTACTTGATTTTTTTATGCATCGTATTTATTGTTTTGTTGAAGCATGCTTCTAAATGTTTTGATATTTTTTTTCGTTTTTTGGTTAGGCGTCGGTATTGTGCTGGGAGAAGAAGCTAGGAGGTGGTATATGTGAGAATTTCTAGAAACTTCTGTTCTTGTCGAAATGGATGATGAGAAAGGCCTCGATCTGAGCTTGGGTTTGCCTTGTGGTGGAAATAGTTCCTCCCAGAAAGGAAAAAATGGCAGCTCATCTGATACTAGGCCCAATGAAGGTGACAGAGGTAGCAAGTTGATCAACGAGTTCAAAAACTTTTTAGAAGGTGGAAACCAACAGCATTCCCTGAATGTTGGGGAGAACTTCTATAATAACTTTTCCAAAGGTTCTGTTGATTTAGAAACTTCTAAGAACTCAAACACCGAAGGAATATGGTTGACAAATGATAGCAGATCCACCGAGATCAAAAAAGAAAACAGATCATTTGTTGGTGAAAAGCGCCAAAACTCATTTAGCGAGACTAACCATCAAAAGAAGTATCAGAGTGATGCTACCCGTGCTGATGATTTGACAGATAGAGCCAAAACATCGCATATCTCTATAACCACAGACGAGGGATCGACTGCGGACAATGAAGATGTAGCAGAATCTGAAGTGAACGGTTCAACTTCAATGCATGTTCATCAGCATGATGACATGTCAAAGCGATTTGTATCCAGTGGAGGCAGCTTATCCAGGGCTCGAAAGGGGTCTCACGAACCAGCTGAATCAAATGGTGTAGAAATTTTAGGACCCAAAAGATTTACCATGTCATCTGAAAAAGAATATAATGCGATGAATACACCCGCTATGCCTTACAATGTTCAGTTCCCAGGTCACCTATTAAACGTGAACACATCTAGCCCCCACCCTATAAAGGATCCTAGCGTTAATGTAGCGCATAATCTACCCAGCTATCCACTACCTAGCATGATTCATGGCATGGATTCTAAAAATGCTCTGCAACCAGTGATGCCGGCTAATTTACCTTTACTGTTTGGTTACACCCCTGTCCAGATACCTTCGCTGGACAGGGATAATTCTCGCGGGGTTGTTTCTCATCACGACCTGATGCACCCTACTTATTCTGGAAGGAATCCGGTTAACCCTGATATCCAGAATGATAGCCGAAAGCAAACCCAAGGTCTTGTTCTTGCTCTATTTTTTACGTTTTTGTTCAAAGGACTAGGATCCTTTAATACTGCGATGTACATTAAATAGAAGGCATATAGATTATAATATTTACGTATGTCATATATGAAATAAATATACATCGGTTAACTACTTCAACGAAATTCAACTATAACATTGAATACACTGACATTATAATTATCCATATCTGCTTGAGAAAAAAAAATGCTAGTTGGATAGAGTTGCATGATATTAATGTGTTTTAGTTGGAATACGATACGACCATGGAACTCACGTGTTATGATTGATCTTCTCTTTTCATATCATGCAAATATTATAATGGCTATTTTTCTGATTATAGATTTTTCTTAGCCTTTAATATGATCCATGGGACCATAATGTTTTTTCCTGAAAGAGAATCACCGTGTCTTTATTCATCATTATTATTTTGTGTTTTCTTTTGATTTGAGAGTTTACATCAGCTTTATGGAAATAACAGTAAGGTTTATGAGCAAACTTGTTGTATGTTTCACATGAAATACTTATGTTTAGTAATCAGATCTAAATCTTTGATTTTATGGAATGAAATATGTGCATCATCTGAGACAGAGTTGCGACTTACCAGTAAGAATATGATATCGATGCATAGGTTCTGTGATATCATAAAATTATGTAGTATTTAAAATTGAAATCACCAAGTAAAAGTAAACCACCTACTTTCTGTTTCAGTTGGTTATTTCATATTTTAATCTCTTTTTTTTTTTCAATCGTCAGCATCAGTAGTTAAGGTTTGTACAATCTTTTCTTCAATGCTCACAGGGTGTCATCATGAGCAGAATAAAATTTTATTATGCCGATCTTTATTTTCTTTTTCCATGACGATCCTCTTGTGTGAGCTCATCTATTTGGTTGAACCCATCTAGAGCTGATTTAGTTGAATGCGTATTTCTTTTTCTAAGACATTCCATTTTATATACTCCCTCCGGCCATTAATAGATGTCATACTTTGCTGGACACGGAGTTTAAGAAAATTGTTATTTTTTATTTTTTTTATTAAAAAGTAAAAAGTAAAAATATATTTTAAAAGTAAAAAGTAAAGTAGTTGTGAGTAGAGTTTAAAAAGTAGGTGGGGTAAAGTAGAATAAAATTGTATATTAAAATGAAAAAGTTGGAATAATTATTTTCTTTTTTGGGGTGTGTCAACTATTGTTGGACACCCCAAAAAGGAAAGTATGACAACTGTCTTTGGACCGAGGGAGTACTTGTTTTTGCAATGCACACATATATATTTTGGATGTCATAGGAAAATATTCGACATATCTGTGCAGCAAGTTCACAATAATCTTGTGTGGTTGCTCATGCTTATTGGGTACTAAACCATACCATTAATATGTACCTGGGATTTTTCAATTAGGAATATTGATGGGCCCTGAAGTTCCTAAAGATTACATTTTTCACGTGGCAGGGATTTCACACGTGTCATCTGAGTCTACACAATACGATGAGAGGGCCTTAGAACATGGAAAAAGTTATGGAAAACAGCAAGTTGGCGAAGAAGGCTCCTCTTCTCACCCAGAAGCGGATCTAAAACGAAACCCTGAAGTTCATCTGGTGAAAGATGCTTCTGATCAGCCTAGAACAGGAGAATCGAGTCCTACTGAATTTGCGGCTATACGGCCTGGGATTGCAGCAGAACTCAAATTTGGAGGTTGTGGGTCCTACCCAAACCTTCCGTGGGTTTCTACTACTGGCCCAGGTCCCAATGGCAGGACAATATCCGGTGTTACTTACAAATACAGTCCCACCCAGATAAGGATTGTGTGCGCTTGCCATGGTTCCCACATGTCCCCTGACGAATTTGTGAGACATGCTTCTGCCTTAGAAATCAACTCTCCAGATCCTGCGACTGCTCCAGCCTCGATCCCAAGTAACTGATTCTGGAAATCAATGCATTCACTTTATTTTTTTTGGAATTTCACTTGGATTAATAATCTGTGGCATCTCATGGAACAGTGAATGCCCTGATTTAAGTGTGGTGTAATCTAAATGTATATCTATATGTGTGGTTAAAATCCTTGATTTCATTTCTAGCTACTGTACTTGCTTTTGATATTGAAATACTACAGAGGTTAATTTAACTAAGTTGGTCATGTCTGATTGTCTTGGATTTGGTTATGATATCTTATGTAGTTCAGTCGGATCACCCGAGTTGATTTGAATCAACAATGCTTAGACAATGTACCTAGTCGTAAAACTGGTTTGGAGGTACACTACCGAGGCACAGGATCACAGACACATTGAGTTCTGAACAATGAAAATATGAGTAAAAGAATTATGAGAAATTTGCAGATTTGCCCCAAGTGGTGCAGAAGTATAATTATTGAAAAATAATGGAAGTCAGAGTTTTCTGAATATGATTTTTCTGAACATGAAGTTCATCATTCATTATTGCAAAAGGACAACTGTAAAATAAGGCTAGAAAAGGGGTGAAAAATGTAAATATCTATAAATCAGGTAATCTGGAATTCGCATACTCAGCAATCTAATCTAAAACTCCACTCTCGACCGTATGGACCGTTGTTACAAGCCGGCTCATCTGGTCCAACGGTTCATGCCCTTACAGGTCGTAGTTGCTATACAATGCGCTTTCTGGATCAAGTTATTATTATGTTGTTATCCCAGTTGGGAAGATTAGCAGTAGCTTCATTGATCATCTTTACGAGTGTGACCTGCCAATAACATCATGTATAGCACGAAGAACGCGATTCGATTAACACAATCAGAAACTCAAAGTGGATATGGATGGATGCATTCACTACATACCACACTTTCCGGAATTCCCTGAGGCGGAAGCGACAGATTTCTAGGCGGGGGCCCGTCAAGGTAGTCTCGCTTATCAAAATGCCAGTCTCCGATTTTCCCATAAGTTAATTCCCCCTGAACATCACGAAAACCGCACTAGTAAAATCCTATATACATCCACGTACGGAGTAAATACGTGTACCTTTGAGTTGTAGTCGCAAGCGTAAGTGTAATGGAGGATGTACTTGTTCACAGTTGCCAAATCCCAAGGGGGCTGCAATTACAGTTATACTACAACATAAGGCTTTCGATTTTTTATTTTTTTTAAGCTTGTGTTGTGTTTGAGAAACGAAAACCTGCAGCATGAACTCGTCCAACAGAATATGCTTCACCCCATGAAGAGCAGAGGCCATGGCATACGCATACCTTTTTTATGCATCAGATCAAACAACTCAATTAATCAATCTATACCGGCAAAATGAAAATGTTCAAAATTCCCTCACATTTCCAAGACCCATCCGAGGCTTTTGTTTGTCTCCGGATCGTGTTTCATTTTTATCGATACATTCATCCACGTCGGCGCGATTTTCTCCAGCAAATCCTGAGTTTGTACGTTAGAACAAAGTCGACGAATATACACGTTTTAAAGAATGAAAGCAAGATAATGTAACCTTCTTAATAATAACGGGAGAGTTTCCGATAGGATCGATCATCGTAAGGGGACCCTTCTCCTCCGGAAAGAACTTCCTGATGACCTTCTCGTGCTCTTTCGGTTTGATGTAGGAAAACGAGTACGCAGCCGGATATCCTCCATAGGCCAAATTCGGCAGCGGCTTCAAGAATATGTGATCGGGTTCTGCCATTAATATGTACTCTTCTTCGATTTTCGCCATCTCCAGCCATTGCACAAAGGCCCAAGGCCTGTTCAAGACGACATAACCCTGCATAAAAATCGATAATCAAGCCTAAGTTTAAATGCAAACGAGACGAACGAGGGAGAGTTCTCACAAGATCAAAACCAGGCGGAAGGGGATCAACTACGAATGTAGGGATCTCATCCATCAAATTGTCGGGTTTTCCCGAGTGAAGGATTCTTGTGAGATTTCCCATTTCCGAGCCCGGCAAGTCTTTGTTCTTTTTGAACCAATAGTACATAATACGACACTGCCATTTGCTGTACGGGGTGTCGGATGCAGTCAAGGCGACGTGAAAAGGCATCCTCTGATTCCTCTGCCTCTTGGAATGTTCCGGAATCTGCCGGCTGAGCTCCTCGCCGTGTTGTCGGTGTCGAATGATCATTGTAACAAGGTTGAATGACATGAGGAGGAATGCAAGAATCAAGAACACACGAAAAGTAAGTGGTGCAAGCTTCATGTTTTGTATGAAGATACAAGATGTAACAATCAAGAATGTAACACAAAATAAATCAATAAATAAATATTAACTCAAGAAAAAACAAGAGAGAGGTAGATTATATGACACAAAAATAAACCCAACAATTTGCAAGTATATTTTATGTAAAGGATTTTGTTCAGTTGGTCATAGTTGTTTTGTTTTATTAATTGGTCTTAGGTTTTAAACTATTTTAAAATAAATGATACCCTCACATGTGAGGTAGAAAATAATATACAAATTAATTATCAATTTTTTTGTGTTAAAAGTCAAAACTAGTGTCGTCTCATTATTTTTTTGTAATTGAAACATGTAGTAGTACATGACAACGAATTCTAGCGCTCTCTTTCAATGACTAAGAATATGTATATGAATTATGAAAGTTGATGGAGTTTTGGAGTGAAGTAACAGTGGAGAAATGAGTTGCGCGCTTTCATTTTTCATTTTTCATTTTTCTACTCTTCTTCTGAGAGAATTGGGAGGGGTAACCCTCCCAATTGTACAATTCAGACAAATGCCCCTCTCTCCAATTTATCTTTATTTTTAAAATAAAATCGAATATAAATAAATAAAAAATCAGAAAATACTTTTTAAAAATTACTAATTAACCTATGAATTTTTCTATATTGCACTTTGGTCCTTCAAAAATTAACACCACAATCCAAACCCTACCCCCAATTCACTATCACAGAAACCCGCTGCCCCCCTCTTTTCTCTATCACAGAAACCGGCGAAGAAACGAACGATCGAACTCCGGCGAAGAAACGAACTCCAACCGACGGGAAGAAGAGACGAACTCCGGCAAGAGCACCCCGACCCTCTCTGATCAGGTAAGTACTCATCCCGCCCCGCCCCTCTCTCTCTCTCTCAGTTCGATTTCAAGGTTTGAAATCAAAATTCAAAATGCAGAACCGGCGAGCTTCATTCCGGCGACCTTGACAATGTCTCACGACGCATCCTCATCAACTGGAAGGGGCTCCAAAAGGGCTCGTCGGCCGTCCCAGTCCCCTGCCCCGTCGGCCGGCAGCGGGCAGGCTGAGCCGAGAAGAAAGGCGGCGCACGACCGCGAACCGCTCCTTGGATTGTCCCAAACACAGGCTGAGGAGAATTATCAGGTACCTCTCTTTAATTTGGTGTTGAATTGCGATTACATTTCTGTGAATTTCAGTTTGAAAAATCTGGGGTGAATGTGTTCTTGGGCGTAGGGCGTAGGCTGAAGCCTACGTCAACCATTTTTTGGGCGTAGGGCGTAGGCTTCAGCTTACGCCCTGCGTCAATTGTGTTTTGGGCGTAGGCTTCAGCTTACGCCCTGCGTCAAATTTTTTTTGGGCTTAGGCTGAAGCCTACGCCCTACGCCCAAGGCAAACCAGTTTTGAGTTTTTTAACTTGTTTTTTTGTACTGTGTTTTTCAGGATGAGTATCGCCCTGTTCCGGCTTCGGACATCGGTGAGCTACCCCAGCGCAAATACGGGGACGTGGTGATGAAGGGGAAGTTAACGACGCGCCACAGCTACACGAAAATCCCCAGTATAGCGGGACCTCTGCTGGCCGCCTTCCCGAACGTCGTGACCGATTACCCTCAGCTGGGTAATTTCTTACTCTTGGACGGGCAAGGTGTAGTGCCCAATGTGGCCATCCATCAGTTGATGGCTCGAGTCTGCGTGTGGCCAGACCCGAAGAAGAAGCGATTCCGGTTGTTCGTGACGAACAACATGGTAGCTCGTCTGAGCCCGGTGGAGTTCAGCTTGATTACAGGGTTGCACTTTTCTGACTCCCGCTCCCAAGATGACGTGGACGGTGATGATGCGGACCTGAAGGAAAGAGCATTCCCGGCTCATGACCTGGCCAAGAAACAGGTGACGACGGATGAGCTGGTTAAGAAAATCGAATCGCTGTTGGCCAAAAAGCGTCCAGCGAGGCACCCGGATGTAATCAACCTAACCTTTGTTTGGTTGATACAAACTCTGTTAGACATACCTAACAGACAATCACATATCCCCGACGAGTACTTCGAGGTAATACGCAAATTAATTTTTTTTTATTGTGTATTGAAATTTATTTCTAATTTTTTATTTTTTGTATTTATTACAGCTTTGCAGTAACCTCGATGTTTGCCAGAAGTATCCATGGGGACGGAGGGTGTGGAAGGCAATCGTCGATGATTGCTTCGAGCAAATCGGTCCAATCGACGGGCCAGGGACGCGCTCATGGAATGCATATGGATTCATCCATTTTTTTGCGGTATGTTTATTACTAGTTTGTTGATAATTGAATAGTTTTTATAGTGTTTAATAATATATACTCTTCTTTTGGTTTTAGTTCTATATGATGGAGGCTTTCGAGGGTGCGGTTGTAAAACTGAACGCATCCCCCAGGAGAGACTACATTCATTCGTACCCCAGGATGCTCCGATATTCTCTGAGTAACAACGCACCGCAGGGCGATGATATGAAGAACTTCTTTGTTAGCGGTGTGCAGGTAAATGTTTGAACAAGTTTATTCATGAATTTAATTTATTTAAATTATCCAGACTTATAAAATTTCAAAAACAAACATGCAGGTTGTGTATCCGCGCTTGAAGCCGGACGTTGAGGAGTTGATGTCTCCAGCTTTTTACGGGACCCTGTGCTGGTTCCAGCGGAACTATTATGGTCTCGAAGCAGACGCTCTACGACTCAACGACGACGGCATCTTCTGCACTGACTACGTGAAGTTCACTGCTCCAGCCCCAGCTCGAGCTCCACGACAGAGGACACCCCCACCTCCACCCCAGACGACGTACTCAGCTTTTCCTGAGACAGTCCTTGACCATGTATGTCCGTCGTCTTCTCAGGCTCAGCCATCCGGAGGTCCCCCGTATTGGTTTGCTGATTTTCTGCAGATGCATAGGGACGAGAGGACAGCCGACATGGAGCGTGAGAGGCTGCGAGACCAGCGTGAGACGGCTATGCTAGCAGAGCTGACGGAGCAGAAAAAGCTGGTTAGAGAGTTACTTGAACGGGTGGACAAGTACGGGGTGGAGCAGGGAAAGCAGGGAGAGATGATTGCTGAGGTTTGTAGTCGGATCGACGCTCTTCAAGCGGCCCTTAACCGTTGCAACCTAGGAGATAGGGCAGACGAGGAGGTTCAGTAGCTGTCTTGTTGTTTGTATTTTTTTTTATTTTTTTGTATTTTTCAAAAACATGATTTTAAAAATTATATTACTATTAATATATTTTGAAAAAATTTGATTACTTCTTTCTTTGTTTGTTCTTTTTTATGTGTCGACCTAAATTATTTTTTTGTTCAGTTTCCTCCAATGGAGTATTACTCTGCTCCAACTTGGGATAGTCCACAACCACAACCGCAAGCGATGATCGAGTATTATCCTACTCCTGTGCCACTCTCGCGCCATTTCGAGCAGCCTCAGGGCGAGCAGCCCCATTTCGAGGAGACGACCGTTGGCGATAGCTATCGCACACCGGCACAGACTCAGGCTGTCTGGGGAGATAGCGGTCATTCTTCGCCACCGAGGGTGCTGCGTGATTTTCAGGGTGTCTGCGGTCCCTTCCCTGCGATTCCCACCCACGGCATCTTCCCTCCGACTACTGCTGATCGGGCAGAGTATGATCCTGGTTTTACTGTACCGATTGGGGCTGATATACCGCAGGAGATCGTTGATGTCGAGACTTTTTTTCCGACTGGGACGCAAGTCCAGTTGTTCAAGATGACATCTCCCGTGGAAAATGAACACGAAAATGAGATTGCATTGTCGGAAGAGGAGAAAGAACTTGGGGATGATGAGGAGGAGGAGGAGGATGTCGCCGAGAGTAGTCTCGGACGCCGTGTGAGGAGGCCCTCGGCAGCTCTTCGGAGCCCGTACGTCCAGCAGTTCGCACGGAGAGGCAGCGAGAAGGTTAGGGGGCTCTATTCGACCTTTCGTCGTCACGGGCATGGAATGAGTGTCTATATCCCTTTCAACGGAGTTACTCTGGACCAGGCCTACTTCGAGCGGATTGAGTCACTACATTTTTGGTACTCGAACATGGTAAGTTAATTTGTAGTTAAACTTTGAAATTTATAATGTTTATTAAATTGTGCTTAACTGTGATATGTATATTTTTCAGGAGATTGACATGTACATTACGTACCTGCGGGACAAGATAAAGGTGAAAAATGCCTTAAAAAATGATGAAGTCACTCCAAAGAAGACTATACTCTTGTGTACCGAGTTCTTCGTAAGATCCAATCATCCTATCAAATACAAGTTTTTTTTTATCATTTTCCTAATTCTAATCGTTTAAATTTATATTTAATTAACAGGACGCTATGAGGACCCAGTATGCTGGGATTTCGATCACGAACGCACATGCAAGGAGAACGAACTTGGAGAGGAAATATGAGTCCTGGGCACCGCCGGACTTCATGCTGAAATACATCACGGGGGACGATAGGCACGAGAGTTGGGAACACGCACGAGAGGTAATTTAAAGAACCGTACATTTTTATTTTTTTAATTCAATTTAATATTTTAATTTAATTGTAAATAACGTTTTATTTTATTTTTTATTTTTTTAGGTGATAACGGTCTGTAATACCGGGCAACATTGGATCGTGATACGGATTGACCTGAACCTCTGGACTATACAGTTGTACGACTCGTTGTGGTGGCGTTGTCCGGAAGTAGAACCCAAGTCTCGTGTACTATCTCCGGTGTTGGAGTTGTTGCCTCGTCTCTTGGTAGATGCAGGATTTTGGGAGGGTACAAACTTTATTCGTCGAACCCACAAGAAGACTGCTATGATGGTCGAAGCCCCGTTGGATCAGTTTGTCCAAGTCGACAACAACAACTGCGGCCCGTACGTGTGCATGTATCTGGATCGTCTAGTCAACAAGCACCTCAATCACAAGGATAAAGAAATCGACGACGGGTACTTGATGAAGTATCGCCGATATGTAGCTCGAAAAATCTTCAGTATGAGTCATCGAGTCTGATTTGTATTTTGGATGATTTTAGACTTTGTATTTGTGTTGTATTGAATTGTAAATATTAGAATTGTTTGAATGTGGTGTAAATGTGTTTTGGACAGGTTGGAATCACAAAAAACGGGGAAATCCATGAAAAATTCCATGAAAAATCGATCCTCGGGTTGATCCTCGGGTTCCACAGAAAAATCTGTTCTGTGGTGGGCGTAGGGCGTAGGCAATGGCCTACGCCCTACGCCCGCTTTGTCGCAGGCCAAAGCCTGCTTTTGATGGGCGTAGGGCGTAGGCAGTGGCCTACGCCCTACGCCCAACCTGCCTACGCCCGCTGCCTTACACTCGACTGACGCAGGGCGTAGGCCACTACCCTACGCCCTGCGCCCATTCTGACGTACCCCACCTGCGCCCTACGCCCTTCACAGTTTGGATTTCACGCGGTTTTGGCAATTTATCGACTTACCCGTGGATAATTAAGGCGATCTGAACCGTTGGATGATCTTAAAATGTAGTTTTGCGTGTCCCGACCAATTTTCGTGGAAAAATAATGTCGGGAAGTGCTCGATCGGCTAATGTCGAGAATTTGTCGATTTTTGCGACATTAGCGGATCGAGCACTTCCCGACATTATTTTTTCACGAAAATTGGAAGGGACACGTAAAACTACATTTTAAGATCATCCAACGGTTCAAAATAACGAAATTACATTTTATTGTTTGGTCATACCTTGAAGCTACTTAACTTCAACTCAAACTATAACATTTAAAGTTAAACTTAGAAGTAACTTAGAAGTAATATGTGATGAAAACACTAAATACTTCTATTCGTGGATAATTAAGGCGATCTGAACCGTTGGATGATCTTAAAATGTAGTTTTACGTGTCCCTACCAATTTTCGTAAAAAAATAATGTCGGAAAGTGCTCGATCCGCTAATGTCGCAAAAATCGACAAATTCTCGACATTAGCCGATCGAGCACTTCCCGACATTATTTTTTCACGAAAATTGGTCGGGACACGCAAAACTACATTTTAAGATCATCCAACGGTTCAGATCGCCTTAATTATCCACGGGTAAGTCGATAAATTGCCAAAACCGCGTGAAATCCAAACTGTGAAGGGCGTAGGGCGCAGGTGGGGGTACGTCAGAATGGGCGCAGGGCGTAGGGTAGTGGCCTACGCCCTGCGTCAGTCGAGTGTAAGGCAGCGGGCGTAGGCAGGTTGGGCGTAGGGCGTAGGCCACTGCCTACGCCCTACGCCCATCAAAAGCAGGCTTTTGCCTGCGACAAAGCGGGCGTAGGGCGTAGGCCATTGCCTACGCCCTACGCCCACCACAGATTCTGTGGAACCCGAGGATCAACCCGAGGATCGATCCATACCCTTTGCACTAACCTCGGGTTGAGCGGGCGTAGGGCGTAGGCCATGGCCTACGCCCTACGCCCGGGCGCAGGTTATGGCCTACGCCCTACGCCCACCACAGATAAGAATTTTTCATGGATTTCCCCGTTTTTTGTGATTCCAACCTGTCCAAAACACATTTACACCACATTCAAGCAATTCTAACAGTTTGTTGCACAATTAAAACACTTCTAACATGAAAGATTCATTACAACACAAAGTTTGTTGCAAAATTGTCTCAAAACACAAAATAATTGTAAAAAATCAAAGAGTTCTAGTCATGCCCTCTTCTTCGCTACACCCGGGCATCTACAACTTCCTCCTCTTGACATCACAACCTGCATAGAAAATATTTCACAAGTCAAATTACACAAAAATATATGAAAAAACACACACAACTACATAAACGTTCAACAGTGTTTACTCTGGTGGAATCGGACAAGTCTGTGCATTGTGACCCTCTCCTTGACATTTCCCACATCGATATGTTTTCTTCGAAAACCTCTCAATTCGACTCGTGTAGCGGTCCGTTCTCGGCCGTCCTGGAGTTCGTTTCACCTGTGGGGGCAACACTATCATGTTTTGGACATATTCGGGAATCTCCGTCCATTGATCTTCTGAAGGAACAGGTATAATGTTCTCCTTATATGCTTGCATCATATACTCACGGGTGAAATAAAGAGAAGTCATATCATAAGCATATTGTCCTGCCCGACTCGGGTCCTTGGCACACACTGCGGCAATGGCATGCTCACACGGCATCATGTCAATTTGAAACACACCACATTCACACGTCATTGCCTCCAAATCCACAACCCCACACCATCTAGTCGACTCCACAGCGTACATCCAAGTACTTATTTTTCTGGTAACCCATTTAGGAGCACGGTCATAACGCTCACGCAATTTTGTTTACCTTCTCGGTGTCAATACACCGGTGAACGCACGAGCTTCTTCACGATGTCTGCAAAACCATTCAACCATATTATCCACGATAAACTTGATCAAGGAACATATGGGATAGTCTTTAGCGTCTTTCATCACGACATTTATCACTTCCACTGGGTTAGACGTCATCACCTCGTATCTATTCACACGGTGGTGGACTCTTGACCATTTCTCAAACGTGATATCTTCTAGCCACTTTGCACATTTCTCGCTCGCTGCTCTAAGCTCTGAAAAGTGTCGATTGAACTCGGGTACAGTGTACGAGCACGCAGCATTCTTAAAATGACCAACCAAGTCGTTTCTCCTGCTGTACTTGGACTTGATGTTTTGCATGATGTGCCAATAGCAGTGTCCATGTTCTGCCTTAGGGTAAACAGCAGCTACAACATTTATTATTGGCTGACCTCTGTCAGACACGATTACCAGATCAGATCTATCTGGAATCAAAAACTGCAAGCACTCAAGGAACCAAATCCAGCAACTGGTGTCCTCTGCATCACCCACACCCCAAGCAAGTGGGTAACTGTGATGCTCACTGTCAGTAGCAGAAGCAATAAGAAGCGTTCCCTTGTATCTATTGGTCATGAAGGATGCATCAATGACGATAACGTCCTTCATGTACTGAAATCCCCGAATACACGCTCCGATAGCCATGAAGAAGTACTTAAATTCATTGTTGGCATCTGTCTGAATACGGGTGAACGTACCTGGATTCCTTTGTTCAAGCATGTAACAATACGAAGGAAGCTTCGAGAAATTATCTTCATAGGATCCGCGAACATTTTCCAGGCATCTCTGCCGCCCTCTCCATGCTTTGTCGTAACTGACAGTAATATTTTCCTCAGTACGCATGAACTGCTGAATTGCAGCTGGTGTCATAGGTTTCTTTGCGTTCAAGAACTGGTCCTGGAGTCGATTGCCGATAAGACTGCTAGAGGCCTGCCTGTGCACACCGCTTCTATCAATCAAAGAACAAGTGTGGATGTTGGTGTAGGTTTTAATCACAAACTCTTCGGTCGTCTTCTTCCTCGTTGCACGAATTTTCCATTTGCAATTTTTTTCAACACATTTCACCACCTTTCGATTGTGATCAGATTTGGCCACAACAAATTCAAACTTGCCCTGCAATGCTACCCGAGCGACAACGTAGTTGAAATCTTCTTTGTTCTTGAAGGTCTGACCAACTACCAAATCGTAACCATCATACCGGCCACCCCCGTCTCGATCACAAAGTCTGAAAGCAGGAACAACAACATCGTCCACAACAGGATTATTATAATAAGAACTACCGCCCTCATTATAACCGTCGTCACCACCTCCACCATTGTTATTATCATCGTCATCAACAACAACAACATCATCGTCGTTAGCATCGACCTCGACACCATCAAAACCATCATAATAATCACCACCCACACCACCATCATAATCACCAGAAACACCACCATACGAAGTATTGCATAAATCAATGCTATCCCAAATAGATATAGACTGATCATAAGTAGATGGAACTATTACTTGACTGTAATATTGTGATGTTTCACCTGAAGTTCTTCGAGTTGGAAGTTTTTCTGGCCGAATTGGACTTTGACGTGCAGGACTTTCACGTGCAGGACTTTCACGGGCTGGACTTCTCGGTACAGAAGGACTGTAGGTCACAAACAACTCCATTTCATCAAGTTTTCTATGAATCCATACAGTCGTGGCCCAACTTTCTTCATCATTAATATATATCGGAGGAGACTTTTCCTTTGGGAATCGAGAGATCGCAACTTCATTACATGATTGATCGATGCCGATTTTTCCACACACTTTCTCAACAAGTGCATTAAACGAAATGCTCCTATCAATCAATATTGTTTTCGAGTGCTTCAAATCGCTCATTATCCATCTCCAATATTCCTCCACGAGCTTCCACTCTCCACTAAAATGTATGATGATTGATATCTTATCCATGCCTGTAATTACAATAAAACGGGAAGAATCAGAATTCAAAACTGGACTGGTAAGGGCGTAGGGCGTAGGCCACTGCCTACTCCCTACGCCCATCTGGAAGTATGCTGAAGGCTGTAACAAGTTGGGCGTAGGGCGCAGGCCACTGCCTACGCCCTACGCCCATATGGAAGTAGCTCACTGCCTACTTCCATATGGGCGTAGGGCGTAGGCAGTGGCCTGCGCCCTACACCCAACTTGTTACAACCTTCAGCATACTTCCAGTTGGGCGTAGGGCGTAGGCAGTGGCCTGCGCCCTACGCCCGCCTGCGATTCAAGAGCGATTTTCCAGAATTTTTTGGTTTCGCACTCAAATCGCAAAATTCAAGCTCGATATTGACAACAACACACACACAAGTCATGTAGAAGTGAATGCTAACCTTTTTACGTCGAATTGTTGGTGGAAAATCGTCGATTTCGGAGCCCTTTTTTTTGGGCGATTTAGGGTTACGGGAGAGCAAAATTGGGGAAGAAGAAGAAATGAAAGTGGGTTATTGTGTAAATATTTTTAGGGGTTAATGTGTAAATATTTTTATTTACATTTCTTTTACATTTAATTTTAAAAAAGGAGGGGTAGATGTCCGATTTTTTTTTTGTGAGGGGTATTTAACCCTTAAAATTTGTAGGGGCAGAAATCCAAAGCTCTCTCTTCTTCTTCGGCGGGGACTACACTGAACAAAAAGCCCCAAATCAATTCCCTTGCCCCGAATTTCATAGCCTTTTCTTATTCGAGTGAGAGTCGTCGTCTCTCTTTCCGATTCAGCGAGCCGAAGCTACGACACCTACCACTTACTGTCGTAGTAGATCCCCGAGATTCTCGTCGAGAGGTTTCCTCCGGCCGATTCCACACAAGACGAAGCCCTGCCGCCGCTACTCCTCCGTCATCCGTGTTCGACCACCGACCTCCAACGCCGACGCAGATTCAGCTTGTAAATCGCGACGCTCCGCCGCAACGCCATCAGATTCGCTGCCGTGTAAATCGGTAAATTGCTTCCCACCATCTCCTCTGTTCGATTGTCGAAGAAGGAAATAGAAACATTGATTTCTAAATATCAATTTCATTCACCCACGTTTTTGGTAAATAAGCTAGGTAGTGCAGAATGCCCTACTACAGATTGAGAATAAATTATCTTAGTCCGTATGGTATTTAACCAACCTAAACTCAACTCCCCTAGCTAGTCCCCTTTATATATATTTATAGTATAGAGTATTTTAATTTAAATACATGAATAGGAATCGATTATACGAGCCTTGAGGTTTCGGCTTGCGAGTTTGGGAGAGGTCTTGAACATAGGAGTCACGACTAGTAATCGATTATGTGAAAGTAGTTTACTCATTGCTTTCTTGTTTGTTTGTTGTGAGCATCTGCCCGAGTATTGTTGGATTAATTTCTGGCAAGTTATTTAATTATTTTGTCGAAATCCGCAGGAAGGGCCAATTAACAGGTTCAAGACTTGCCTCGAGCTGAAGTAAAACCCATTTCCATTTTGCCGCCAGAAAATGCTATCCTCAACCCAAACCCCACGCCTTCTACGCTCCCCCACCACCACCGCCAAATGCTTCCACCACCCGGAAATCCCTACTCTCCCGCCAGACCTCCGCCGCCACGAGCCCCAGCTCAGCAGCTTCCTCCACGTGTCTGACGACGAATCGGTTTTCAAACAGGCCGAGGCATTGGATTACTAGATTAAGAGCAACGAGGAGGTGGGTCCCCTGGCCGGGGTTCTGGTCGGAGTGAAGGATAATATCTGCACGTCTGACATGCCCTCGACTGCGGGGTCGAGGCTCTTGGAAAATTATCGACCGCCTTTCGATGCCACGGCGGTGAGAAAGATGAGGGACGGCGGAGCTATCGTTGTGGGGAAGACCAATTTGGATGAGTTTGGAATGGGGGAGTACAACAGAAGGATCTGCTTATCAAGTTAGTGTTTTTTTTTTTTTTTTTTACAATCCAGTAATCAATTTTGGTTTTAGCATTAAATGCATTACCTACATTTTGTTTGTAGTGGTTTTAGCTATCATCGTGTATGCTTGTTCTTTGCCGAGGCTTTGAAAGGATTTAGGATTGTAACCATGGATTATAGCATGATGTCATGTATCACCGTTCACATGCCGAAAGATGATGAGTTATAGAAGTGATTAATAGACAATACAATTTGTAACCGAATATGGTTTACTCAGGTGACACATCTTCATGTTCGTTAGGTGACGGCTAATCCTTGGGATTTGTCACAGGAGGGTCATCAGGGGGTTCGGCTTCAGCAGTTTCTGCTAGACAGTGCATGGTTGCGTTGGGAAGTGATACGGGTGGAAGTGTTAGGCAACTGGCATCTTTCTGTGGTGTTGTTGGGCTGAAGCCAACGTATGGGCGTGTATCAAGATATGGGCTTGTGGCGTATGCGTCCTCTTTAGGTTCTGTGATATCATAAAATTACGTATTCATTATGAAATCACCAGGTAAAACACCTACTTTCTGTGTTGATCAGTTGGCTATTTCTTGACATATTATAATCTCTCTTTTTCTTTTGTATTTTCACAAGTCGTCGGCATCAGTGGCACTGATGTTTGTAACAACCCTTTCTTCAAGCCTTACAGGGCTGGTGTCATCATGAGCCGATCCTTATTTTTCTTTTTTTCATGACGAGCCTCTTCATGTGTGAGCTCATCTATATGTGTAATCTAACTGTTACAGTACTTGCATTTGATATTGAAATTCTGCAGAGGTTAATTTGGGTATGTTGATGATGTCTGATTGTCTTGGATTTGGGTATGATATCTTATGTAATTCGGTCGGTTCACCCGAGTTGATTTGAATCAACAATGCTTAGACAGGGTACCTTAGCTAGTCGTACATGATCACAGACACATACGAGTCCATTGCTACCTTCAATATGCGAATCAAACACTGAAATGATGCTAGTAATCTATGTTGTAAACTAAGTTAACACATTGAAAATATGAGTAAAAGAATTACGAGAAATTTGCAGATTTGCCCCAGGTGGTGCCCAAGTATAATTATTGAAAAATAATGGAAGTCAGTTTTCTGAAGGTGATTCTTCTACCATTTCTTGTAACATGCAGTTCATCATTATTGCAAAGGGACTACTATAAAACAAGCTAGAAAATGGGTGAAAAATGTAAATATCTATAAATCAGGAAATCTGGAATCTAATCTAAAACTCCACTCTTTGCCGTATGGACCTTCGTTACAAGCCCGGCTCATCTAGTCCAACACGGCGCATGCCTTTACAGGTCATAGTTGCTACACAAGGGTCGAGTGACAATAATGCGCTTTCTGGATCAAGTTATTATTATGTTGTATCCCAGTTGGGAAGATTAGCAGTAGCTTCATTGATCATCTTTACAAGAGTGACCTGCAAATTCGATTAACATAATCAGAAACTGTAAATGGTTATGCCTTTAAACAGAGTTGCATACCACACTTTCTGGAATCCCCGGAGGCGGAAGTGACAGATTTCGAGGCGGGGGCCCGTCAAGGTAAACCCGCTTTTCAAACCTCCAGTCTCCGATTTTCCCAAAAGTCAGTTCACCCTGAACATCACTAGTAAAATCGTATGCATTCCACTGATACCGAGTAAAATAAACGAGTTCCTCGTACTTACCTTCGAGTTGTAGTCGCAAGCGTAAGTGTAATGGAGGATGTAGTTGTTCGCAGTTGCCAAGTCCCAAGGGGGCTGCAATTACAGTTATACTACAATATAAGGCTTTCGCTCATTTTAAACTTGTGTTGTGTTTCAGAAACGAAAACCTGCAGCATGAACTCGTCCCACAGAATATGCTGCACCCCATGAAGTGCAGAGGCCACGGCATACGCGTACCTTTTTTTTATGCATCAGATCAAACAACACAATTAATGAAAATGAAAATGAAAATGAAAATGTTCAAAATTCCCTCACATTTCCAACACCCATCCAAGGCTTTTGTCCGTCTCCGGATCGTTTTTCATTTTTATCGACACATTCATCCACGTCGGCGCGATTTTCTCCAGCAAACCCTGAGCTTGCACGTTAGAACAAAGTCGACTCATACAAACAATGAAAGAAAGAAACATCTAACCTTCTTAATAATAACGGGAGAGTTTCCGATAGGATCGATTATCGTAAGGGGACCCTTCTCCTCCGGAAAGAACTTCCTGATGACCTTCTCTTTCTCTTTCGGTTTGATGTAGAAAAACGGGTAAGCAGCCGGATATTCTCCATAGGCCAAATTCGGCAGCGGCTTCAAGAATATGTGATCGGGTTCAGCCATTAATATGTACTCTTCTTCAATTTCCGTCATCTCCAGCCATTGCACAAAGGCCCAAGGCCGGTTCAAGACGACATAACCCTGCATAAAAATCGATATTAATCAAGCCTAAGTTTAAATGCAAACGAGACGAAAGAGGGAGAGTTCTCACAAGATCAAAACCAGGCGGAAGGGGATCAACTACGAATGTAGGGATCTCATCCATCAAATTGTCGGGTTTTCCCGAGTGAAGGATTCTGGTGAGATTTCCCATTTCCGAGCCCGGCAAGTCTTTGTTCTTTTTGAACCAATAGTACATAATACGACACTGCCATTTGCTGTACGGGGTATCGGATGCAGTCAAAGCGATGTGAAAAGGCATCCTCTGATTCCTCTGCCTCTTGGAATGTTCCGGAATCGGGAGCACCGGATCGTAGGGAAGCTTCCGGCTGAGGTCTTCGCCGGAAGTCCGTTGAGATTGACCGTGTTGTTGTCGGTATCGTATGATCATCGTAACTAAGTTGTATGACATGAGGAGGAATGCAAGAATCAAGAACACACGAAAAGTAAGTGGTGCAAGCTTCATATTTTTTTGTGAAGGTGCAAGATTTAACAAATCAAGAATGTAACACAAAAATAAATCAATAAATAAATTTTAACTTTACTCAAGAAACAAACAAAGAAACAAAGAAAAAACAAGAGAGAAGTAGATCATATGACACATAAAAGGTAGATTTTTTTTGAGTTTTTTAATTGAAGCGGCCATCTTTTATTTATCTAATTTCTTGCTGACAAATAAAGTACTCCATTACAATATTTATTTTCTGCAAGTATTTTGGAAAAATATATTTTGAATTACTATGAATTTAATTTAAACTATTACAATAGTAAATTTTTGTAAGATTTTAAATATTTTGTAGTAGATTTATTAATTATTATTTTTTTCAATTTTTTTTTAAACAAAAGATTGTAATTTTACCCAGATTTCCTCAAAAGTCAAACCCTCGTTAATAAAAGTATTGGAATGGGAGTGTGCAAAGAAAATTGTTTATATATAGAGAATAATATCAAAATTGTTACTATTTTTCAAAGATTCTAAAATTGACATTTAGAGCACGCGTAGTTTTAGGCTTTCATTTATAAAATCAACACAATTTCCTTTATATTTCTAACTTTACACACCGCATCCCTATTTTCTATATTAATAAGAATATAAAATTAATATTTTTACCTACCACGATATATATCTACATGTAAAATAATGATTTCAGTAAATAATTTTATTTTGTGTTAAAAGTCAACTAGTGTCTTGTCATTAAAAAAAAATCAAAACAATTTATTTTGTGTTAATAATTTTGATTCAGTTACTAGAATTATGATATGAAGGTAATATTACAATTTTTGTTAACATAAGTCATTTCCATGTTGATTTTTTTAATTTTTTGAAAAAACTAAATACCGATCATATTTAATAATTTTTAATTAAATTTTACACGTTAATTGTAACTTGTAATTCTAGCGTTCTGCTTTCAGTGACATCTTTCATAAGAAGTCGAAAATATGGTCTTATACTACGAAAGATATTCAATTGAGCTCTAAGATGTCATGTATGTTTCATTTAGGACTCACATGCAAATATTGATCAAATATTCATTTAGGACTCAAAAATTATTAAATAACATAAATATTGATTTTTTGAACAATTAAAAAAATTAAATGTGATATTGGATACTACTAAATTACAATAAGTTTGTGATATTGTTCTTTAATGTTTATCTCAAACAACAATTCAAGAAATTCCAATGAATAAGAAAATACTAACTATTTATAGTTATTCCATCACATGAAATAAAAATAATAAAACAACTCGAATTCATGGTTGCCAAATAACTCTCATTTTTTATAAGATTATAGTTAAATGATCGTTTAGTAAGTGTGAATTGTCATGACTCATAACAAAAAGAGGAAATAAATAGTAATGACAAATGCCACGAGATAAAAAAATGTAATTCTGTAAGCTTCTTCCATTTGTTCCGTACGCAAGCATATTCAGGAGACAACCCGAAACCAACAATAGCTTCTCTAATTAGATAATGATTTTAGTAATATTGAATGGAGCGGGTGTGAGCTGATTTTAATGTTTGTAATTAGTGATATTGAATAGACCGGGTAGAGCGGATCAAAATCGTTCGTACCAGTTTAAAATGAATTTTTATCGGCTGATACCATCTAAATATCAATAACTCGATTAAAATATATATCCGAATTTTTATCGGCTGATACCACCGAAACATCAATAACTCGATTAAAATATATATCCGACAGATCAAGAATTTTTTCTACCCATTTTAAAATTATAATAATATAACTTCACAACAAAGAATACAATTTTATTTCTATTTTATTTATCAATTTTGTAAAATTTTATTAACAATTATTTTTTAATTTTTAAATAAAAAATGAGAACATTTGTAACGGTACTATGTTTAGTAGGTGTGAATTGTCATGACTGATAACAAAAAGAGGAAATAAATAGTAATCGCAAATGTCAGAAGATACAAAAAATGTAATTCTGCAATAAGCGCCTTCCATTTGTTCCGTCCGCAAGCAGATTCAGGAGAGACAATCCCGGAAACCAACAATACACTACTCTCCAACACTCCTCCCCAGAATTCCATCCATCCATCATTTCCAAAAAAACAAACAAAAAAAAAAAAGATTAAAAAAAAACAAAAAAAACGATGATAGCTAGATAATGAACCACGGATTGAACGGCATAGTGAAAACCTGGGAAACAAAGCTGAAGAAATCCGGCACCTCCGCCCGCAGACGAGCCAACGGGCTGTTCGCAGCCATGTCAGTTGCCCACGTGGACGACGAAGACGACGTCGACCCTTCGATGATCATCTCCGACACCACGAGCCAAGTGGAGAAGCCCTTCCCCAACGGCGACATCTACTCCGGCCCGTGGGCCCACTCTTTCCCCCACGGCCACCACGGCAAGCTCGTCTGGGCCGACGGCCACTCCTACGTCGGCACCTGGCACAAGGGCTCCATCTCCGGCCACGGCAAGTTCGTCTGGCCCTCCGGTGCCACTTACGAGGGCCGCTTCAAAAACGGGACCCTCCACGGGGACGGCATCTTCGCGGGCCCCAACGACGTCTACAGAGGCTCGTGGGCCTGCAGCAAGAGACACGGCAAAGGGACTCAGACGTATTCCTCCACCGGGGACACTTACGAGGGATGCTTCCGGCGGGGCCTACCTGACGGGAAGGGCAAGTACAAGTGGACCAATGGGAATCAGTATATCGGGAACTGGAAGCGCGGGACCATTGATGGGATCGGGACGATGTTGTGGGGGAATGGAAACAGGTACTACTGTCAAAGTTGAGTCAATAACACCTTACCTTATAAGGCCTTGTTAGAGTTAGAGTCACAAATAATCTCATTGAAAAAAGTCATTCTCGTTAGTGTCAAAAAGGATGAAAAGTTGAAAAGTGGTGACTTATGGGACTTTTTGTGAGAATGACTTTTTTCAATGAGATCATTTGTGATTCTAACTCGGCCTTGTTAAGGTGATAAGGTAATTTCAACTTATATGTGAGCTCAAAGTTGTTTAACCAACTGATGTGTGATATATCTGACAGGTACGACGGGAGCTGGGAGGAAGGAGTGCCGAGAGGGAACGGGACTTACCGGTGGACGGACGGGAGTTTTTACGTGGGGGTGTGGAGCAAGGACCCGAGCGAGATGACGGGGACTTTTTACCCGTCCGAGACGGGCAGCGCTAGCACGGAGTGGGACCCGCAGGAAGTGTACGCGGTCGAGTTGAGCGACTGCGTGGTTGCCTCGTTCGAGGACGTCTCGGTTTCGCCTTCCCAGCTGGCTGTCAATTGGGAGTGCGAGGAAACCGAGAGTACTCATAGTAACAGCGGCTCGTTAGACGGAGGGTGTAGCTTGGGGTCGGAGTCGGATTTCTCTTTCAACGGGAGCTCGGACAATTTGACGAGGCCGAACGTGGTGTTGAAGCCGACGAAAAAGCAAGGCCGGACGATATCGAAAGGGCAGAAGAATTATTATCTGATGCTGAATTTGCAGCTGGGAATAAGGTATAGTTACTGTTGTTATTAGTACTCAGAGAAGTCGAAAACCAAAACTATTATTTGTTGTGTTTAGGCATTCGGTGGCAAAGCCTGCTCCTCCGGCTACGTCCCTTGATCTGAAAGCTTCCGCTTTCGATCCGAGGGATAAGAAGTGGACGAGATTCCCTCCGGAAGGATCCAAACACACTCCGCCTCACCAGTCGTGTGAGTTCAGATGGAAGGATTACTGCCCCTCGGTTTTTAGGTGAGGTACTAACATACCTTTACGTCCTCGTGAGGTATGTAAATATGACGATTTTGTCCTTTCAGGACGCTTAGGAAATTGTTTAAGGTGGACCCGGCGGACTACATGATATCCCTGTGCGGAAACGATGCCCTTCGGGAGCTTTCCTCGCCCGGAAAGAGCGGAAGCTTCTTTTACCTGACAAACGACGACAGATACATGATCAAAACCATGAAGAAGTCAGAAGTAAAAGTGAGTTCGGATATAAATAACAAATAAGATTCTTTCCGACATTTTACTAAAAGTCGGAACTGTGAATGACATAGCAGGTGCTTATAAAAATGCTCTCGGCTTACTACAACCATGTCCGGGCCTTTGAGAACACCCTTGTGACCAAGTTCTTCGGCCTCCATTGTGTGAGGTTGACCGGCCCTGCACAAAAGAAGGTAGTTATAGTTCATACTTCATCCTAATCTGTTACGATTACAAACATTTGAACGTCTAATTTCATCGATATGAAACAGGTTCGGTTTGTCATAATGGGGAACTTGTTTTGCACCGATTTCGCCATCCACAGACGCTTTGACTTGAAAGGTTCCTCACACGGTCGCTTGACTGAGAAATCTGAATCTGAGATTGAATCGACCACCACCCTCAAGGATCTCGATTTGAACTTCATCTTCCGATTTCCAAAGTCCTGGTTCAAGGAATTCTGCAGGTTTCACTCATAAATTCTACTCATATCTGATTTAAGAAAAAACAAAACGAATATTAGTTAAATGTTCTGAAATCTGAACTAAGCTCGTAAGTAATAATCGATACATGAAGAAAGTTTGAATGTGCAGTCAGGTAGATCGAGACTGCGAGTTTCTTGAACAGGAGAGGATTATGGATTACAGCCTCCTCGTCGGCGTCCACTTCAGAGAAATGTCTCAATCCGGAAAGCCTATTAGTAGCAACGAAAACTCTACCAAACTCCCGACACCACTCGGTAACTTTTTTTTTTTTCAATTTTTACCACTCACTTTTTTCCGAAAACAATATTTCTTACCCGTGAAATCTTTTCCACGACAGAGATGGGTGTTGCTGATGCGAACCGGTAAAGCATTTCAACGATGAACTTGTAACTTTCTGTTTCTGGCACTGATAAATTAACTCATTCTTTTTTGTGGTCCCGGTCGATTAGATTAGGGTCGTGTATTCCTGCACGAGCCGAATTAACAGTGAGGAAAAACAACGGTGAGGCTGAGCTGGTGGGAGAGCCGACAGGGGAGTACTACGAAGTCATCCTCATATTTGGGATCATAGACATACTTCAAGACTACGATATTAGCAAGAAGCTGGAGCATGCGTACAAGTCATTCCAGTACGACCCGAGTTCTATTTCTGCAGTGGACCCCAGGCAATACTCAAGGCGCTTCCGTGATTTCATATTCAGAGTTTTCACAGAAGACGTTTGAAGTTACAAACTAACTGATATACATACACACACATATAGTATATATCTTACCATTCTTACGGGGCATGACAGACGAATTTTTTTAGCCCGAAAAACATTTGGTGTGCCTCCATTGTTATAGTTACCTTTTGATTTTGTTGTATTTATAGAGATACATATATAGCTAGGTTACACTTTGTTGTTTAGTTACATAACATGAATTTGAGCAGAGGCAGAAAATGTAAAGAGAAACGGAAACAGAAACGCAAAAAAGATCGGCTTAGGCCAACTTTTATAACCATTTTTTTATGTAGTCTCAGAAAGTGAGATTAAGGCTTACACAGGGCAATGGCAATGATATTGGTCAACCCTAAAGGTCAATCATGATACATGAGTCAAGTTTCCAAGTTGACCATCCAAAAATTATACTACTACCTCTGTCATGGGAATAGTATTCTTGATTCTTTTGTAATTACAAACAAAACAAGAATACTATCTTGGAACATAGGAGTGCAACGGTTGTCTCATGATTTCACCTCAAGATCAGTTGTATGTAGCAACTTGACTCACATGTCATGAAAGAGAATTAACCTTTAAGTTTGACCAAATGCCACATAAAATCTTCAACATATAACATCACATTATACAAGTCAAATGACTGTTTACAAATCGAAGGTCGAAAATGACTACTAGTTGAAGAGGACTATTTGTAATATGTTAAGATTACACATGTTGATGTAATGATGTGTCAAAGTATCAGTATTAAGGAAGCAACATCAAACAAATAGTCCTGCACATCTGATAAATGTAATCAATGAAACTAGTTGAAGGAGCCTTTTTTTTTCTTCATATTAACATGTAGACTAAATACAATGCCCCAATTTTTTTAATAGAAGCTTAAGGTTTTTAACAACATTTTTCCTAGACACCAGATCCACAGAGACCTATTGCTTAGGCACCCGGGCTACCATGGTTCAGAGTTGTTGAAAATGTTTCTTTTGTTCTCTGGCTGCCTAGACCAACCTTCCTCCATCAAAACCAGGTTGAGTCGAAATATCATTTTTTCTACAACATCTTCCTCCAAGTCGACAATTGAAGAGGATTGCTGCATGAGTCAACGAGGATAGCAGTTATTTATCGGTAAATAATTACTACAAAAATCCACCCCTCACTCAGCTTTAGCCTAACTACAAAAAAAAATCAAGAAGAAAAACACTACTCTTTTAAAAGTACCTTACAAATGTGTTTCTGCGAGGGTGCACTATTGTAATGAAAAAGCAAATGTTATGACTTATGAGTAATTGTATTCTTTTCGTAATTAGGCAAAACCATTGGGATAGATTTTGTAAGCAATCCTAGGAAACAAGCTTATTGATAAGTACTGCACTGATTCCTATTAAATCTGGTAAAAGCAGATATTCTTTTATGAGTAATGCCTATACCTTTTCAGCCTGGTAAACCTTAAGGTACTGCAGTGATTCCTCGTAAAATCCACAATGGTACAGCAAAGCTGCATAATCTCTTAAATCCTTTGGATCAGTCTTGAGTAAGATAAGACGTTCACATGCTGCTAGACAGCAGTATGTTCAGATAGAATGGAAAAAAAAAAAGCAACTTCACAACATATTGTTAAGCAGCTGCTAAGGTTAGAAATCAATACCTAGAAGTAAAAAAACAAAAGATTCAAATATTTAATATTACAATGTATTCTAAGTCTCGGAAGTCATACTATTTGAGTGTGTTAAGAAAGTCTTGGACCAGTAATCCATGAACCCTAATATTGTTTGGCCGTGTGGACTCTCGTTCTTATTT
The DNA here is from genome assembly GCA_954870475.1 of Euphrasia confusa. Lineage (NCBI taxonomy): Eukaryota > Viridiplantae > Streptophyta > Magnoliopsida > Lamiales > Orobanchaceae > Euphrasia > Euphrasia confusa. Next base: position 10,026,843 of record OX940951.1, on the reverse strand, counting down.
ATGTAATTCCATGATCTAATGATGATAAATTTCCCACACAACAAATCCAGGATTCGTCTATGAAAATGTCAATTAACTATTTATATTCCGAGATCATTATCCAATTATGAAAAATACTAGTAGTAAGTATAAATAGGAAGCCTAGTCTACATTAATCATTAGAATATATCGGATGCACATAGCAGCTATAAAATTTAATTCAATTTCCAATCAATCAAATCCAGTTCCATTTACACATCTTGTTAACCTAGCATACTCAGTTTTTATGTAATAGGGGTGAATTTTTCATTTTTGGGCTAAAATTGAAGATTACCAGGGGAATGGGTTGTGCCCAATGGATAAATGCATGTGCACGAGGGTGTTAAATTTATGTATGTTCCTGACTTATATGCTAATTAAATGAACTCAATGACAAGTATTAGGATTTAATCATACACAATGTTCAATTGATTGTTGAGCATAGTGACCTAAAATGGCCAATTAACTTACCTGATAGCGCACGTCTCATATCCCCAAAACGAACACTAGTCCAAACACCTCGTTGCAACCGATTCTGAGCTGCCTTGGCAGAAGCAATATCCAACGCACTGAAGAGGATAAAATGTTATCACATGAAAAGAAAGGGCGTCCAATTTCAATCAATAAATCTTAATACCTTTCCTCAGTACTTTTGGTTCCAGTAAAACATTGAGCAGCTTGTGCTGCCCTTAGGAATGGGCTTCTTGTATGATCAAGTTGAAATGGCCAAAAAGCATTCTTTAAATCTTTTAATATCTGGAAGATGATAGCAGTTACCAATGGAACTAGTAATTCTAATGTGACTACATACAGAAATCAGTAGATAATGATCATGACCAGATGGCTGGAATGCAAATCTCGAACAAGATAAAACTGTAGAATCAGTTCTTCAGGATCGAGAGTAAAATTCTAATGGCAAGTACAAAATCAGTAAAAAGTACAAACCAAAGCATGATGTTCTACGAAATGAATCAAATAATTGTAGATTCGGAGGAAAATAATGTAGGGGTGAGGTCCAGAAATATGGTGGTGGTTTTTACTTAAACAAAAGGGGTTGAACTGTTGAGACCAACATTTTCCATAATGTACTACATTTGTAATGCATAAAATGTACTACCTTTGTAATGCCTAAAATTAACAGAAGATAAATTAGTAGTCATGTATAAAACGACCAGACAACAATGCAAATTGGTAATTCAATTTGTCAACAGACAGGATGATATATTAATATTGATGTGTAATGTGCACACACTTCAGTCGTTTGGAATAAGTAAAGGACAGTAAGATATTATAACTTATTTTTTCTATCCATTTCCTTCTCTCTATGATTTTCATATAATTTATCTGAAGAAAAAGAATCTAACTCTCAGCAAGCCACTATTACTAAAATAAATATTACTTTCAGATTAAGCATACAAAGAATAATCAGATAAATAAAAATACATATTCAAATTATTTTGAAACTTAAGAATTGATATTTTATTCAAGAAAGATAATTAAACGAAACATTTTCTGCTCTTGTATCAAAAATAATGAAATATAACTATATTGCACGTATCATTTGGCTTCACATGGCTGTCATTAAATTGGGGGGAATGTGTAGCGGTCCTACACATGAAGCGCACAAGTGCACAACACCAGGGAAGGAGACCATAGCCACCTAAGGAATTTCCATCTGCTATTCTATTAAATAGAAAATGCAACTATATTTCGCGTGTTATTATTTGGTCTCACATGGCTAATGGTGTTAAGTTTGGGAGACTACAGTGCGATCCAACACATAAGACCAGGGAGTGAGACCATAGCCACATCCCACATAAGGAGGTTATATCTGCTCTTCAATTAAAAATAATTAAATATAACTAAGTTTGGAGGAATACGGTGCGGTCCCACACATGTAGCTCATAATGGAAATCATAGACACCTAAGGAGGTTACATCCTAAAAGCAATTGATGATAGGAGTAGTAACTCCTTAGACCTTATAATTGGATGCCTTCCCCATAAATGACTAGAAAAACTTTGAATCCAATCCACTCATATAATACACATGATATCACATTTACACTAAGATTTATCATTTTCACACAATAATAATGAAATAAATCCTTCATCGATAATGGAAAATCGCATTCAACCTTAGTATATTCTCCATGAATCTTGAAGTACACAAAACATCATGTACTACAGAAGCAGCCAAACAATCATAGATTCACTAGCTAAAAACAAGTGAGAACTGATGCCAACAAAAACTAGTTTCTTTCATTTATAGAATAACTTAAAACCTATGGATACATCAGTGAGCCCTTATTTCTGTCATTTGATCTTGTAAGTTACATCAGGCACCATTTAAAATTAAATTAGTTGTCAACACAAATGGCTACTGGCTACTGGTCAAATCTGTAAAAGGACGAAGAGATCTCTTAAAATTGGGGTAAAGGACCGATATAGCCCAACCAAAAAGTTAGTGAATTTCCCTCAGCAAGATACCTAACAAGCATGAATCACAGTAAAGATCAGGACAAACTATGTACTGTGCAAGAGCTAAGAGGTCACCAATAGATTAATCTTTGTCGCAAGGTACAGTTATGTTACAAAATCCAGTAGAGAAGTAAAAATGTTACCTTCACCAGTAATGACTGTGACGTCATAATGTGTGCTTGATCAGAATCCTTGCTCTTTTGCTTTTGATACCCTCTTGGAGAACTATAGGGATCGTGAGGGAAAAATATCTCTACATCAAAACGTAGGACATCCAACATACGAAGCATCTTTAGAATCTCAGAGTAAATAAGAGAGAGCATAGAAACAGAACCCATTCTATGGGTCAGGACCTGCAAAAAAAAAAGTTCTCCGGAGTAACTAACCATTGCTTACATCAACAATATGTGATTTAGGTGTTGTTGAATATAAGCATACTGAATGAAGATACAAGGCGCGCTGCTCTACATGGTTTCTGGCATGTGTTCTACGAAAACCCTGAAAAGGTAAGACCATGTTAATCTACAATTCGAATTAGAGACATATTAAGAGCGAAGCTTTGCATACAAGAAATATCTTCAAAGACAACATGTGCATTATGTGTCACAGGTGCAATCAAAGCCCTTAATTTAATGGCCAATGTGAGAAAGGAAAATATGAATTCATAAAATTGTGGAACTTCGATGCTTGAATGGTTGTACCAGAGAGCAAAAGAAGTTTAAAGTTAACTGAAAATTTTGAGCAACAATGTATGATTTTGCAGGTTCTGCAAAGCATTTACACAAATAGTGTGTTCATATGCATTTTCTGTCTATTCTATAATAAAAAAAAAAAACAAGTTTTCTCTCATCCAGGAGTACATGATGTCTTTTCTATTTTGAATGATCTAACTTCTACTTTTTTGGATTACTGAAGTCTTCATCAGATAATCTTAGACATGTTATCCCGAATGAACTTGTACAAAATCTGCTGTTATTATAAATCTTCTGTTCACTAAAACTATTTGTTTTCACATTGATAGAATGTATCTTCCAGAATTATAACCAGCAAAGTCAACTATGGAAAAGGTTGTCAGATGCAATCCTATGATTACAGAAGCTATCTTACTTTATCAACATAAAGATATCTTTCCAAACATTCAAGAAAATTCTCCGGGGAGGATCTCAGTGAAGAGCTGTAATGAGAGCAATAACCAAGGGAAAGGCTATCCAATCTTTCAATGAAATCATCTACCGGGAGTGGAACAGAAGAATGTGATACAATAGAGTCGTCCTCAGCTGCTATATGAAGAGCGACTCTAGACAACTCAACCCCTCGATTTACACTTATGCTTGTTTCTCTCTCAATGTTGGATAATTTTTCAATCTGTGAGCAGAAACCAACCCTTGCAGCCTGTTTAACAAATAATGGAAAGAAATATTCGTTATTTTATTCCACATGAGAAACGAACAAGGTAGTTACTTGAATAACAATAACCTTTTCGTGATGCATTTAACTAATTAAAAAAAAAAACAATGTCTTCTTATGAATAAACTCTCTTCCATCCATTCACTATGCCGCATGCATATTTCTAGAAAGTAACAGCTGAGAACATAAACGAGATAGTGGAATTTTTGTCATACTCAATTTTATGTCACTTCAAACTGTGGGCATGTGTCTGCTATGATGAACTGATGATTCAATAGTTACTTTTCAATCTTCATCTAAATTAAATCTTCGTTGTAATTTGCAAGTTCCAACAAACGCACATCTAGTGTGCCCACAATTATGTTGGTTGAACTTTACAGGGAAATATGTATTCACTTCCTTGTTCTTTCATCTTTATAATATTTCAAAAGGCAGTTACTTCAAAATGATAATATTAGTAGCACTAAAAAGTTAGCAAATCTTATGATCCTCGGCATCATGTTCTCACTTTTAACCGAGATGCATATATAAGTAAAGGAGAATAATCCGGTGCACCACAATATTCCTAATGATAATGATGTGATGTTTTAAAGCATCACTTTTCAAAACACTCTGACAATATCAACAAAAGCTTGTTTCCATAAAGCATGTTACACCAACTTCCATAATATTTAGTAACCGAAGAAGATAAAACTACATCCAGCATTCGACCTTCTCTCCAGGTGCAAAAATTCCAGAAAAATTAAGACTACCAACCATCTATACTGGGTTTTCATGAATCAAAATTCTCTTTGTATGATCTCCAAGTAAGATATACATACACAACTAAGTACTGTATATTATAACTAGTCCCCACCACATATCAAGAATCGAACATAGGAATTTCTCGAATAAATTACATGAATTCATTCTGCATCCAACCTTACTCAACTGATCCACTAAAATTCGATAGTGCGATTAATCCCAATACCATGTAATCGCATGATAATATTATTATACAAGCCAATTATGTCGATCCTTTGCCGTAAATTCATATAGGTACGTGTTAAACTGAAAACATCAGCGCAATCAAAAGCAGATAAAAATCCCCATAGCGAACTGAATATATACAAGAGAACAATGAGAGAGATTACCCTCACGTGGTCGGTATTGATGCCACACAAGTCGAGCGCGTCGTGAAGAACGAAATTGAGATCATCTGTCGAAGATAATCCGCACTTGCAGCTGCAATTCAAAACTCGGGCAGGAGGGTAAAATTGGAATTTGGACAATTCCCATGAACTTGAAGTTGATGTTGAGGATGAGGAAGAGGAGAAAATGGCGAATGAGTTGGAGGAAACCGATGCCAAGGCCATTATTTCAGAAATTAGAGATTCTAGTTTTATTGAATGCGCCTGAACCTCCCGATATCAATTAGCTTTCTCTATATCTCTCTCGGCAAATTCACGAGTGTGGAACGGTGGACAAACGTTTTTTTTCTTCTTCAAATATTATACTAAGAATTTTATTGTTTAAATGTTATTCTAAATATTTGAATATAATTACCTTCTTATGTACTATTATGGAGTGAGTCCAGTGACGTAGACACTTGGTCCCGAAGGGTGCGATCGCACCCTCTCAACTTTTTTTAAAAAACTATTTTTATATTTTGATTTTTATATATTAAGATAATTAATTATAACTTGTTTAAAAATAATTGGAATTTAATTGAGATATTGTTGAAATATTGATATGTCTTATTAAAAAAAAATAAGATAATTAACTATTTGTTAAAAAATATTACTTTTTTAAATAATCAATCCAAGATTTAGAAAAAAAAAATATCAATGTTGATCAGTTATTAGTACTCTTAATTATCAATTAAAATTCAATCAATAAAATTATAATTTCTCTTTTAAAAGTGTACTTCTTTCATAATTATATTTAATATGTGAAGTATGAAAAAAAAACAAGTAAAATGAAGATTAATTAATCACTGAAATATGTGCAGCTAAATATGTGGAGCATCATTTTTTTTTGATGATTTATTAATTAAGGAAACAAAAACCACAAAAGTGAAATAAAAATTAATTAATAAACATGTGTAGGATTATGAAAAAATAAAAAAAACTCTTAAATTAATTATTTTGAAACATGTGGACATTCTATAATAATAAATCCTTAAATTAATTATTTCATGATTAATTAATTACTTAACATTAGTATCATATGGAAAAACAACAAACCACACAAGTGAAATGAAAAGAAGATTAACTTAGAGCTGAAATGGAGCTTGCAAATCACAAAAACATGTGTAGGATTATGAAAAAATAAAAAAAAACTCTTAAATTAATTATTTTGAAACATGTGGAGCATCATTTTATAATAATAAATCCTTAAATTAATTATTTCATGATTAATTAATTACTTAACATGAGTATCATGGAAAAACAACAAACCACACAAGTGAAATGAAAAGAAGATTAACTTATAGCTGAAATGTAGCTTCGCAAATCACAATTAACTTGAAATAGCCTTTGAAGCCCCAATCGGAGCCCCACGAATTTTTTCCATAGTATATGGTCTCTTTGTTCACAGTGCCCCATCCGACCAGCAGCGTGGAATGATAGCTTGCGTCAGGTAGTTCATCATAAGCTTGCCTTTCTTCTAGCGAAGGACCGTTAAAGATTCCCTATAAAACAAATTTCTTAATAAGTGAAAACATTATGATCGAGATAGTCAAAACTGAGATATTGATTGTATATGGACCTCCTTATACTACTAATCTAAACTAGAATGCATACCTAAGTTAATACAAAACTCTATAAAAATATTTAAATCACTTACATCAGGGTGATTATCCAGAAATTCCGGGTCCTTGTTGTAAGACTTGAACTTTGGGTCCGCCCGTATGTGCATAGCTACCGGGACTGCTTTCAGAAGTTCTTTCAGTTTACATGATGTTACTGGGTAAACTACCTCATAGTCCTTGATAAAATATCTCTAAAAAAACAAAATTTCTTTCAGTTTAAACATATATAGGTATATTTATTAAACTAAAATAAATAAATAGATATAACACTAACTGTTTTCGTTTCACGGGGCGGGGGTGTTGATTCAGTAAAGTTTGGGGTATACTCCATGTTCTCCTCGGGGCATACCCCATACTGCTTCAGGTATTCATATGTGGACAACATGCTGAACCTATTACCAGATATCTCTACACCTGTGTGGTGCATCACCTTTTGAAGACCATCAGCATGGTTAAAAATCTCTAAAGGAGATAAGGGGGGAGTGGCTTATTAGAATCTTTGCATGCAAAGGCATAAGCGCCATGCACGCAATCAGCTGCCACAAACGATGCACAACACCCTGAAGAAAGGAAACGAAGATTAATGCCAGGTTTTTTTAATATTTTTAAAAACTAATGTTTTTTGTTAGCAATTATTTCTGATTTCTTACCTAATATGAACCCTGGAACCGAGATTCTTTCACATTTTGCATATGATGTTCTGTAAGTATCCATCTCTTATTCTTGAAAAACTCCTCCTTAAAAGTGGGAATTTCAACACTCGGAGCCTAAATCATTTAGGTGGGGACTTACTACAATATTGTTAAAACAAATATATGATCCTATTCTATAATAGGAAAATGAACTACTTACTTGTCCGGATGAGGAGGATGCCTCATTATGGAAAGTTCCTTGATGTCGAAGAAACCGATTACTCATTAAACCGCCTGCAACTGAAGGAGTCATCACAACCATTACAAATAAACGGTCAACATTTATAAGAAGGGTGTAAGAAAATCTGTTAACAGCTCTTTAGTTTATAATTGATATGTCAATATTTTGGTGGAAAAATAGTAAGATTTGAAACTAATTAGAATCTGAGAGATTAAATTTAAAACAAGACAGTACCTATTCGTCCGTGTTTAAATTCGCCTTCAACTATATCCTTCTTTTGAATCTACAAATATAACAATATAAACACATCGTTTAGCATGACATATACTTTATAAAGTATAATATATTTGAAAATAAACATCACAAAATAGAATTTTAGAATTGCATAATCACCTCTGTCCCTGGTATGCCCATTGAAATCCCAATATCAGCAAAAGTCAAAGCTGGTGCATCTCTCACCTCACAGTCTTTCAGCCATTCATCCCACCCAAGCTCGAAATCCAGCAGCACGTCGTCGGGAATTGTAGGGCTTATAGGGATGTCTGGTGGTTTGCAAATGGGTGGGTTTCTGTAAAATGTCTTGAGCAGTTCACAGCATTTCAGGATCATGTTCTGAAAACATGTAACCAAATAAGTATTAGTGCAGCTTTTTATGAACGCAATTACAATATTATTGAATTACCATTTGTAGCCTCAAGGGTTCAATCTCAGTTCCAATCCTCACTGTATACAAATACTGTTGATCGGGTAACATCTTTGAGGAAACAATGATCATGGCACAGGCTGCCAGCACCGACGGCCTAAATTCTGCGAATGCTATGTCTAGGCGTAGCAAATGAACAAAAAAATCGAGAAAACAAAATAATCAACAAACATCGAGAATAACCAAAGAATCATACTAATTAAGCTAAAAATAGCATGGATTAATAAACAAATTCAACACTAATTAAACACTTTGAAGAAAGCAGTTCAAGGACTAAGTGATCAAGTAAGTACGTACCGCATTGGGATCTGATTATCAGTTGGTACACATGGTGAAGAGCTGCCAGCGTATTTGGTGGACGGCGGAGAAATGGAATGTAGAATTTGATGAAGGAAAACGGAGTCAAAGTTCGCAACTGCCAATTCAAGCCTTCGCCAATCAGCAACTCCATGTCGATCACATCCTGGACACGATACTGCTCCAGAAGACCCTTCTCCTCCTGCTCGAGAAGACCCTTCTCCTCCTGCTCGAATTGAAACAAAATCATTCGTGGTACATATCATAACATTCAAATGTTTATTCTCTAAACCAAAACGTAGTTTAATGCATGTACAAGCACATATTTTGATGATCGAAACCGGAAAACTTACCAGAAAAGTTGAGCGTTTGAAGCCTCATGCTATTCCGGAGCCTCCAAGCAAGCGTGACGCAACAGATTGCAAATAGCTTTTCCTTTCCACTCTGAATATCAGAGAAATTAAACCTCAGAATAAATCTTCTGACATATTAAACAACATACAGTTACACGAAAACCAAATTAAAGAATCAAAAAACTCTACTAATTCGGAAATCTCGACAGAGAAATAAAACCTTATTCAATAATTAAAGAAGGATTCGTTGCATTATCAACGAAAACAAAAACAAGCTCCAAGTTCTGTACTCAATTTCTACTATACTCAAATCGCAATAAAAAAAAAACAGAAATCTCGACAGAGAAATTAGACATCAGTATTCAACAATTACAAAAAACGAAATTAAAGAAGGATTTGTTGCATTATTAACGAAAACATAAACAAGTAGCGATCCGCTCCAGGTTCTGTTCTCAATTTAAACTGCAATCGAATCATTATCAACAAAATTAAAATTCTGTAATCTCAACAGAGAGAGATATATACGAACCGGAATTGTAGCGCCCAAGCATGAAAGGTATCGGTCGAAGTAGGTCATCGCAACGTACGGGATCAGAACATCGGAGCAATTGCTGCAGAGCTTCGCACATACAAAAACGAAAGCAATCCGATCGAAATCAAATAAACATCAATCCATTCGTAAATTTATACACAGATTTTACAGAGAATCGATTCAGCGTACCGATTCCACAGTCGCAACTGCAGTTTGGCGCAGAGCTATTATACCCTTGTCGTGAACGTATCCCGGAGGCGCCACGAAAATCTTCTCCTTGTCGAACATTCCGGCGAACAGCTCTTTCCCTGGAGATTCGAAGATGTTGAAGCGCGGATCAGTTGAGGTCGACATCGTCTTCTTCATTTTAGAGAGAGAGAGTGCGTGTGTGCGTGTGTGTGAGAGAGAGATGCAGAGGAAATGAAAGACCTCGCCGTTTACGTGCTCTGTTAGTGTGTTTTCAATTTAAGCGGTAATTTAGTTACGAGATTTTGTTAGACGGCGTCAAGATAGAGGGGAGAGTTAACGGCGCGTTTGACAGCTAAGCAACCGAGTTGAGTCGCCTGTCAATTAGTTACTCAGATTTTGAATTTTGAAGGGATTCGGCTGAAATTTTTTTAGTATATACTTGTCAATTTATCATTATACTAGTATACTATATAGTTTGCTTGGCATCTTTAAAATTGCAACGAAAAGGTTATGGCGCGCCCGATTTTTCCAGAAAACGACGACTGAGTAGAGGCACACGAGTCGTCCTCATCCTCGATTGGGTTTGAAAAATAGGAGGAGAACTTGTTTTTCACAGAATCGATTGATGCGACTGCAACTTTAATCTAAACAACTTGTCTATACCGGATGAACGAAGAGTATAAATTACTTTGATGTATGATATGTAATATACCTCATACACCTAAATCGCTAAATGATTCATCAGATGAACATATCCTGAGTAAACTGAAAAACCATAAGAGAAAACATCGATTCATAAGCACACACTGATCGATGAAACAGTTCGAGTTCAAACTCATCAGTGTGTGCGTGTGTGCGTGTGTGTGTGTGTGTTTTAGAGAGAGAGAGAGTGCGCGCGTGTGCGCGTGTGTGTGTTTTAGAGAGAGAGTGCTGAGGAAATGAGAGACCTCGCCGTGTGCAGTGCGTGCTCTGCTAGTGGGTTTTCAATTTAGGCGATTATTTATTTACGGGAAATTGTTAGACGGCGTCAAGATAGACGGGGGACTTAACGGCGCGTTTGGCGGGATGTGGGCGATTTTTTATTTTTTCGCGTTCAATCAAATCGGGGCTTTTCTAATACTGAAAACATTTTTTGTTGATACTATCAGTGCATCCGAAATTTAGGGACAAATTTGAAAATTTTTAAAATTAAAACTGTACGCATTTTTTGTTTTTTTTACTGTGATTATTGTTCGAAAGTATTATTTATTTAAATTCTATTCATTTATTTAGAAACAAATACTACAAACAAGAAAAAAAACCATAATAAAATTTATTAAAATTATTAAAAGAACACATAACAAATCATGTAGTACAATAAATCAAATTGTAATTGAGCTCCATGTGAAATACAATATAAAATGATACTCTAAAAAATCCTCTTAAATCAGATACGGAATAGTATTATATTAGCATGTTAATTTCGAAGTAGAAAAAATATATATATCAAAATAATGAAATTATTATAGCACATTTTGTTATTTTTTGGTAGGAAATATATATGTATATTGTTGTACAAATAATCGGAATATATCAATATTTTTAGTATATCAAAACTTCGGTATGAATATTTTTTATAAACAAAATTAAGTCATACAAAAATTTTCCGTAGAGAACAAGTTTTTAAATTATATTAATAACACAATCTAATTTTTATTACAGGGATAGTTCAATTTTTTTTGTATAGGTCAATTACATGTCTTGGGGTTCGAACCCAGGACCTTTGATCCTCAGTTCGAGGGCTCAACCAACTGAGCTAACAACCCTTGACGGGATAGTTCAATTGGGAGAGCTTTCTGAAGGTCGTGTTCAATCCACGCTAATTTAAAGATATAATTACCGTTGTGTAAATTAATAAAATTAAAATAATATTAAATAAATTGCACTTATTCATAAATATGAAAATATAATTTACTCAATTTTAACAAAATTTTAAAATTTTCACTTTATTCAAATTATCTTTTTTAATTAAGTAAACAAATTTGTGTATGTTTTGCAAATTCATAAATTGAATTTTTTGTTTTTTCTTGTTTGCAAATTCATAAATTGAACTATTTATTTTTTTATTTTTTCTATGTTGTTTGCAAATTTGTTTTTTCTATTTGTTTGCAAATTCATAAATTGAACTATTTTAATTAACTAAACAAATTTATGTATGTTGTTTGCAAATTCATAAATTCATCTATTTATTTTTTATTTTTTCTATTTTGTTTGCAAATTCATAAATTGAACTATTTTAATTAATTAAGTTGTTTGCAATATAAATTGAACTATTTATTTTTTCTATGTTGTTTGCAAATTCATAAATTCAACTATTTTAAGTAAGTAAACAAATTTGTGGGGCTTAAGTTAAGATATCATAAATCATATTTTACAAATTTTCCTGAAAACAATTATTTATTATTCAATTGTTTCATGGATTTTTATTTTATTTTTTTACTTTTTATGTGTTTTTTGCAAATTCAAACCCACGTCAAAAAAAATTGTCCACAGTTTTTTTGTTTGTTTTTCTGTGTTGCTAGCAAATTCAAACCCACATTTATTATTTTATTCAATCGTTTTATGGATAATTAATATTCATGGAAATAAATATGATAAATAATGATTTATTATATGGATTTTCTTTATTTTTTTGAAAAAGCCAAAAAAACACATTAGCCTAAAACACCATCTACACCCAAACTATAAATACACGCATCACTCTCCTTTGTGCAATCCGAACCGCTTCTGTGCTGCAACTAGTGCATTCCTGAAAATAAGCATCATCTCAGTCATTTAAAGTGTTAAAGAAAAAATGTGGATCGACAAATTCTTTTAGCTTTCTTCCCCTACCATTTTCGACGATGTTTCTAAGCATCAACGTGCCCGAGCTTATGTGCTTTAGCCTTTGCTTCCCTTAACCGAACCTTGAAATCTTTTTTCCACGTCTGGAAATGTTGTTTAAGCCTCTGTGATTCCTCCACAAGCTTTTCAGAATGTTCAGTTCCTGATTTGACATTGCCAATAGCTTGAGCTTCGTCGTTGAAGTCGTATTGTCTCTGTTTAAATTCCTTGGCAAGAGTGATGAGTCTGATAACTGGATTTAAGGCACCATTTGTCTCGGCAGAGTCAATACTGTTGTTTCGAAAACGGGCTTCATTGCTAGCAACAGGAGTCTGAGGTCCTAAATACATATCTTCAGAATCATTCTTTTTAGCTGCAGTCAAATTCACCTGCAATCCCCAATTTTTTTTTAAATGTGTGAATAAGGATCGTTAGAAAAATGTAATTTAAGAACTTAGTAGTTGTATACACAACTTCCGTTTTGTTTTTCGAAAGAGAGAGGATCTAAGCAACTTACTAAGTTTAGTGTTTCATGTTATTAATAACAATTCCCGCAAAATAATACTCTGAAGTATGAACTTACTTGTAAAGATGCCATCTGCTTCTGCCATGCAATCTCCATGGATTTCATCTTGGAATCATATTCCGACCACCGGGCCTCGAATTGCTGCACTTGTTCTCTTAGTGCAGCATTTTCTTTTTCCATTATTACGATTGTGGCCTCTGCTACCAAGACCCGCTTTTAAAGTTCGTCAACAACCAAAAGGTGGTGTTTCTTGTGGCAAATCCTGATGAAGCGATAAAAGTTGAAATTACATCAAAATTCACAAATGGACTCCAAAATTAGCAGTCGTCGTTTTGGGCCGGGCCTAAAACGCACCTTGATTTCAGAAATCCCTGTCCCAGATTTTCGTTTTCCACCACTTGAATGTCTATCTTGACGTTTATTAAAAAGCCTCCTTATCAACCATCCACGAATTACTGCACAAGAGAATACATTTTAAATTAGGCGTCAAGTGTTAAACTCCAAATCCGCGGCTATAGCTTTATAAGGACAGAAGCTTTTACAAGATTGTATTTGCACAACTGCCATAAGCTGCACGTCCAGTTTCTTGCATGCAACCTGAGCAACAGATTATGCTCCTTTCTTGCGATCCCACCACGGATATCTGCAGATATATTTAATTGTAACTACATAAATGATGGAGTAAATCATTTGTATTTCGATAAAGATTTGCACAGAAAAGTGCTGAAAAATATCGCAAAAATGAATAAAATTGTATTTCTTGCTTATATATTCATTTCAAATAGAAAAATGGTTAGTTAATTCTACTACAAACAATGTGGAAGGAGATTTTCTCACATGATTGCAATGTTACTATCCCTCCCTTGAGTTCCTTAAAATATCGAAGAGCACGATGACCACGGAAGCACTTCTGAACCTCAAGAGTACCTTGCAGAACTTGTTTTCTAACATCTTCCAGGGCACCAATCTGAGTTAATCACAAACAACAGAAGTTCAGAAAAACTCTAGCAGAGGATTATAAATCAGATGATAATTGAGTATAATCGGGGGAGGATTAATGGGTATTATTCAGAACCTAAGGTTTACGTGTGGTGAGGAAAAATTTTAATCTATCAAGGAATCTCTTTTGTTGGAGTTTAAGGCAAATAAATTTCCCGGCATATACTATTTGCCAATTTCTTCATAAAGAAAGGGTCTCTCACCTGTCCTGCTCGGAAGTATAATTTCTTATAACCAACTTGATACATCTCAGGGAGGGTACTAAACTGCTGCAGAATCACATGTGATGTACTTAAAGGATCTTGACATGCGTTATTTTCAGGAACTAGGAACCCATACCTGAAAGTCATGCCAGCATATTATAGAGATATCTAAAGCTAAATCATAAGAAGTGAACAAAATATTGACGGCACTTTACCGTTTTGTGAATTCTTGATGGGTCATAGGGGTAGGGTACCCAGATCTCGAGATCCGCACAACTTCAAGAACCCCACAACATCTAAGCTGCTCCAAAACAAGATCTTTGTCGAATGCGCCAGGGATCTTCTTACAGTTTGGCTTTATACATCGAATGAAATGTGGTGTGCTTTCAAGCTGCTGCATTAATCTAAATAGCTGGCCCTGCATCATATGGAACATATCATGCAGGCTGATAAGTTTTCGTTTGTTACGTAAAAAAAAATATTGATTAGTTCTTGTCCCATGATTATTATGTCTGAAAAAAATACTTTTGTCTGACACGGGTATTTGCCAGGAATGAGAGAGTAGGCAGTGGACATGACTATTTACCTTGAATTTTGTGGAAATAATTTGCTTCTGACAAGCAGGAATCCCCGGCTTGAATGATGGACTTTCCAGATTCTGGGCTTGTCTAAAGCATGGAGGCAAATAACTGAGATAATTGGCTGGTGCACGAAGACCATAGTTGGATCATTTCAGAATACAAAGTGTCTCTGTTCTTTTCCAGGAATTCACTTGTGTCATAAAGAACCTAAACAAAAGATCTACTGTCAGTGAAAGCACACTTCGAGTTAGGAATTCATGTGTTGTCCTATTTCACATGTTAAATGTGCAATAAAAATGAAATTATGAAACACATGCTTAATTAAAAGTATGAACAGGAATGATACAATTCATTATTCTGTTCATACTTTCAAGGAACAATAGTCATTCTTCATAAAGGGTTCTCTATATCATTTTTCCCTCGTCTTCTACTCTCCAGCTTAAAGGGGTAGACGTAAAGTAAACGCACCTCTCCCCAGCATAGTGACGAATGCTAAATGCTCCACCACGTTCTTCTTTAAAGCATTTATTAGCATTCAAGTGATGATTAAGCTTAGTGGCAAAAGTGAGATCTGTAGCCTTGGGAAAATTCAATTCTTCATCCAGTAAAGATATTAGCCCAAGAGGTTTCTGTTAAAGCATACCATATTGAACCATAAAAACTCACAATGATACAGAATAGAAAACAATAAACATTGATAAAAATTCAATGCTATTGGTTTTAGATTCAATGTTAAAATTTTGAATTTTCATCCAATATCATTTCATTTGTTTTCAACAGTGATATTTAGGAGAAAATGCGAATAATATTCCTTCACCAAAAGTTTAATAATATGAATATCTGGCCTTGTCAAATTATAAGCGAATGACTTAGGGCAAGGCCTGTAGGAAAATAAACAAAACAGTACATTGTTGACATTTTTAATGTGGGAGAAGGTATACCTTCTCAAGGAGATCCAAACAGTCTTGGTTGTCTTCAAAATCTATCTTTGTCCAGTCAATTCCATCTAATTCGTATTCCTGGAAAATATACACACATAATTAAATTATTATATAAACAAAAATAAAAAAATAACATAAGAATATAAACATTTAAGGATTTGGAGTGATTCCAAAACATGTCAAATAGTAGATATTCAATCACCAGCAGTAAGAATGGAGTTAATTATATTGCTTCATTTGGTAGCGAGAAAATACATTTTATGGCTATGAAAAATCAGATAACTATGATGCTGCAGCTCATTTGAACATGTTGAAGATGCTTACCTCTTGTTGAAGTTTGAAAAGATGTCGGTTGAAATGTTGTTGAAGTCTCTCAATGGCATAATTTATGCATAACTGTTCAAAGCTGTTCTTCTGGAGCCCAAAAAAAAGGGGAGAAAATATGAATATGGCTAATTTACATTGTCAATAACATAAATACATGGTGCAATTTACCTTAAATGATTCGAACCCATAAATATCTAGAATGCTTATAGATTTCCCGGTGTGTTGTTTTCCCATTGCAAGTGATAAATTGATATTTTCTACAAGCCAGTCGAACAAGCTCACGTAGATGAACTTAGATAATGAGTCTCTGGTATCAATTACCTAAATTAGGGGGGAAAAAACCTTGACATGTGTATGGATCGAGTGGCTTGATATATGTTTTTTTTATACGCAATCAAGTCCCACGAGAGTAGCATAAAAAAAATTCAATTTACGGATAACAAAAGTGAACTTTTCCACACTAACCTGTTGTAGTGTCAGCCTTTAGGCAACCTTATAGAGCAAGCATTAAATCCAGAGCAGCACAGCCAAGCAAACATGCAGCATTGGTAACAACTGTAGATATGGGAAATACCGATAGTTAGGTCATAGCATCCAGATAAAGAAACAAAATACAAGTCATCTTTGTTGTTTTCATATAAAGGATTTACAAATTCTTAAGCAACAAAAATAAAAATGAGGCAGAAATAGATAGCTACCTTCACCAGGGACGACCTCTATGTCGTTTTCATTGTCAATAACACGAAATACTATGTTTCCAAGCCACAATACTGCAGCAAGAATCTCAAAGGCATGCTCCTGATCATCTTGGCAAATTCTGACAGTATTTAATGATCCCTAGAGAATAAAAGGAATTATACAATTGGTAAAGCTCTGTAACAGAAGAGATAATGTATTGAAATGAAAAACTGTATAAGTGAATAAGTGATTAAGTTCGTGAAAATGGACTCTTTAATCATAACAGTGTTCTAACCCAGAAGCGTGGTTTTTTCTCAAATAAAACTTCAAACACCCTCAGATGGAACACGTCTAGTAAATAAAATAGTGTGTGATCTAGTACATTACCATAAGCATGTGAAACTTCTGAGCATCAACTTGATGGATTTCCAAGCACTCATTTTGATTGAGATAGCTGTAGTCACGAGCGTTTTTAACCTCAGCTTACCTGAAAAGGATACCATGCATGCCCACAAGGTATTCAAAAGAAGACACTAATTTGTTGTTATACCAGACAATTATATTCACACACTGCCAATAAGAGTAAATAAATACAAAACTGGCACCAATAAGGATGAGACAAAAGCTGAAAATAGACCTCGGAGTGCAGAAGGTGCCCCAGCACATAGCTGATAGAAAACGTGGTATGACCTCTCTCCTTGAGCCAACTGAACAACTCTTGACTGATCTATAGAGATATTTTGTTCCAAAAATGTTAAAAATCAAATGAGATTATAAAAAGTAGGGAATTAGATGTTTGTCATATAACATAGATAAACTGACCTTTTCAAGTAGGACTTTAACATTAATTCAGGAATAGAAGTTCGACATATACCAAATTGGAAAGAAAAAAAAAGTCAGTTAACAGATAATAAGAAGTACAAATAGTAGCATTAACAAAGTTCAACTCGGAAAGTACAAGCATGCTTACAAGTCTGTATCTTTGCACCACATATTTTCCCAGTAGGACTGAAATGGATCTCAATTAACTTTCCCTGCAAGAAATTTGGAACATTATCAAGCCAATATTTACATGTGAATATTGACAGCTAGTAAATATTAATGTAAAATGCCAATCAATAAGGGATTCACGGATATAGAGAACTCACGAATCGGCTGGAATTATCGTTTCTGGCTGTTTTAGCATTACCAAAGGCCTCCAATACACAGCTTGATTGCATCACCTCAGCTTCTACTCCACCATCACCTCCACCAAGTGCAGCCATATATTGAATGGCAATCTTAGCCGTTTCAGTCTTCCCAGCTCCAATCTCCCCACTAGAATGAAACCATACAATAAATTCTTAACCAATAACAAATTAATATACAGAGAGCCATCATAATTAAAACGTTTAAATTTGCGAGAATAAAATAGATTAATAGCAAATTACAAGCAGTGACCGTTTTCCAGTACTAGAATTCACAATGACTGCCATGGATTTTCTATCACGATCAAACTCAAGGGTGGCAATCCGCTGTTCAAGCTTATTCCAAGTGTTCGAGCACCCTAAGATGAGCCAGTTGAAACTTGTGAATCAGTACATAAACTCAAACTGATTCCACAAAATTTTACATGGAATTATGGATAAGTAAGAACAACTTACTCAAGACGCCATCATATCCTCAAGAGATACCAGAACTTAAATCACTTGGAAGACCCATTTTTTCAACCAGAACCTGAAAGTAAAACCATGTCACATCTCCATCATGAATACATGAACATTATTGCAAACTTTATACATTGGACAATAAATGAATCAGAGCTGACATCAACATTAAGAGTTAGGGCAACATTCACAGTATATCACATATCATCCCCTAATAACCAGAACAGTTTTGCAATCTTAAAATTTATAGTTATATCTAAAACCCACATAATCAAGTATTACAGGAATACTACATAAAAATCTCAAATTTGTGATACTACCACTAAATACCTTTAGTGCAGCTTCAGTTGGCATTCCATTGGCCATATAGTGACCGGATTTATCATTGCTCGCCTTTTCCACGCCGGCGTCATGGCAAATAGCAGCAATCTTCGCAATCATTTGAAGGTTAGAATCCAACTGACCTACTGGCCAATTCTGTATTTTTCCATCCAACGGATCATAGGTAGTTCCTTGAACATCAAAGAATCTTAGAACATTTGCCTTAGAAGTCATAGCAACAAGCTTAGACACTGCCAGCTGATTGGTAGTAAGAGTGTCATAGATAAGTAACTTTAGATCAATTAACAAATATTTTAAAATAGAGTTTTCAAAAGAAAAAAACAACACTGTTGCCAATCCATGAATTTGTCTCGCATGTAAGTAAATCAATAAACATACAGAGTTTTCAAAAGAAAAACTACAATAAAAATACACTAAAATAGAGTTTAAAAAAAAGAACAATGTTAGAACTTAGAACCATAAGGTACTGTGTCCAGACCGAAATAGTACTTTGGGAGTTTCCCCTGATTTTCAACAGTGCATGGTGCACGGCCTCAATTTATCTGGTTCAATAATGATGTAATTACCTAGAGGCACCGAAAAGAAAAGATTAATACCATGCCGTATCACCCTCTATAACAAGTCTAAGATTCCATTATTCCAGGAGGTTTTATTGCAACATCCATACCTCAGGATCTGGAGATATAACAGACCGGCAAGCATAATTAAACCTTTTGCCCATCATCTTCTGTCGAAATAGACCCTGTTTCTTTTCGAGATACTCGCAAATTCCTGATATGCTGTCTTTTTTAGTTTGACCTGTGCCAAAAACAACATATAAATGCTACTGAGATCTCTGAATAGAATTTACTTGCGTAAAATGGAACTAAAAAGTAGCGAATACACATGGTCCAACACTGGAAACCTATGAAATAAAAGGCAAAAAAGTTGCATCTTAGGCACTAATGAAAGTCTATAAAACTTTGTGCACTGAAAGAATAGGAAAGCGTATTACATCATGAGATGACAATATTGATGCGAGCGTTTCCTAGAGACATATTTGACTGAAGCAGCTTACCCAATAGAACAGTTTGAGGGTGCTCCATCACCTGAATCGAAAAACAAACATAATAAATTAACATGTCACAAAGAACAATTGATAAGAAACTACCCAGCATCAGATTCGTCATCAACTCCTTGGTTTTCATCTTCGTTCATTTTTTCGAAATGAGAATACGAACGGGTTTGTGATTTTCGATTTCTGAGAATATGCAGAGCGATGAGGGTTTGGCTGGTTTGCTATTTTTTTACTTATTTTAATCATCGAACGTACGACTCGCCCTTTAAAATGAGTTGACTCAGTCAAATGGGTAGAGTGGGCATTTGGTTTGAAACCATATTTCGTCATTGAAATTAAAAAAATGTCAATACAAACTTCATTCAAAATTATTTTTTATTAATTATATGAATATAATTAAGGATTAATTACATTTTGCCACCTCAAGTTTGAGGGTTTTTCTATTCCCCACCTCAGGTTTGAAGGTTTTTCTATTTCCAATATTCATCCAAACAGATATTGACAGATGGCTGGGTTAGAGGAAATATTTTTGCACGAATACTTATTTCATGCAGTACGCGTACCACACTTTTATGTAAAGAATCAGCACAAGTGACTGAGACCTGAGCTAACATTAGGTGAACCAAACCCACATACAACCCATAGTAACTAAGAACCATACAATAAATGATTACATTAACAACAACGTGGGTAATTCCACTCATACTAACTAGGGACCCTTTACATCATAAAAACATTTATCCTACAAAAGAACATCAAATTGACCACTATCTTGGTTTCTCATTATATGGAAAAAGATCAATGTTAGACACAGAACATATTGTTCATTAGAATAAAAAAAAAACATAAGCAAAGAGGTTTATAGATGCGCACCTATGTCACAGGACTAGCTTAAATCCAGATGAAAGAAAATCATCTCTGCAAAAAGTTGAAAAACGGACTTGTTATAAACCATTTGATTTACATAACAGAAAAGAATATAACACAATTCCATGCATGACTAGATAAAAACAAGTAGTAGAAGTTAAATAAGAATAATATACTACTAGCTATCGAACAAAATTTTGTCTTAGACCTTTTCTTCTTCATCATCTTTTTCTTCCCCTTGGTGGGCTCTCCATCCTTGTTCTGTTTCTCAGTCAAGCTTTTTTCATTCCCTTTTCCTTTGTCCCAGCCATTAGGCGAGATAAGTGTCTCAACACAAAACCCAGGGCTAAATGAGAAAGGCATAGTAAAGTTTTTAACATTTAGAGTCCTTAAACAAACCACTGCGATGCCTTTACAAGAATCGTTGAGCAGAATCTTATCACGCTCCTTGGAATAAACAAGTGGACGCACAAACCTATTTGGATCAACTGCAAACGATAGAAGTGCTTTCCAAGATTCCTTCACTCTATATTCCTCCATCACCCAAATGACAAACTTTGAACTGTAATTACCCACAAATGCAAGGCAGCCATCAAACACGTCCAAATGCATAGAATCCAGACCCTTCGAATCAATCCCTGGCATCGACACTTCATAATCCTTTTCGGTCACCACACTAAAACCCATTATTTTCATATGGTCAAGTTCAGGTCCTTTTCGAACAATCGTATGAAGAGATCCATTAACATGGATGGGCCACTCTCCCCTGCAATAATAGGTACCTGCAGTTCTCCTCCAGCAATCCGATTTAAGACCATAAATCCATTCCTCGGAATACATACAAGAAGAGGGTTTATCATATAACATAACCTTAACAACCTTATAACCATCATTTTTCGAATCATAGCCAAACCCATACGTAGTTTTACAGGAACTAGCTGAAGGTTTAAAACCAAGAGGACACTTGGGCAAAACCTTAAACTCTCTGGTGAAAGGATTCCACAAAACAGGAGGCTCTGGTTCCCTCTTTACAACAACCATACCATTGATGGAGTTGGAAACTGCATGAACATCAACGCAATCATATTCGAAAACGCGTTCCAAAGACTGTCCCTTATCGAGCGAATCCAAACCTATACAGAAGAAGCCAAACAAACCGGAGATGAGATTGCCATTGGAACTCGTCTGCAAAGAGCGGCGCAGGTGAGTTTTCGCGAACTCCTCGCTGTCGATCAGAGAACGCCATGATTTCTCGACGGCGCGGAATCGCTTCAGGGACTTCACCGGGAGACGGCTGAGGATGCTCTCGATCAGTTCGAACGGCAGAGATTTGCCGGAGATGGTGACGTCATTCGTGATTTCTAGAGACATTTTCGATTGCGTTAGGGTTTCAACTTTCAAGTTGAGGTAATGCTTAGGGTTTTTGGGTCAGCAACAAAAATGAAAGTGCGGGGAACGGATAGTAGAACAATCGATACGACAGAAAAATGAGTGTTTTGATGAACGCCGTTTACAAGAACTTGAACGCTGTTTTAATAATTTATGGAGTTTTTGAAAAAAAATTGGAGCATTAGTTTATTTATTTATATTTTCCACGTAAAATACACTTTAAAATTTAAAATATTTTTTTTATATTTGTTTTTTAATTATAGTAAGAAAACACTTTACTATATACTACTTAACACTATTTATAAAAATTATTAATTCAAAAAGGTAATTATGATATCTCAATTTAATCAATAATTAAGAAAACTTGTTCTTTTGGACTTAGAGGGGTCTTTGTCAGAGCTTATAAGCTCATTAAAACAACTTATAAACTGTTTAAGAGCTTATAAGTTCCTTAAAACAACTTATAAACTGTTTAAGAGCTTATAAGCTCTTAAATTTTGTTTGATAAATTTTTTAAAATGATCTTAAAAAACTTAAAAATAAGCTGTTTAACAGCTTACAAGCTCTTAAATTTTGTTGGATAAATTTTTTAAAATGATCTTAAAAAACTTAAAAATAAGCTGTTTAACAGCTTATACGTTGTTTAAAAATAAAGTAAGGGAGAGTACTTTTTTTTTTCAACCGCTTATAAGCTCTCGTAACTTAAACAATAAAAGACCAAAATGCCTCCAAAATTATTACCTTTTATATATATACAAAAATTCTAAATTTATTATTTAGTTAATATAAATATTTTTAATTATTTTTTTCATATATAACAATTTATTTTTGGTAATTTTATTTATATAAGGTCTTAAATTGTCAAACAAATTAACATTTTATAAGTTTATATATTTATTTTATCCAAACGATTTAAGAACTTATTTATTAAATAAAACATTACAACTCTTAAAACAACTTATAAGACGTAACATCTTATAAGCTCTTTTAAATAAGCTCACCCAAACGAGCTCTTAATTCTAGTCCAATTCAGTTCAGCTTCAGCTTCAGTTCAGTTCGTTTCAAAATAAAATAAACAAAAAATAATTTCAATCTATAATTTTAAATATAAAATCTAGTTACTGTCATAATATTATTAATATTTTTTAAAAAATATTTAATAATTTATAAAAATTATTATTATTATTATAAAAAAAATCAATTCAATCTGGTTCAGATCGTTTAAGTTCAGTTCAGTTCAGATCGCTTAAGTTCAGTTCAGTTCAGCCGGTTTCGGTCCAAAAGAACAGGTCCTAATTATATAGAATTAATTAGTTTTTCCATTTTTACCAAAATCCCCATTTATTTGTCATTACTTTCTTTGAAAAAATTAATAAATATTTATTTTACTTTTTATTATTTTGAAATATAGTTTTTCTATTATTATTTGTAAAATCCCCATTTATTTGTCATTACTTTCTTTGAAAAAATTAATAAATATTTATTTTACTTTTTATTATTTTGAAATATAGTTTTTCTATTATTATTTGTAAAATAATAGCGTTTCTGTCCAACACTCAAACTACTACTAAAATAGTCAGACTTCTCGTTCTATGACATCTAAAATAAAAAAGGGCTTCTAACTATCTAGCAAATTGTTCAAGTTACAAAATAAACTCTTGTGCTTGTTCTAGAAAGATCTATAACATCTACAACTATTCTTGCAAGTATTTATAGACAACTCAAGCTTGATGGGCTGAGCTCATGGGCCTACGCTTGGAACCTTCTATACTTAGAAGCTTTCCATACCTCTATCCAGGTATTTTCGAGATCTTTGCTTCGAACTCGTCTCTCGTTTTTTCTTACTTAACACCTCAGAAGAGTTTCTCAAATGTTGTGATTACAACGAAACTCTATTATCTTCGAATCTCTCATCAACAACTTCGACTTCGTTCTTCATTTCTTCCTTCTTCTTCAATTGTCAGGTTCGAAGTCTCTCAGTCTTAGAACTCTTCAGCACTTCATTCCTCTTCAACACTTCGATCTTATTAGTGTAACAGGCCATAGATCTTGATCAACACTTGACTCAATAACCTACACACCAATACAATCAAAGCTAGGATATGAAGTTAGTCAAAACACTAGTGATAGTGAGGTGAGCTCTTCGAAGCCTTAGCGCTCTTCGTCGAACTCAATCAAACTATACACTAGCATTATTTTTACCATTTACCCTTTTATTGAAAGGAAGTGTAACTATAAATTTGTGATGGAGAGAGTATAAAATAATGCTTTCAAAGAAAGTTTGTAATTTTTGTGACAGAGAAAGTATATTATTTTTTGGCTAATTCTATGTTGGATTATTGCAATTCAAAACAATCAGTATAATTTAATTTCGAATTCCAGTTGTGTGGTTATGGGTTCCTCTGTTATTTGTTTTGTAGCATAGGTCATCTTCTTGATTAAGTCGAGCCTGAGCCCGAGCCCGAGCTCGAGCATGACAAATTTTTGGCGAGACGAGCTCGAGCCTATTAACTACTACATTCCATTCCTACAAAATTCCATGCAATGCCAAACATGCCATTAATAAAACTAAAAAGCTGATTACATGTACCATTCTTTTCTCAATATCAATCATTCTTAATGTTGAAAGATATCACAAAATAATTCAAGAAAGGAAGTAGATATTTATGATCTCCTAATATGTTCCTAATATGTGCAGGAGATAATAAATATGATTTAGAGAATCTGTGATTTATATCACAGATTCTAGGGTTATTATGTTTTCCTTATTTATGCTTTAGGATCTCTATTATTTAAAGATCCCTCCATTGTAACATTTTTAATAAGTCTAATTGACTAATAATACAGAGGTACCTTTTCCAATATGGTATCAGAGCATAGGCTCGATTAAATTTCTTAAACCCTAAAAAATATGAGCTTCAAACAAGCACTCACTGGGGAAGTTTCCAACCCCAGTGAAAACAACTCCAAAAACAATGGTGGAGATAATCCACCAAATCACCAATCCCCTCTCATTGTCTCTAGAAGACTCAATGGAAAGAACTACATTGAGTGGGCCCAAACCATCAAGCTCGCCATGGAAGGCAGAGGGAAGTTGGGCCTATTAACTGGATCTGACACTCCTCCTGCAGCAGGTGATCCAAAGCTGGAGAGTTGGAGGGCAGAAAACTCTATGGTAAGGGCCTGGATTATCAACACTATAGAACCAAACATCTCCAGGCCATATCTCTTTCTCCCAACAGTTAAAGACTTATGGGAAGCAGTCAAGGAGATGTACTCAGATCTGGAGAATTCCTCTCAGATCTATGAACTCAAAACAATCCTATGGGCTATGAAACAGGAGAACAGGGATGTAACCACCTACTATAATGAGATGGTTACTCTCCTGCAGGAACTTGACCTCTGTCATGATGACACATGGGGGTGTACTAATGACAGCATCAAATTCAAGAAGAGGGAAGAGGATGAGAGAGTTTTCTCATTTCTAGCAGGGCTACACCCATCACTGGATGAAGTAAGGGGAAGAATACTGGGAAGAAAACCTCTCCCATCACTAAGGGAGGTTTTCTCTGAAGTAAGAAGGGAGGAGTCCAGAAGAAGAATCATGAGTTCTAACTCTATCTCAAGCCTAAAGGGGAGCAGCCAAGATCTGGAACCCTCAGCCATGGCAGCCTTGAACCAGAACAAGAAGAGGCCAGTGTGTGATCATTGCAAAAAGGTGGGGCATCTCAAGAAGGATTGCTGGGTACTATATGGGAAGCCTGCCAACTGGAAACCAAAAAATCAACTCCAAGAGTATGGGAATAAATCACAAAGCAACCAAGTGTCATCTGACCTAGGGGAACAGAAGTCTGAAACTGTACCCTTCACTAAGGAACAGCTGGAACACTTGAGTATTCTTATGGGAATGAACACATACCCTAAATCTGCCACTATGGCCTCTGGTAACACTCTTACTCTCTCTACTTTACCCTTAAAACCAACTTGGATAATTGATTCTGGAGCCACTGATCACATGACCTTTAACTCTCATCTATTTAACTCCTATACCTCTTGTGGAGGGACTCAAAAGGTAAGGGTAGCTGATGGATCTCTCTCAGCTGTTGCTGGAAAGGGTTCCATCCAAGTTACTCCTAGTCTAACCCTCCACAATGTATTACATGTCCCAAAACTCTCCTGTAACCTTCTCTCTGTTCATAAATTGTGCTTAGAAAACAACTGTCAAACCACTTTCTCATCTACTAACTGTCAGTTTCAGGACAAGGGTTTGGGGAAAGTGATTGGCAATGCTAGGTTAAGTGGAGGATTATACCTACTTGAAGAAGGGAAGACAACTCAGAATAAACCAATACCTAGAACTACCTATCTTAGTGTCTCTGACTTGGAAATTAATAAGATCATGATGTTACATTCTAGATTAGGACATCCAAGTTTTCAATATTTGAATAAACTGTTTCCTAAGCTTTTCTCTAATAAAAGTATCTCTTTATTTCAATGTGAAACTTGCCAAATGTCAAAACATACTAGAAACACTTATTCATCAAATCCCTACAAACCATCAAAACCCTTCACACTAATTCATAGTGATGTATGGGGTCCCTGTAAACAGTTAACTGAAAAAGGGAAAAGGTGGTTTGTATCATTCATTGATGATCATACAAGACTCACTTGGTTGTATCTTTTAAAAGACAAATCAGATGTGAGTATAGCTTTCAAAAATTTTTACAACTTAATCTATACTCAATTTCAAACAAAAATTCAACTCCTCAGGACTGATAATGGGACAGAATACTATAATCACACACTTAAAGATTTTTTTTCTGAAAAAGGCATCCTGCATCAAAGTTCCTGCCCTAATACACCTCAACAAAATGGGGTATCTAAAAGAAAAAACAGGCATATACTAGAGGTAGTTAGGGCTCTTATGCTCTACTCAAACTGCCCAAAATATTTATGGGGAGAAGCTGTCCTTACAGCAGTGTATCTAATCAATAGATTACCCTCAAAGGTTTTACAGTTTAAAACTCCCCTACAAACCTTGCATTCCATGTTTCCAAACACTAAAATTATACAGGATCTCCCTCTAAAAATCTTTGGTTGTGTTGCTTTTGTTCACAATTATAACCTAGGCAAATTGGAGCCTAGATCCTCTAAATGCATGTTTGTAGGATACTCTGCAAATAAAAAAGGTTATAAATTATATGATTTTGGGAGAAGAAAAATAATTGAAAGTCTGGATGTCACCTTTTTTGAAAACATCTCATACTGCACTCAGCATCATCTTCAGGGGGGGACTCAAACCATTGAAGATGTTGCTGAATTCCAGTACATTGAACTACCTCCTATATTTGAATCTCATGACTATATAGGAGACCAAATCAGAGAAACTATTATAGGTCAAGTTGGGGAAGGGCCTGGAAATTCAGTTGAAACTGAAAATCCAGGAAAGTTCAAGGGTATCACTTATTCTAGGAGAAATCCTAACTCAAAAGAAGGTCAAAATCCTCCACCTCCTAACACTGAAACTCACTCAACTATACCTAGTACTGAACCAGTAGTAGAGAATTCTCACCAACCTCCTGAGTCAAACTCACCCCAACCAGAAGAAACTGAACCTTGTGACCTACTACTTGATGTTCCTATAGCTTTAAGAAAAGCCACCAGAACCTGTACCAAACACCCAAAGTATCCAATTCAAAATTATGTCACCTATCAGAACCTATCCCCATCTTATCAAGCTTTCCTCACCAATATATCAGAACATCATGTCCCTAAGAATATTCAAGAGGCTCTATCTATTCCTGAATGGAGAAGTGCAGTAAAGGATGAAATACTTGCTCTAGAAAAAAATGACACTTGGGAGAAGGTGCAGTTACCATACAACAAGAAAGCTGTGGGGTGTAAGTGGGTATTTACTATCAAATACAAGGCAGATGGAAGCATTGAGAGGTATAAGGCAAGATTAGTAGCAAAGGGCTACAGTCAAACATATGGTGTGGATTACTCTGAGACCTTTTCCCCAGTAGCAAAACTCAACACCATCAGAATCATATTCTCTGTGGCTGTTAACCTAGATTGGAAGTTATTCCAACTAGATGTCAAGAATGCTTTCCTACATGGAAGTCTCAAAGAAGAAGTGTATATGCATCCACCTCCAGGAGTAGAAGAGCAGTTTGAAGGTAAGGTATGCAAACTGAAAAAATCACTTTATGGACTAAAACAGAGTCCTAGAGCTTGGTTTGATAGATTCAGACAATCCATGATGAAGAATGGATTTAAACAAGGTCACTCAGATCACACCTTGTTTGTGAGAAATTCCAGGGAAGGGAAGAGAGTGATCCTAGTTGTTTATGTGGATGATATCATCCTCACAGGGGATGATGTGGCTGGAATCAACCAAGTTAAGGAATATTTAGCAACTGAATTTGAGATCAAGGATCTTGGCACTTTGAAGTACTTCCTAGGGATGGAGATAGCCAGATCAGATGCTGGAATGGTGGTTTCACAGAGGAAATATGTGTTGGACCTCCTAAAAGAAACAGGGATGATGGGGTGCAAACCAAGTAGTACACCTATGGAGCAAAATACAAAGCTTGGCATTGGAGAAGAGAGTATGTTAGATGCTGATAGGGAGCTGTATCAGAGACTAGTTGGGAAGCTTATCTATCTAGCTCACACCAGACCTGACATCTCCTTTGCTGTTGGAGTAGTGAGTCAGTTCATGCACTCTCCAAAGCAACAACACTATGAAGCTGTCCTAAGGATCTTAAGATACCTAAAAGGCACAGCAGGGATAGGGTTACTATTTCAGAAAAACAGAAAAAAAGGTGTAGATGTCTACACTGATGCAGACTGGGCTGGCTCTTACAATAGGAGGTCTACTACAGGCTATTGCTCCTATGTGTGGGGAAACCTTGTTACCTGGAGAAGTAAGAAGCAAGATGTAGTAGCTAGAAGCTCAGCAGAAGCTGAGTTCAGAGCTATGGCACAGGGAATTTGTGAAGAACTTTGGATTAAGAAAGTTCTTGAAGACTTACAAGTGGAAATTGATAAACCTATGAAGCTATACTGTGACAACAAGGCAGCAATTGCTATTGCTAATAATCCAGTACAACATGACAGGACTAAACATGTTGAGATTGACAGACATTTCATAAAGGAGAAATTGGAGGCAGGAGAAGTTTGTGTTCCCTACCTCCCTTCACATCTACAAATAGCAGATGGGCTAACTAAGGCATTGATGAAGCAACAGTTTGATGAGTATATTACCAAGTTGGGCATCATTAACATCTATGCTCAACTTGAGGGGGGGTGTTGAAAGATATCACAAAATAATTCAAGAAAGGAAGTAGATATTTATGATCTCCTAATATGTTCCTAATATGTGCAGGAGATAATAAATATGATTTAGAGAATCTGTGATTTATATCACAGATTCTAGGGTTATTATGTTTTCCTTATTTATGCTTTAGGATCTCTATTATTTAAGGATCCCTCCATTGTAACATTTTTAATAAGTCTAATTGACTAATAATACAGAGGTACCTTTTCCAATACTTAACCTCATTCCATTCCTACCAAATTTCATTCCATCATACCAAGCATGCAAGCAATAAAACTAGAAAGCTAAACTCCTACACTACTAGACCATCACCAGAAAAGTCGCAAAACTAGTGTTCCATATACATATACCGAAAACTTAGATGTAAGTGATGGAATTCAGTCCTCTGAATGAAATGCAAAAAACGGTTGATCAGTCGTGGAAATCGAAAAATTTGTCAACTCATTGGTAGCAGCCTGCACCAAAGTGGACATCTTTTTAAGAAAAAAGTATACATAATTTAAACTTTTTTTCTTACTGCAAAATATTATAATGTTGACAGAAATGGATACAGATAAGAAACATTTTCTTCTAAGAAAGCACAATCATGTCATGTGCAGATCAGATGTTCACCTATATTATATTGAAATAGAACTGGAAATTCATATGCTACAGCAACTCAGCTAACTCTTCGAGTTCATAGATTGTACTAGTAGCTACTCACTCCATCACTTTGTGTTTATATTTTATTCGTCTAAATTATAAAAGAATAAATAGATTTTTGTCCTAACACATATGACATACCTCTTATATAAAGAGCCATAAAGAATCGGCACATCGTGACTGTGGTTTGATCCATCATATATGAATGAACTCAAACACATGCACAAACAAATCACTAAACCATACAAATAAATGACTACATTAACAAAAGTCTGGTTAATTCCATAACCAACTTATCTTGCAACAGGAGCAATAAATAATCAATTGATTTGGTTTTTCATTTTCAGGGGAAGATCAATGTGCGTTTCAGAATAGCTGACAGCTTCTTCAGAAAGAAAAAAATATAAACAAAAAGGACTATAGATGCGCACCTATGTCACAGGACTAGCTTGAATCCAGATGATAGAAAATCATCCCTGTAAGAAGTTGAAAAACGGACTGGTTATAAACCAGTTGATGTACATAACAGAAAAGAACATAACACAACTCCATGTATGACTAGAAAAAAACAAAGTAGAAGTTAAATAAGAAATATATACTAGGTATCGAACCAAATTTAGTCTTAGACCTTTTCTTCTTCTTCATCTCTTTCTTCCCCTTGGTGGGCTCTCCATCCTTGTTCTGTTTCTCAGTCAAGCTTTTTTCATCCCCTTTCCCTTTGTCCCAACCATTAGGCGAGATAAGCGTCTCAACACAAAACTCAGGGCTAAATGCGAAAGGCATATTAAAGTTTTGAACAGTTTGAGTCCTTAAACAAAACACTGCGATCCCTTTACAAGAATCGTTGAGCAGAATCTTATCACGCTCCTTGGAATAAAGAAGTGGACGCACAAACCTATTTGGATCAACTGCAAATGATAGAAGTGGGTTCCAAGATTCCTTCACTCCATACTCCTCCATCACCCAAATGACAAACCTGGAACTGTAATTACCCACAAACGCGATGCAATTATCAAACACTTCCAAACACACAGAATCCAGACCATTCAAAACAATCCCTGGCATCGACACCTCATAATCCTTTTCGGTCACAACACTAAAACCCATTATTTTCATATGGTCAAGTTCAGGTCCCTTTCGAACAATCGTATGAAGAGATCCATTAACATGGATGGGCCACTCTCCCCTGCCATAATAGGTACCATCAGTTCTCCTCCAGCAATCCGATTTAAGACCATAAATCCATTCCTCGGAATACCCAAAAGAAGAGGGTTTATTATATAGCATAACCTTAACAACCTTATAATCATCATTTTTCGAATCATAGCCAAACCCATACGTAGTTTTACAGGAAATAGATGGGTCGAATGTAGCTATAAAATCAAAAGGACACTTGGGCAAAACCTTGAACTCTCTGGTGAAAGGATTCCACAAAACAGGAGACTCTGGTTCCCTCTTCACAACAACCAAACCATTGATGGAGTTAGAAACGGCATGAACATCACGGTAATCATATTCGAACACGCATTTCAAAGACTGTGCCTTGTCGAGCGAATCCAAACCTATACAGTAGAAGCCAAACAAACCGGAGATGAGATTTTGATTGGAATTTGTCTGCAAAGAGCGGCGCAGGTGCCTCTTCGCAAACTCCTCGCTGTCTATTAGAGAACGCCATGATTTCTCGACGGCGCGGAATCGCTTCAGGGACTTCACCGGGAGGCGGCTGAGGATGTTTTCGACCAGTTCGAACGGCAGGGATTTGCCGGAGATGGTGACTTCATTCATGATTTCTGGAGACATTTTCGACTGCTTAGGGTTTCAAGTTGAAGTAATGCTTTAGGTTTTTAGCTCAGCAACTAAAATGAAAGTGAGGGAAACGGATAGTAGAGCAAACGATATTCGATAGTGATTAGTGAGTGTTTTGATGAACGCCGTTTACAGGAATTTAGAACGCTGATTTAATTTGAAGGATTAATTTATTTGTCATTACTCGTTTTAAAAAAAACAATAAATAAATATTTTACCTTTTTCCCTAAACACATTTTTGGAATCAAACGGGCTATACAAATTACAATACATACGTATAAGCCCAATGGATAAATCATCAAAGCCTGAGTGGCCCATGTTACCATATAGAGCCGACTCCACCACAATCAGTAAAGTTCCTCAGAAGTCAAAAAGTCTACAAAATCTAAATTAAATACTTAGAAAGTCTATAGCATATGCGAATTAATCATGGCAAATTTTATTAACTTGAAAATCTAAATCACAATTTCCTAATCAAATTTAAATATTTCTTTCTTTATTAAAACAGATTTTCTTTAATTTTTGAAAATCCCATAATTAATTTGTAGCATATCCTAAAAATTAAACAAGAAAACAAATAAAGAAAACAAATAAATACATAGTAAATTTGACTACTATAATTCACATCCTCTCTATATATAAGGTGTACTAGATAATTAACCAAACAGAAAAAAAAAAACATAATCAAAATGGAGGGCAAAAACTTATATTACTCGGTGAAAACATATTTCTTCATCGTTCTGGTTTTCATGGTCGTGCTTGCTGAATCATCTGGTACTCGATCAATAACATATTAATATTATTGTTTATATATATATATATATAATAACAATTTTTTTTATTATTAATTCTTTGATTTCGGACAGATGGCAAACAAACATACATTTTGCAAGGGCCATGCTTGAAATTCAAAGACTCGAACGGATGCAACAAATTCTGCAAGGAAAATGGATTCCGTGAACTCGGAGGAAAGTGTATCCCTAATACAATTGGAGGAGATAAAGGCACAACTTTAATTTGTGTATGTATAACTAATTAATTATTAATTAGGTATATTTTGCATTTGTATTCGAAATAAAAACACATTCACTAATGAAATAATTAATCAGTTCTATCGACATTGAATGTGTGCAATAATTTACTAATATAATTAACCTAAAAACAAATTCTAATTAATTACAGATTAAATTATTAATTAGAACAATTAATTCTTTTAAATATAAAAAAAATGTAAAAAATTATTGTATTCATTTAGAAATCATTTTGTATTTCTTTATTAAAAAAATGAGGTGAAATATAATTATTAAAAAATTAATGTCAAAGTTGAATCATACACTTTAAAATTTAGATCGGATACCATGTTATTTTATGGTCGGTATTTTTTTATTTTTTTCCGAAATTGTAACAATCGGTAAATTCTGACAATCACAAACAGTCGACATTTGTCAAGAAACAGAACATAAAAAGCAAACCAGAGAAAGAAAAAAATAACCAGACAAAATAATATGAAGAAAATTAATTACCTTCAAGAACAAACAAATGAAATACGTTTACACAAGCACACAATGAAAACAAATAAAAGGGGTGAAACTAACCATACTTGGTAGATATGCTGCAGCTTGTCAAAAGTCATCTGCTTGCCGTATGTCATCCTTCCATGCTCCCCGTCGAAGATCGGTCGTTGCTCGCCGTATACATGTTCATTGTCAATTGAGGGGTAAGGAAAAGTAGGGTGTGTGTTATTCAGATTTGAATATTTGAAAAAACGAAACATTAAAATGTCGGCTAAGCTTTTGCATTCCAAAATTTGTAATTTATGTATTAATGAATACTAATAACAAAATAGTAAAGATGACCTCTTATTGATTTCAACATGCAACAAGTTTCGAAAATTACAATTAGAAAAAAGTTTTTGTAAATACATAAACGAGAGGAAGGAATGAGATTACTGTATTTAATTTGAGGGAAAAAAAAGGTAAATGAATCTTTAACTTTTTAACATACACAAATTACAGGAGATGCCATTGTTTTTCCCCTCCAAAAGGATATTTACCGCGTGAAAAATGATGTAAAGCGGACCATGTTTTGTCTGTCAAGTCATCACGCCGGTGCCATTGTGCATTTGTAAGGTCATGTGACAAAAATGCGTCTCAAATATTTTGTGATAAAAATAAAACTTAGAGGACTCCTTAATAAATTGGTACTACTATTTATGAGAGAACATAAAATGATTTCACCTCAAATAAAAAATAAAAAATTACTAATAGACATACTACTAAATTTGTATACATACTACTAAATTTGTATTCAGCATCAACCTCTAATAGTACTATTTGTATTGTACTCCTGGGAGTATGATATAGGTATTGTCATTTTGCTACTTTTGAAATTTAATTCTAACCTTATAGTTTAGCTTACCTTTAGTAACCACCTATTAAAATAGGGAGTAATTTTTTCTCCATTCATGGCTGATTTCCTTTAGTAACCAACATTCCAATCCTACAAAATCTCATTTGGGTGGTAGAGTTTCTCAACATGTCATTAATAAAACTAAGAAACTGATTTCTGTACCATTCTTTTCTCATTACCATTCATTCATAACCTCATTCATTCATTCATTCATTCATTCATTCATAACCTCATTCCATTCCTACCAAATTTTATCCCATCATAGTCACAGGAAGCATGCCAGCAATAAAACTAGGAAGCTACACCATGACCAGAAAAGTCGCAAAATTAGTGCTTCATTTACATTAACCTAAAACTTAGATGTAAAGGATGGAATACTCTCCTCTTGATGATATGCACAAAACGATTGTTCAGTCATGGCAATCGGATATCTGTCAACTCCATTGGTAGCAGCCTGCACGAAAGTGTACATCGTTTTAAGTATACAGTAAACATAATTTCAACATATTTTCCTACTGCAGAAAATTATAGTGTGTGGAAGCCTAAGAAGGAAATGGCTACAGATACGAAACAGAGTATTTTCTTCTTAGAACAAACATGTCATGCGCAGATCGGATCTGCACCTATTATATTGCAATAGAACAGAACATTCATATGCTAGAACAACTCGGCTTACTCTTCGAGTTCCTAGATTTTACTAGTAGCTTCTCACTTCATCACTTTTTGCCATGATGCTAAAAAAGACCCGCCTACACCGCATGTTCGGCATGATCAAATTTATACTGTGTTTAGACTTTATTCTTCTAACTTAAAAAAGAATATATAGATTTTTATCCTGCACGTACATTTTATCGTCATTCCTAATAATATACTATTCCAACTTGGATGATAACAACATGATATTTCTAAGAGAAGCAAGGATTTGTTATTAAAACACTATTTGGGTATTAATCATCCAAATAAAACAGGAAACAAGAGCACTGCATGTAAACATTTCAAGCCATTTAAGCACATTAATTTTTATCATCCCTTATACCTACACATATTATGATGCTGCTTACACATGTAGGTGACGGACAGAGCTATGTATCTCTCTCCATCCAAACAGATCTCGACTGATGGCATATACATGCACAAACAAATCACTAAAGTCTAAAGCATAAAATAAATGACTACATTAACAAAAGTCATATTGTAAAAGAGCATGTTCACTATCCGCTTTTGTCTAGTATAATTATTTCCCCATCTAGTATAGTACCTACATATGCACAAACTGAGCATGAATTAATAATACCAACCATGAATGATTATACTTTTGTGGCATTCTTTTCTCAACATCATTCCATTCCAACATAATTTCATTCCATCATACCAATCATGTCATTGATACAACTAAGCTACATTCACATAGACCAGCTGAAACCTCAACCGTAAACATGAAGGATGAAATCCGAACCACTTGATGATATGCACAAAGCAGTTGTTCAGCAAAGTGAACATCTGTTTTAAGTATGAACTAAACATTTTAACCTGCAAAAAATTCTGCAGCTCGAGATACCCTGCAGCAAAAATGGCTATGCTACAATTTAAAACAAAGAGTACCATTCTTCAAAGGCACAATCGTGATATGCTAGATTAACTCGGGTTACTCTTCGAGTTCCTAGATTGCACTTCATCACTTAAAGCAGTGACGTGTGCCAATTGTTTTGTCATGATGATCAAAAGGGCTCAGTTAACACCGCGCCTTTAGCATTATATCTTTTAAATTAAACAAGAAACTCTACAATTTATCTTTTTAATTGTTATTTCCATTTTCATTCCAAACAATGATGTAATATGCAAACCGACAACAGCATGATATTTCCCAGAAAACTAGTATTTGTTACTTTTAGCACACAATTTGTGCATTATCATCCATTAAAAAAGCAATCAAAAGCATCATTCCATGAAAATAATTTAGCATGAAATAAATGATTACATACAGTCATTTTTATACATACAGTGACAGAAATAAAAAAGCAATCAAAAGCATGTTTGTATGTATAATTTAGCATCATCCCACATACACGCTCAAACAAATCACTAAACCATACAAATAAATGATTACATTAACAAAAATCAGGGTATTTCCACTCTATACTGAACTAGAAACCCTTTACATCATAAATTCATTTCTCGTACAAAAAGAACATCAAATTGGCTATTATCTTGGTTTCTAATTATATGCAAAAAAATCAATGTGTAGCAAAGAATAGCTTCTTCATTAAAATAAAATAAAAAAGGCACAAAGGACTATAGATGCGCACCTATGTCACAGGACAAGCTTGAAACCAGATGAAAGAAAGTCATCCCTGCAAAAAGTGGAAAAGCGGACTGGTTATAAACCAGTAGGTTTACACAAACAGAACATAACACAACTTCATACATGACTATTGACTAGCCACAAACGAGTAGAAGTTAAATAAAAATATTATAGTACTAGTTATTGAACCAAATTTTAGCTTAGACCTTTTCTTCTTCTTCTTCATCTCTTTCTTCCCCTTCTTGGTCTCTCCATCCTTGTTCTGTTTCTCAGTCGAGCTTTTTTCATGGCCTTTTCCTTTATCCCAACCATTAGGCGAGATTAGTGTCTCAACACAAAGCCCAGGCATAAACGTGCAAGGGATAGTAAAGTTTTGAACAGTTTGAGTCCTTAAAGAAAACACCGCGATCCCTTTACCAGAAACGTGTAGCAGAATCTTATCACGGTCCTTGGAATACACAAGTGGACGCACAGATTTATTTGCATCAAGCGGAAGTGATAGAAGTGTTTTCCAAGATTCTTTCACTCCATACTCCTCCATCACCCAAATGACAATCCTGGAACGGTAATAACAAACTAATGCAAGGCATCCATCAAACACGTCCAAAGACACACAAACCAGACCCTTCGAATCAATCCCTGGCATCGACACCTCATAATCCTTTTCAGTCACCACACTAAACCCCATTATTTTCATATGGTCAAGTTCAGGTCCCTTTTGAACAATCGTATGAAGAGATCCATTAACATGGATGGGCCACTCTCCCCTGCCATAATAGGTACCATCAGTTCTCCTCCAGCAATCCGATTTAAGACCATAAATCCATTCCTCGGAATACATATAAGAGGAGGGTTTATCATATAACATAACCTTAACAACCTTATAATCATCATTTTTCGAATCATAGCCAAACCCGTACGTAGTTTTACAGGAACTAGCTGAAGGTGCAAAATCAATAGGACACTTGGGCAAAACCTTGAACTCTCTGGTGAAAGGATTCCACAAAGCAGGAGGCTCTTGTCCCCTCTTCACAACAACCAAACCATTGATGGAGTTAGAAACAGCACGAACATCACCGTAATCATAATCGAACACCTGTACAAAAGTGTCCGACTCATCGAGGGAATCCAGACCTATATGGCATAATCCATACACACCGGAGATGAGGTGGCGATTGGAATTCGTCTGCAAAGAGCGGCGCAGGTGCTTTTTCGCAAACACCTCGCTGTCGATCAGAGAACGCCATGATTTCTCGACGGCGCGGAATCGCTTCAGGGACTTCACCGGGAGGCGACTGAGGATGCTCTCGATCAGTTCGAACGGCAGGGATTTGTCGGAGATGGTGCCGTCGTCATTCGTGATTTCTTGAGACATTGCCATTACTAAGGGTTTCGAGTTAGGGTTCTTAGGGTTTTAGCCGCAACAACAAAATGAAACTGCGGGAAACGGATAATAAAGAGCTTTGGTGAACACCGTTTAAAAGAACTAGAACTTGAACGCCGTTTTAAACAAGGCGTCTTAATTTTCTGGATTTTAAATTCTCTAAAGTAATTCTAAAAATGGTTTTATCTACGGGAATATGCTGTAAATTGTAAAATAGGCCACTAATAATAATTATAGTAAATTTAATATTATTATATTAATTACAAAATAATTACTCTGATATAAATAATTATAAAAAATTTAATATTGTTATATCGAGTAAACACAAAATCAATCACCTACTCTTGACGTATATAATACATATATGTACATCTAATATGTTATATGATGTAGTAGCAAACACAAAATCACCTACTCTCGATGTATATAATGTATATACGTCCGATTAATATGTTATACCTACGATTTAGTAGCAGTAAAAAAAACTTAATACAAATGTAATTTTTTGATTGATGAGTTTATTTATTCCTCTATTATTAGTAATCTCACTCTATAAATTCACTCCCATAGTTTTTATTAAAATTACGAATACATCCTATGTAGAATACCATTAATAAATGAGATTTTAGATAAAAAGAAAATTTTAAATTTTATTTAGAATTAAATAAAATTTTATATTATTATTAATAATATTAATTATACCGTTATTACACTATTTTATAATTAAAATCTTAAAACTATTTTGATTAATAACATATCTAAAACAATTGAACATTAAATTATAAACTAAAATTAACAGGGTACAAGTTAAAATATCATAAACCATATTAATAATTAAAAAAAATATGATCGCACTCGTCTTTAGCATTCGATGTCTTTAATATTTGATGGTGTAAATAAATTTACTATTTTTTAATTTTATAGTTAAAACTCAAATGAGGGATAAGAATGTGTTTCCGCCAAAATTGTTTTAAAATTTTACCAAGAAATCAATAATAGGAATTGAATAATTAACAAAAAATGTAATTATATATAATTGTAAAGTATAATTATTTAAATGAATGAAAAATATAATTTTACAACAATAAATAATAATATTACTTAGTGACATCGTTTAATCTACATTTCATTATTAACCACATTCCATTCCTGCAAATTTTCATCCCATTCAAACATGGCATTAATAAAACTAAGAAGCTTATACCTGCAACATTCTTAATCTCATTCCATTCTAACCAAATTCCATTCCATCATACCAAGCATGGCAGCAATAAAACTAGGAAACTACGCTACTACACCATGACCAGAAAAGTCGCAAAATTAGTTCTTCATTTACATTAACCAAAAACTTAGATGTAAAGGATGGAATTCTGTCCTCTTGATGACATGCACAATGCGGTTGTTTAGTCGTCGCAATCGGATATTTGTCAACTCCATTGCTAACAGCCTGCACCATAGTTAACTTTTATGTATAGGTAAAAAAACAAACATTTTTGCCTACTACAAAAAAATTATAGTATGAGGAAGCCTTGGACAAAACTGGTTACATTATGATATGAAAGTAATGAAACAGAGAAGTTTCTTCTTAGAATACACAAGCATGCCTGCCATACGCAGATAGAACCGGATATACAAATGCTAGAGAAACATGGCTAGTCGGCTTACTCTTCGAGTTCCTAGATTGTATTAGTAACTTTTCACTTCATCACTTTTTTCCCATGACGCTAAAAAATACCCGCTTAACACCACATGTTCAGCATGATCAATTTAAGTTTGTCTTTAGACTCTATCTTCGAAATTACAAAAGAATATGAAGTTTTCTTTCCAAACATATACGGAGTAAATTTTATCTTCATTCCTAATAGTATATTATCCCAACTTGGATGATGACAACATGGTATTTCACATAAAAATGAGGATTTGTTATTAAAA
The DNA here is from genome assembly GCA_954870475.1 of Euphrasia confusa. Classification (NCBI taxonomy): domain Eukaryota; kingdom Viridiplantae; phylum Streptophyta; class Magnoliopsida; order Lamiales; family Orobanchaceae; genus Euphrasia; species Euphrasia confusa. The sequence goes on along the minus strand of OX940951.1, from coordinate 9,986,966 downwards.
CACAAAAGTCGGGTATTATCATCCAAAAAAACAGCAATCAAGACCACTGCATGTCTGCATGTAAACATTTCAAGCAATTATACACATTTTTATCATCTCATCGAACTATACATATATTATGATGTATCTTTTTATACATACAGGTGACGAAAAGAGCTATATATATATATATATATATATATATATATATATATATATATATATATATATATCAATCCAAACAGATATAAACTGAAGGCTTGGTTAAAGATATATTTGCGCATTAATAATTTCCATTCATACAGTACCACCCTTTTATATAAAGAATTGGCACACCGACTGAGACCTGAGCTAACACTAGATGAACCAAACCCACATACATGCAAAACAAATCACCAAACCATACAAATAAATGATTACATTTTACGAAAATCAGGGGATTTCCACATTTCTACTCCATACTAATTAAACTAGGAACCCTTTACATCATAAAATCTATTTTACAAAAAGAGCATCAGATTAATAATTATTTTGGTTTCTCATTATCAAGAAAAGGTTCAATGTATCATGTGTGATTCATAATTGCTAACAGCTTCTCTAAAATAAAAAAAAACTAACATAAGCAATTTGGACTATATATGCGCACCTATGTCACAGGACTAGCTTGAAACCAGATGATAGAAAACCATCCCTGCAAAAAGTGAAAAATGCGGACTGGTTATAAACCAATTGTTTTACAGAATAGAACAGAACATATATAACACTACTTCATACATGACTAGACATAAACGAGTAGAATTTAAATAAGAATAATATAGTGCTAGTTATCAAATAAAATTTTAGTTTAGACCTTTTCTTCTTCGTCTTCATCTCTTTCTTCCCCTTCTTGGTCTCTCCATAAGGCGAGATAAGTGTCTCAACACAAACCCCAGGGCTAAATGCGTAAGGCATGGGAAAGTTTATAGTAACATTTTGAGTCCTTAAACAAAACACTGCTATCCCTTTACAACAATAATTTAGCAGAATCGTATCACGGCCCTTGGAATAAACAAGTGGACGCACAAAAGTATCAGGAGCAACCGCAAGTGATAGAAGTGGTTTCCAAGATTCCTTCACTCCATACTCCTCCATCACCCAAATGACAATCCTAGAACTGAAATTACGTACTAATGCAAGGCATCCATCAAACACCTCCAAAGAAATATAACCCAGCCCCTTCAAATCAATCTCTGGCCACGGCACCTCACAAACCTCTTCAGTCTCAACACTAAAACCCATTATTTTAAATGGGTCAGCAGGGTTGTTCCGAACCGTCGAATGTAGAACTCCATTAACATGAGTAGGCCACTCTCCCATGTCATAATTGGTACCCTTAGTTCTCCTCCAGCAATCCGATTTAAGACCATAAATCCATTCCTCAAATGACATAACGGAAAAAGGGTTAGCATATAACATAACCTTCACAACCTTATAATCATCATTCTTGGAATCATAGCCAAACCCGTACATAAATTTGCAGGAAACAATCGGGTCGACGGAAGTTGTAGGACAGTTAGGCAAGAACTTGTACTGACTGGTGAAAGGATTCCACAAAGCAAGAGGCTCTGGATCGCCGCACTTCACAACAACCAAACCATTGACGGCGTTAGAAACGGCATGAATATCACCGTACTCATATGTGAACAACTGTGGCAAAGACCGTGGCTTGTTATCGAGCTTATCCAAATCTATACTGTTGAAGCCAAACACACCGCAGACGAGATTGCGGTTGGAATTCGTCTGCAAGGACCGGCGCAGGTGACTTTTGGCGAATTCCTTGCTGTCGATTAGGGAACGCCAGGATTTCTTGACAACGCGGAATCGCTTCAGAGACTTCACCGGGAGGCGGCTGAGGATGTTCTCGATCAAATCGAACGGCAGGGATTTGCCGGAGATGGCGAGGGCATTCGTGATTTCTGAAGACATTTTCGATTGCTTAGGGTTTTTGAGTCAGCAACAAAAATGAAAGTGCGGGAAACGAATAGTAGAGAGAGCACAATCTATAGTGAATATTTATAATCAAGGCCGCGAATAAATAAATGATGTGTTCCAAATATTCTAATGGGCAGCTATTCGCACCCCCATTTCCTCTAAGCACACCCCCACATTTTTTTTATTTTAATCATTTATTATTTTTATTCATACACCACGTAATCTTTCCTAACTTGCCCTTTCAATTAACAATACAATCCCACTTCATGTCGAATATCTAAGGACTTCTCCGGCAACGCCAGAACACTCAATCGCCGCCTGAGGACCGCCTGTGAGAGGTCCAAGTGGACGCTCTCCAAGGACAATTAAGGTCAATTTCTTCTTCAAGGGGAATCGACTTCTACGCGTCGATCTTGTTACATACATTCTTATGTACCACCGCCACCACAGGGGCTGCACCCGTCGGCGTATGCTACGGCCTACGGCCGGGTGGCGACTCCGGGATCCAGCTGGCGATCGGCATCCCGAACGAGATTCTCCCGACTCTCGCCAACGACACCGTCGACTCTCGTCCCAATGGCTCCAGTCGAACATCTTCTCCCACATCCTGCCTTCCCAAGTCCTCTACCTAGTCGTCGGCAACGAAGTCCTCCTCAAACAACCGTTCTACGTCCCCGCGATTCTAAACTTGTACGGAGCCCTCCAAGCGTTAGGGCTAAGCGAGTCGATCAAGTTATCCTCGTCTCACGCCTCGACAATCCTCTCCCAATCGTACCCTCCGTCTTCCGGAGCCTTCGACCCGACTCTCAAACCGGCTTTGCTCCCCTTGCTCCTCGACACGGGCTCGCCTTTGATGATCAACGTGTACCCGTTCTTTTCCTATATCGAGAATCGACCGTACGTGACTCTCGGCTTCGCGCTTTTCTGGTCGTCGATTTTCGAGGTTGACCGAGACTTGACGTATAGGAATGTGTCAACGGAAAGGAGCTCTGCAGGAGCATCAACCCCATTTCTTGACGAGGCTTTCGTACGAAGTTTTCGTTCAGGCCGCCATCTTGACGGAAATTTGACGAAATGGCTCAAGAGCTGTTGCTGCTCGACGTCCCCTCTCTGTCGGTCGACCTCGAGACGGCTGACCTAAGAAGGAGCAGTTCTTGTGAATAAAATAAGTATCTCTCTTGTATTTGTTTTCCGTGTGAACGAGCACCATTTATCAAGCAAACGAATTTGTCCAACAATTTCTTTGTTTCCAACACCCTCGAATTCGATATTGCTTAAAGACAAACTTGACGTGCACTTTATTTTCTTAAGCAAAAAATAAGATGTGAATTGTTAATGATATGGGGGTTGAAGATAAAGCGTAAATTAGGAAGATGATGGAGGTGTATCTAGTAAAAATAATAAATAATTAAAATAATAAAGATGTGGGGTGTACTTAGAGGAAATGGGGGTGCGAATAGCGCCACCCTATTCTAATTCTTTCAATTTTTAAATGCATCAAAATATTTAGTAAAATCGGGTGCGTATAATTACATAAATAAATTCAAAATCAATTCTAAAAATTAAAATAAAATACTTTTTGAAATTTAATTTCACTTTTAAATGTACACTATTTATCATATGTATTGAACGGACGAAAAAAGTCAACGTTGACCACATGTGATTATTGCTTTGAGTGGGAGGGAGTAATTTTTTTTATTTACGTATTACTAACAATTATTTTTGTTATATAATTATTATTTTTAATAATATTTTTTCAAGACATACTTTAAGTATAAATTTATTTGTTTTATTCATATTTCGTGTTATGTTTAAATTGGTTTTTTTCTTGATTCTATTATTGTATATTTTATTATATGATTTTTATTAATCCTTCTTTTTACATATTTTTTAAATATTATTAATTGAAATTTTATTATTTTACGTTTACTATTTCTTAATTCAATAAAAATGTAAAAAAAAATGTATAAATTTGTTGGATTGTGAAGGTGTGGCATATTTTTGGGTAAATATTAGTGTAATTTATTGTTTATATTAATTTTTTGTATTTGTTATGATATTTTTTCAAATCAAGTTTATGATGCGTAAGCTGATCGATTGAAGTTTCTAATCCTCTCAAATCATATACTACACCATGACTAGAAAAGTCGCAACAAAATTAGTCCTCCGTTTACATATATAATAAATTTAATTTGTATTTTGTGAAGAAAAGAAAATTTGTTTCTCTAATAGTATGATTTTTTTTTTCATTCATGACTAATTCTCTACTAAGGATGTGGGTGCTTACTTATACTTGTGACATTCTTTAATCTACAGTACATTTCATTATTAACCACATTCCATTCCTGCAAATTTTCATTCCATTCAAACATGACATTAATAAAACTAAAAAGCTTATACCTGTATCATTCTTTACTCATCACCATTAATTCTTAACCTCATTCCATTCTAACCAAATTCCATTCCATCATACCAAACATGCCAGCAATAAAACTAGGTAGCTACACTACTACACCGTCACCAGAAAAGTCGCAAAATTAGTTCTCCATTACATTAATCAAATACTTAGATGTAAAGGATGGAATTATGTCATCTTGATGACATGCACAATGCGGTTGTTCAGTCGTCGTAATCGGATATTTGTCAACTCCATTGCTAGCAGCCTGCACCATAGTTTACTTGTATGTATAAGTAAAAAAACAAACACATTTTTGCCTACTACAAAAAAATAAATTATGAGGAAGCCTTGGACAAAACTGATTACATGCATTATGATACGAAATGGAGAAGTTTCTTCTTAGATAGCACAAGCATGCCAGCCATATGCAGATGTGCCCCTATTATATTGCAATAGAACCGGATATACATATGCTAGGGAAACTTGGCTAGTCGGCTTACTCTTCGAGTTATACTAGATTCTACTAGTTATAATAACTTCTCACTTCATCACTTTTTTGCCATGACGCTCAAAAAGTCCCACTTAACGCCACATGTTCGGCATGATAAAATTTAAGTTTGTGTTTAGACTTTACTTTTCTAAATTACAAAAGAATATGAAGATTTTTTTTTCAAACATATACGGAGTACATTTTATCTTCATTCCTAATAGTATATTATTCCAACTTGGATGATGACAACATGGTATTTCACAGAAAAATGAGGATTTGTTATTAAAACACAAAAGTCAGGCATTATCATCCAAAAAACAGCAATCAAAGCACTGCATGAAAACATTTCAAGCAATTAGACACATTTTAATCATCTCATCGAGTTACATATATATTATGTTGTATTTTTTTTTTATACATACAGGTGATGGGAAGGGCTATTTATATCTCTTCATCCAAACAGATCTAAACTGAAGGCTTGGAAAAATAATTTTCATTCATGCAGTACCCACCCTTTTATATAAAGAATCGGCACACGGGCTGAGACCTGAGCTAACAGTGGATGAACCAAACCCACATACACGTACAAACAAATCGCTAAATCATACAAAATTATGATTACATTTACGAAAATCAGGGTAATTCCACATTTCCGCTCTATACTAAACTAGGAACCCTTTACGTCATAAAATCTATCTTACAAAAAGAGCATCACATTAATAATTATTTTGGTTTCTCACTATCAAGAAGAAGTTCAATGTGTGATTCATAATAGCTAGCAGCTTCCCTAAAATAAAACATAACATAAGCAAAACGGACAATAGATGCGCACCTATGTCACAGAACTAGCTTGAATCCAGATGATAGAAAATCATCCCTGCAAAAAGTGGAAAAGCGGACTGGTTATAAACCAGTTGTTTTACACAATAGAACAGAACATAAGACTACTTCATACATGACTAGACAGAAACCACAAACCAGTAGAAGTTAAATAAGAAAAATATACTAGTTTTCAAACCAAAATTTAGCTTAGCTTAGACCTTTTCTTCTTCTTCATCATGTCTTTCTTCCCCTTCTTCGTCTCTCCTTCCTCGTTCTGTTTCTCGGTCGAGCATTTTTTAACGCCTTTTCCAATGTCCCAACCATTAGGCGAGATAAGTGTCTCAACACAAATCACAGGGCAAAATTTGTGAGGCATAATAAATTTTGCAACATTTAATGTCCTTAAACATAACACTACGACCCCTTTGCAAGAATAGTTGAGCAGAATCTTATCACGGTCCTTGGAATAAACAAGAGGACGCACAATACTATTTGGATCAACCGCAAATGAGTGAAGTGGTTTCCAAGATTCCTTCACTCCATACTCTTCCATCACCCAAATGACAAACCTAGAACTGTAATTACACACAAAGGCAAGGCATCCATCAAACACCTCCAAAGAAAAATTATCCAGACCCTTCAAATCAACCCCTGGCATCGACACCTCATAAACCTTTTCGGTCTCAACACTAAAACCCATTATTTTCGTATGGTCAGGTTGAAGTTCAGTTTGAACGATATTATGAAGAGATCCATTAAGATGGATGGGCCACTCTCCCCTGTTATAAGAGGTACCTTCAGTTCTCCTCCAGCAATCCGATTTAAGGCCATAAATCCATTCCTCAGATACCACAAAAAAAGAGGATTTCTTCTCATATAACATAACCTTAACAACCTTATAATCATCATTTTTCGAATCATAGCCAAATCCGTACGTCATTTTGCAGGAAACAGATGGGTCGACGACGGAAGCCGGAAAAGTTCGAGGACAGTCGGGCAAAACCTTGTACTCTCTGGTGAAAGGGTTCCACAAAACAGGAGGCTCTGGATCCCTCTTCACAACAACCATACCATTGATGGAGTTAGAAACGGCATAAACATCACTGCCATCATATGTGAACAACTGTGGAAAAGACCTTGGCTTATTATCGGGCGTATCCAAAGGTATACTGTTGAAGCCATACATACCGCAGAAGAGATGGCGGTTGGAATTCGTCTGCAAGGACCGGCGCAGGTGAGTTTTCGCGAACTCCTCGCTGTCGATTAGGGAACGCCAGGATTTCTCGACGGCGCGGAATCGCTTCAGGGACTTCACCGGGAGGCGGATGAGGATGCTCTCGATCAGTTCGAACGGCAGGGATTTGCCGGAGATGGTGACGTCATTTGTGATTTCTGGAGACATTTTCGATTGCTTAGGGTTTCAAGTTGAAGTAATGCTTTAGGTTTTTAGCTCAGCAACTAAAATGAAAGTGAGGGAAACGGATAGTAGAGCAAACGATAGTGAGTGTTTTGATGAACGCCGTTTACAGGAAATTAAAAGTTAGAACGCCGTTTTAAACAAGGCCGCGTATAAATAATGTGTTCAGAATACTTCTATAATAATTTATTTGTTACTCCCATTTCAGCAGTGTATTTTCTATAATTATTTTGTTTATTAATACAGTATCAGGCTAATTCACTCGCAATTTTAAAAAATAATAATTTTTTTTTTTTGCAAATATAATTTTAGTTTAATTTATTTTTACAACTATTCTACTTTTTAATTTAAAATATATTTGTATCATTTATATAGTTATTTTAGGCATTTTTATTAATAAATCACCCCAATTAATTTTTTTATTGAAATTCATGCTCAACTTAATAAGAACAAATGTTAAATATTTATTTTAAATTATTCTTAAGTAACTTACAAAAATTTATTATTTATTTCAAATTCATTTTATTAAATATTGAGGTTTTGTAAATTATTGAATTAGAAAGATAATGTAACAAATAAAATAATTAAATAAAATATATGTAAATGAAGATATGTAAATTAATTAAAATAATTATTTTAAAAAAATATTAAATATTTAAAATTTAAAAATTATTTGATTTTTTTATTTAAAATGAAATATAAATAATAAAAAAAATTATGTTATGAATATTATTATATTATAGTGAATGACTTGTTGGCTAAGTCAGAAACCCTAAATTGTATCCTATATAAAGGGGTCTCCCCATATGAATACAACAATTCATAACAATTCACAAGAATTCATAACAATTCTATTCTCCTCTATGTTCTCTCATGTTGTCTCTCTTTCGTATCTATTATTCTCTCTCAATTCTTTTTGAGTTTATAACACGTTATCAGCACGAAACCTCAACCGCGATCTTCATCGAAGTTCTACCCATCCAAGATCTGAAATATCAAGTAAGAATTTATGTTTATATTTATTAATAATTATAAATAAATCTAGTTCTACTCTCTTCTTCTTAAATTCAAATGTTCTCGAAGAACATATAATCTGATATTCCTGAAGTAATATCATATGTTCCTGAAGAACATTATAATTTGAGATTCCTGAAGTAATATCAAATTAATTATGCCTAATAAATCAATTAAAGTTTTTAATGTTCCTGAAGAACAGTGTGACATGATATTCTCGGAATATATCAAAATTAAATGTTCCTGAAGAACATGATATGATATTCCTGATGAAATATCAAAATTAAATGTTCTTGAAGAACATCGTGCGAGTCTTTCGTGGTCAAGTCATGTATGTGCGAACTCGACCCATGAATCAATTGAGGTAATCCTGAATTCCAAAGTGGGTGAAACTTTAGGAAGAATTAATTCAAACCTTGTTGAATAGTCCGATGGTTATTTGCTTGAATATTGGGATAGCCACATGAGTTTGAATCCACATGAAAATTTGATATTCCTGAAGTATTATCAAATCAATTATTCATAATATATATATATATAAAATTGAATGTTCCTGAAGAACATATAGTTCTGGTTTAAATATTATACTGATTTAGATCATCCGGATTTGATATTATTTGAGAAAAAACAAATCAAATTGTCCTTTGAATATTCCTGAAGAAATATTACGAATATCATCGAATGATATTATTGAGGATATATCAAATTAAATTGCTCCCGTAGTAGCAATAAGTTTTATACGTTCCGAAGAACATTATGATGTGATATTCATGAATAAATATCAAAATATTTTTAAAATCGATATCGATATAATACAAAATATTCTTGAAATAATATTTTTATTGATTGCTCCCGAAGAAGCAAAGTTCAAAACATTACATGTTTTTTTAATAAAGTTACATCATGATACTCATAATGAAACACCATTGTTCTTGTTGAAACAATGATTACGTATAAATTATCCCTGAAGGATATCTTTTCAAAATCGAGAATAAATGTAATATGTGGGTACTCATGGAATATCGAAAAAGTCGATTCCAATTAAATGTAACTTATGAGAAAATTATATATTGAGATTATGTAAAAGATATATTTTGATCCCCGAAGGATCATTAATAAAACCTAATATTTTGATCCCCGAAGGATCATTGGTAAAGATACTGTATCCTCGAAGGATCATTGGTAAATATATTGTCATGCAAATGATGACATATTAAAAGTGGGCTCCCGAAGAGCTTTACTAATTATCTCCGTAGAGTTTTACTAATTATCCCCACGAGTAATACAAATGTACTTAAAATTAAGATGCATATCATGATTATTATTAACTGCGTGGAAATTGTTATTTCCCATCTGCGAATTAATTTGAAATATGCAAGTTATATTTATATCACCACTAAAGTGTATTATTATGAACGAGCATAATATCTCGAGCCCGCGATCCAGAAGATCGGTTTATAGCAATTACGATGGTTTGCATATTTAAGGAACATTATTTCCCGGCATTAGGGAGAGATAAGAATATAAAATATATTAATGCCGAGAAATTTCATTTAATGAAAACGATCTTCAATTTTTGATCCACGCATCAATCAATTGAACCCGAAGTTCATGAAAATAAGTAACTTGCAATATGCAGCAAGTAATCTGCCAAATTAATGAAGGTGTGACAAAATCACATATATTTGTGATAAATGAACTATAAGAGTTCAAATACCAAAGAGATCAACTCAAATGTTGATTCTAATATACGCCTGAAGCGTAGTAGATCGATCTCAAGATATAAAATAAATTCGCGAAAAAACAAATAAAATATAGTCACGCTTAAAATCTCCTGAAGAGAGTTAGATGTAAATCCCATTGAAAAAGTATGTGCACATGATAATAGAAAATCATGGGATTGCGGAACAACCAAATTAAATATTTTGAGAAATGATAAAAGATTTGGTTGATAGAATGAATTGTCATCAACATGGAAAAAGTCGTCAACGACATATTTGCCTCAAGAGTTGCTCTAGAAAATTTGGATCCAAAGCTTAAATCAATGATAGTGTGTCAGCAGCACTCGGAAAAATAAGAAACGAGCAATTGAGGTTGAGCATGACTCGCTGAATAAAAGAGATATTTTGAGTTTATAGTACACACCTCAAAATATTATCCAGAAGGATATATGTGGGTGTTCGTACAAAAAAAAAAAAAAAAACGAATAATGATGTGGTGAGATATAAAAGCGAGATTAATTGCTCAAGAGTTTTTCGCAGAAACTCGATGTTAATCAAATATTTTAAGGATGACATTAAGTTCCGCTACTTAATATTTCTGGCAGCAACAACGATAAATATATGCATCGAATGTATGGTTTGACAATGTAGAAGTCATTAGAAAGGTATGAAAATCCTGGATGGATTTTAAAATTCTTGATATGAAAGGAAATGAAAATCAGAATATGTATAATATCATATTACTATGTCATTATGGACACAAATGATATTGAAGACAAGGTCCCGAAGACCGGTGATTTTGGTCCCGAAGACCAGTGAATCAGTGATTGCACTCTTTTTCCCTCTACTAAGTTTTTCCCACGGGGTTTTCTTAGTTAAAGGTTTTTAACGAGACAATCAACACAATATAAATGTGAATGTCATGTACTCTTTTCCTCGAGTATTTTTTCCTACAGGGTTTTATAACGAGGTTTTTAACGAGACATGTACATCACTCGATATGAGTTTGTTTTTGAAATAAACTGAGATATTGAACCTGAAGTTCAAAAGTAAAATATAATATTTTAGATGATTGTGAATTGAAGTTCACATTATTCATTTGTTAAGGATTGTATATTCGACATTAGACGCATCTAATATACTCCTGAAGAGTTACCGGCCGGTTATAGCAATTGCGAATGCTCTAGTCAATAGATGTCTGGTAAAGGCATGTCCCAGAAGGACGAAAAATATACAATAATACAAATGAATGTGAAACTCGACAATTCGAAGGTTGGGTCCTGAAGACCAAAATTTATATTTGAATAACTAAGTTTTTCCTATATGGTTTTATTAGTTACAGGTTTTAATGAGACTGGTTGATCACAAATATTTACTTTCAAGAAGTCAAATATTTTCGGTGATTACAATCAGGGGGGGCAAGCTGTACTCTTTTTCCTTCGTTTAGGTTTTGTCCCACTGGATTTTCCTGGCAAGGTTTTAACGAGACAGCAATTCTGTACATAGTCATTCAAGGGGGAGTGTTATGAATATTATTATATTATAGTGAATGACTTGTTGGCTAAGTCAGAAACCCTAAATTGTATCCTATATAAAGGGTTCTCCCCATATGAATGAATACAACAATTCATAACAATTCACAACAATTCACAAGAATTCATAACAATTCTATTCTCCTCTATGTTCTCTCATGTTGTCTCTCTTTCGTATCTATTATTCTCTCTCAATTCTTTTTGAGTTTATAACAAATATTACTTATAAATCACTTGATTTTTATCTTTTGCGATTAATTATAAATAATCAAAATTAATTAATTGATGAAAACATAGAAAATACAAATTATGTAATATTTAAAAATAATTATAAAAAGTAATTAAATGAATTAATTAATAAGAAAGTGTTAAAATTAATCAATCGACGAAAACATAAAAAATACAAAATATTTCCTAATCATTGATGTACATGTATGGAGTACTTCATATCTCACATAATTTAATTGGTTGACAAAGACTATCTAAGTCTTTAACTATCAGAGCTTATAAAACAAAAATTAAAATATTAATATTAATATACCCAATGATTTTGCTACTTAAGAAGATGGTGTTAATACTTTTAGTTTAGCTTACCTTTAGTAACCACGTATTAAAATATATTTCCTATATTTTTTTTCATGGCTCATTCCTTTAGTAACCAGAAACCACATTCCATTCCAACAAAATTTTATTCCATGCCAAACATGCCATTAATAAGACTACGAAGCTGATGTCTGTACCATTCTTTTCTCATCACCATTCATTCTTAACCAAATTTCATTCCATCATACCATGAAGCATGCAAGCAATAAAACTAGGAAGCTACACTACTAGACCATCACCAGAAAAGTCTCAAAAATCAAAATTAGTGCTCCATTTACATAAACCAAAAACATAGATGTAAAGGATGGAATCCTGTCCTCTTGATGATATGCCCAAAACGGTTGTTCAGTCGTGGAAATCGGAAAATTTGTCAACTCCACTGGTAGCAGCCTACACAAATGTGTACATCGTTTTAAGTATAAAGTAAACATAATTTAAACATATTATCCTACTGCACAAGGAAGTCTCGGAAAGAAATGGCTACAGATACGAAACAGAGAATTTTCTTCTTAGAACAAGCATGTCATGCGCAAATCAGTTATGCACCTATTATATTGCCATAGAACAGAACATTCATATGCTAGAGCAACTCGGTTTACTCTTCGAGTTCCAAGTTTGTACTAGAAGCTTCTCAGTTACTCACTTTTTGCCATGATGCTAAAAAAGACCCACCTAACACCACATGTTGGTCATGATCAAATTTACTGTGTTTAGACTTAATTCTTCTATTCTAACTTGGATGACAGCAACATGATATTTCAAAGAAAAGTGAGGATTTGTTACTAAAAGTCTAAAACACAATTCGGGTATTAGTCATCCAAATAAAACAGGAATCAAGAGCATTGCAATGTAAACATTTCAAGCCATTTAGCACATTTTTATCATCTCTTATACCTAAACATATTATGATGCTGCTTACACATATAGGTGACAGACGGAGCTATGTATATGTCTCCATCCAAACAGATCTCGACTGATGGCTGGGTTAAAGATACATTTGCACAAAAATATTTTTATTTATACAGGGCCATCCTTTTATATAAAGAGTCATAAAGTATCGGCACACCGTGATTGTGGTTTGAGATAACATATATGAACAAACTCATATACATGCACAAACAAATCACTAAACCATATAAATAAATAAACAATTATTTTTGTTTTTCATTTTCAGGGGAAGGTCAATGTGTGCTTCAGAATAGCTGGCAGCTTCTTAATAAAAAAATCATAAACAAAAAGGACTATAGATGCGCACCTAAGTCACAGGATAAGCTTGAATCCAGATGATAGAAAATCATCCCTGCAAAAGATGAGAAAAAAGGCTGGTTATCAAACCAGTAATAGAACGAAATATAACACAACTAGTTAATGAACCAAATTTTGGCTTAGACATTTTCTTCCCCTTCTTGTTCTGTTTCTTAGTGAAGCTGTTTTTCTTGTCATTTGTCTTGTTCCAACAGTTTGGCGAGATAAGTGTCTCAACACAAAGTCTAGGTGCAAACTCGGAAGGCGTATCGATCTTCTTAACATTATTCTTCTTTGAACCAAACACTGTGAGCGTCTTTTTCATAATATTAATTACAATCGTTTCATGCTCCTTGGAATAAACAAACGGACGCACATAATGATTTGGATCACCTGCAAATGATATAAGTACTTTCCAAGATTCCTTCACTGCATACTCCTCCATCACCCACATGACAAACCTGGAACTGTAATTACATACTAAGGCAAGGCATCCATTAAACACCTCAAGAAAGCATAAGTCCAGACCGCTGATTTCAATCCCTGGCAATGGCACCTCATAATCATCTTCAGTCTCAACATTATAACCCATTAGTTTAATCTCGTAATCACGCCCAGTATGAATCAGTGTGTGAAGAACTCCATTAACATGGGTAGGCCACTGTCCCTTGTCATAACTGGTACTGTTAATTCTCCTCCAGCAATCAGATTTAAGCCCATAAATATATTCCTCAGTATACACAACAATAGGGTGTCCCTCACCCTCAGTATACACAAAACTAGGGTGTTGCTGGCACATCATAGTCTTAAGGACCTTATAATCCTCACTTTTCGAATCATACCCAAACCCGTACGAAGTTTTGATCGGATCGGTAGGGTGAAAATCAAGACTCGGACATTTGGGCAAAACCTTGTACTCTCTCGTGAAAGGATTAAACAGGATAAGAGGCCCAGGGTCTCTCTTCGCAACAAACATACCATCGATGGAGTTTGAAACTGCAAAATCATCTGTGTCGTTGTATTTGAAATCCAGATCCATAGACTCCACCTCGTCGACCGAATCCAGACATGTCCGGTAGAATCCAAGGTAACCGGAGATGAGATGGCGGTTGGAATTCGTCTGCAAGGAGCGGCGCAGGTGCGTCTTCGCAAACTCCTCGCTGTCGATCAGAGAACGCCATGATTTCTCGACGGCGCGGAATCGCTTCAGGGACTTCACCGGGAGGCAGACGAGGATGAGCTCGAACGGCAGAGATTTGCCGTTCGCGATTTCGGGAGGAACAGCAGAAGGCATTCTTCGGAAATTTCTCGACTACTTAGGGTTTCAAAGTTTTGGGGGTTATGCTCTCTCTCTCTCTCTCTCTTAGCTCAGGGTTTTAGTGCGGGAACCCACAGTGAGTGTGTTTGTTCCGAAGAACGCCGTTGAAAAATATACTAAGGCGTAGTAACTTGAAGAACGCCGTTTGAATGACGACACGGTTTTTATTTTATTTGTAAATTATATATTACGGAAATTACACTCATGACACTTAGTTTCAGAAAATTAAAAGTTGACCCAAAAATTATTGTCATGTGTGCTTCTTGTTTTAATTGTTTAATTCAAACTAAAGAATACTATTATTTAAATTTTATGAAATACTTACTATAGTACGGAGTAGTACTTATTTTAAGATTTTAAAACATGATTTTACATTGAATTACAAGAGTTTGCGTACATTTCTTTTTTGGTTGTCTCTTAAATATTTACACATCTATAAATATAAAGTTTTTTAAATAAATTTATGCATTCAAATACTCATTTATTTACACTAATATCATTATTTTTCACTTAACTTACACATCAATACCTAATATACTTTATTATTTTTTCTTAATTTACATGAAAATTTCTCTATTCAAACTCTTAAGATAGGAGAGAATATATTTTAATTTAATATTTTTTTACTTACGACATACATTTTTGAAAGCATACTAATTTTTTTTATTCAATATAATAATAAAAAAATAAATTTTAAATATTAGTGTTCAAACATTTTATTCAATACTTAAAACTTGTGAAATTCAATTGCCAAAATTATTACTCTATCTCATTTCGTTTGTATATTACAAGAAAAGTGAGTCATATTTAGACTTTTTTGTGCATGTTAATTAATGAAAATGTTAATTTTTGATTTTTTAAACTAAAATAATAAAGATTAAAATATATTTTTAAGTTATCAAGATAATTAGTTGGAATTAAAGTTTAAAAAGTGAGATAAAATAAATATAAAATTGTACTATGGTTAAAATTTATGATTTTTTTTTTGTCTCAACTATTTTGAGATTGATAGCATATTTTTGTTAATAAGATAATTTTCTTATATTACAAAAGTTAAGATGTTAATATTAATACACTAACAGCAATCAGTACACATAAGCTAGTTTGCATTTTAATTTTAAGCTTGTAAATAATAATATAAAATTAGATGGTATAGAAATTGTCAAATTTCTTTTGAAAATTAAAAAGAAAAGTATTTCTACGAAACCGAGACCGAGAAAATATGATATATAAAGTATAATATATGTAAGAAAATAATGTAAATATATAGTATTAGTTTAGCTTACCTTTTTAATAATGGATTATCAGAAAATGATTTTTTTTCCATTCATGGCTCATTGTTAGTAAGTAACCACATTCCATTCCTACCAAATTTCATTCCATCATAATCAAACATGCCAGCAATAAAACTAGGAAGCTACACTACTACACCATATGACCAGAAGAGTCTGCAAAATTAGTGCTCCATGTACATATACCAAAAACTTAGATGTAAAAGGATGGAATCCAGTTCTCTTGATGATAAGCACAAAACGAGTTTCAGTCGTGGAAATCGGATTTCTGTCAACTCCATTGCTAGAAGCCTGCACCAAAGTAGAAAGTAAACATAGTGTGGAAAACCTAGTGTGGAAGCCTTGGACAGAAATTGCTACAGATACAAAACAGGAGAATTTTCTTATTAGAAAGCTTCTCACGTCATCATTTTTTTTCCGTTGCGCTAAAAAAGACACCTAACATCATCATTTTTTTTCCGTTGCGCTAAAAAAGACACACCTAACACCGCATGTTTGGCATGATCAAATTAAACTGTGTTTTAGACTTTATTCTTCTAAGCACACACTTTATCTTCATTCCAAATAATATAACATTCCAACATATATGAAACAACATGATATTTCAAAGAAAATTTAGGATTTGTTATTAAACACAATTTGGGTACTATCATCCAAATAAACAGGAATACAGACAATTGCATGTACACATTTCAAGCCATTAAGCACATTTTATCATCTCTTCTACGTACATATATTATGCTGCTGCTTATACATACAGGTGACGGACTGATCTATATATAGCTCTCCATCCAATAGAGCTCGACTGATGGCTGTGTTAAAGATACATTTGCTCAAAAATATTTAAGATTCATACAATACCACGTTACCACCCTTTTATGTAAAGAGTCATAAAGAATCGGCACATCGTGACCTTGGTCTGAGCTAACAGTATACCATATGCATGCAAAAACAAATCACTAAGCCACACAAATAAATGATTACATTAACAAAAGCCTAGTTAATTCCATACTAAACTAAACTATAATCCCTTTAAAACAATATTTCATCACTTAAAACCATAAAAGGAGCATTAAATGAACAATTATTTTGGTTTTTCATTTTCAGGGGAACATCAATATGTGATTCAGAGTAGCAGCTGGCAGCTTCTTAGAAAAAAAGACATAAACAAAAAGGACTATAGAGTATAGAAGCGCACCTATGTCACAGGACAAGCGTGAATTCAGATGATAGAAGATCAATCCTGCAAAAAATGAAAAAACACACTGGTTATCAAACCAGTTATTAGTAGAACAAAATATAACACAGCTAGTTATTGAACCAAATTTTGGCTTAGACCTTTTCTTCCCCTTCTTGTTCTGTTTCTTAGTGAGGCTGTTTTTCTTGTCATTTGTCTTGTTCCAACAATTTGGCGAGATAAGTGTCTCAACACAAAGTCTAGGCGCAAACTTGAAAGGCGTATCGATCTTCTTTACACTATTCTTCTTTGAACCAAACACTGTGAGCGTCCTTCTCATAATATTAATCACAATTGCTTCACGCTCCTTGGAATAAACAAACGGACACACATAATGATGTGGTTCACTTGGAAATGATAGAAGTACTTTCCAAGATTCCTTCACTCCATACTCCTCCATTACCCACATGACATACCTGGAACCGTAATTACATACTAATGCAAGGCATCCATCAAACACCTCAAGAAAACATAAGACTATGACTAGACCCCTCGTTTCAATCTCAGGCAACGGCATCTCATAATCCACTTCAGTTTCAACATTATAACCCATTAGTTTAAACACTGCACGCTCGTTATGGATCAGTGTGTGAAGAACTCCATTAAAATGGGTAGGCCACAGTCCCTTGATATAACTGGTACTCCTCCTAGTTCTCTTCCAGAGATCCGATTTAAGCCCATAAATCCAATCCTCAGAATACACAACTAAAGGGTTTCGCACGTTTGTCATAACCTTAAGGACCTTATAATCCTCACTTTTCGAATCATACCCAAACCCGTACGAAATTTTGATCGGTTCGGTAGGGTGAAAATCAATACTCGGACAGTCGGGCAAAACCTTGTGCTCTCTCGTGAAAGGATTAAACAGGATAAGAGAATCAGGGTCTCTTTTCGCAACAAACATACCATCGATGGAGTTTGAAACTGCAAAAGCATCTTTGTCGTTGTATTTGAAATCCAGATCCATAGACTCCACCTCGTCGAACGAATCCAGACCTGTCCGGTAGAATCCTTGCAAACCGGAGATGAGGTGGCGGTTGGAATTCGTCTGCAAAGAGCGGCGCAGGTGCGCCTTCGCAAACTCCTCGCTGTCGATCAGAGAACGCCATGATTTCTCGACGGCGCGGAATCGCTTCAGGGACTTCACCGGGAGGCGGACGAGGATGATCTCGATGAGTTCGAACGGCGTGGATTTGCCGTTCGCGGTTTTGGGAGGTACAGCAGAAGACATTCTTCGGAAATTTTTAGGGTTTCAAAGTTTTGGGGTTATGCTCTCTCTCTCCCTCTCTCTTAGCTCAGGGTTTTAGTGCGGGAATCCAAAGTGAGTGTGTGTTCCGAAGAACGCCGTTGAAAATACTACGGCGTAGTAACTTGAAGAACGCCGTTTTGTTTTTTATTTGCACATTATAGATTACGGAAATTAAATTCGTGTCACTTGGCTTCCGAAAATTACATGTTGACCCAAAATTATTGTCATGTACCCATTCTTTTATCATCTTGGTTTAATTGTTTAATTCATAACTAGTGTAACACCCATGCGATGCATGGGATATGACGTTCCGTCATATCATTCAGGTAGGTTTCGTCTAGTCCTCTTGCCCGTGCGATGCACGTGATACGACGTTCCACTTGATGGAAAAATGTGCCATTGATCTTGCGGTGCTCGTAATTTTACGCATATAGCTCTCTATAATACCATTTAAAATAATTTGTTTTCGTTTAAAACATAAATCGTTTAAAACATAAATTACAATCGTAAAGTACATGTTTGAACTTCATTTATATTCTCTAAAGGAAACATTAAAAGGCAAAAATCTAAACTTTTATTACAAATTTTGAAAGACCTCCTTAAAAACCACATTAATTGTTTTGTTTGTAAGTTTACCATTCTCGTCACAACACAAAATTTTTAACTCACTTCTATTCGTCACCCTTGAAACAACAACGTACAGTTGCCCATGAGTGAAAACCGGCTTCTTAAAAAACACACCAACATCTATCAACGATTGACCTTGGCTTTTATTGATCGTCATTGCATACGATATCATCAACGGGAATTGTCTTCGTTTAAATCTAAATGGAATCCTCGAATCAGAAGGACTAAGCGTCATCCTGGGAATATACACAATTTCATTCGCGTTTTTGCCTCCCAAGACTCGCGCCTCTATAACAAAAGTCCCAAGTTTGGTTACCATCAATCGAGTTCCATTACACAGTCCTGCCGAGTGATCCATGTTTCGTATCAACATCACCGGAACACCAACCTAAACAAAGAAATAAACAGTAAACATCAATAACTAAACATCATGTTCATATGCATAGAGCATAAACAATAAATAAAATAATCTACATTTTCATTTCATGAAGAAGATACCATTTAATATAAACATTAAGGAGCATAACATCCATTAATATTTTATATTACGAACAAACATAAAAACTTTACAAATAAGATAGAAATAACCTTTAACTTCAACTCATGATTCGGCAACCCTGAGCATTTGATGGTATTCAAGAATTCAACGGAGTGCATGTTTGCAAACATATTCTCTGCACCCTCAGTCTTTTCAATCGAATCAGCACTAAGATATATTCTTTCATCCGTAGAGTGCATCGAAACCATGTAATCGTTAATAGAATCAACTTCTTCCAAAGTCGGAGCCAAAATGGCCTTACCTTGTAAGAATTCCACGTCTCCAATATGATTTGAGAAATCCGGATATATTGCACGAACCATTGAACCGATGAAATCATCGGAAGAGGTTATGAGAAGATCATTGAGAATTTCTAGAATCGCAACCCCATCATTGTCGTCTCCTATAGTTCCATCCCCAATCGAAGACATCCAATTAGAGAATTCTCTTAAAGTAATTAAATCATTTTCAATATATAGCATGTACACTACAAACATGATGGTGATAATAATATTAAGATAATTGAGTTTTATAAAGGAGTGTTTTACGTAAAGTCGAAAAATATTATGAGACGTCAATTGAAAAAATTACATTGCAGAAATCTTTTTGATTTTGATAATTACTTGTCGAGCATCTACAACTTCATACATCATTTTTTTAGGCTGAATAAGGTTCTGAACTGTGTGATGAATCGCATTAAACATCCCAATTAAAATAAATTGTTATTTTTACATAAACAACTAAATATAAAAGAGAATATTTATTAATATCAGTCAACCATATAACTTGTTTAAGAAAGAGAAATGAGCTCTCTTAATAGTGAACCTGGGGCGGTGCTTCAGTTCACCTAGAATATCCCGATCATCGATTGTTCTTTCGCGACGAATGTATACTATCTACTCTATTAACTATAATATACGGTATCTCCAAAATAAATCAGGTTTACAGCATTAAATTCCGACTCGACTTCCTGGTAGAAATTCAGAAATCGAAAAACTTACATTGAACACCAGAGTGGTAGATAACGATGGCGAGGCCGAGACATTAGCGCAATCTTTCATCAGGGCGAGATCTAACACGTTTAGTTACACGTTTAGCGCACATGTATAAATTTGATAAAATGATTTCAAACCTATCCTTTGTATTTCGATTATCTCCCTTCTCAATTTTTTTTCCTTTACTTGTATTTATAATAACAAAGAAAATATAAGTGCATATTTATCGAAAGTGATTTTAATAATTATCATTATTTTTATGAATTATATAGATTGAATGGTTGTATATCAAATAAACCTAAATTTTTGAATACATGAATTGTTTGTATTTCAAATATATTCATTCTCAATAGCAGTGTTTTATTAATTTAATTATATTTATATTATTCGAAAACAAATATGTTGAAATAATTTATAATAATAATTTTAGCTTTTTTTGAATTATATAAAAAGTGTGATATAAAATTGAATAATTGTATTGTTAATAAAACTGAATCGTTGTATAATTATTTTGGTTTGTATATCAACTATCTCATTTTCCAATATAAAAAAAATGTCTTGAAAGTGTTTTTCAATAATAATTGTCATTGTTTTTATTGGTCTATTTAAGCATATAACTCCTATGAATTATAAAATTAAAGATTAATAATTGTATAATTAATACTATCATATTATTGGTCTTAAACATATAATTTGTATTTTATTAATTAATTTATCTTTATAATGATATAAAATTTCAATAAATATGTTTCGAAAGTATTTTTAAATAATAATTTCAATTATTTTATTCTAAAATATCTATATTAAACTTGACATTTCTAATTATAAATTATAAAATAAAACAATTTTTATATAAAAATAAATGTGTTTTTTATTACTAATTTCGCAATATTACATTTTAAGTTCTAATGTGTACCTTATGTATAATCATGGTTTGAATAAAATATTTTGAACAAATATCCATTTTCATCTTGAAGTGTTTTCTATAAATCACCATGAAACATATAAGTCGTGTAAATTATAAAAAATAATAATTGTATAATTAATACTATCAGATTATTATTTTTAAACATATAACTTGTATTTTATTAATTTATTTATCTTTATCATAATATAAAATTTGAATAAATAAGTTTTGAAAATATTTTTCAATAATAATCTAAATTATTTTATTCTAAAGTATACTTAGATATTTCTAATTAAAAATTATAAAATAAAACAATTTTTATATAAAAGTAAAAGTTTGTTTATTTTAATTACTAATTTCACAATATTACATTTTAAGTTTTAATATGTATCTTATGTATAATCATGGTTTGAATAAATATCCGTTTTCATTTTCAGTGTTTTCTAATAATAATTTTGAGTATTTTCATTTATCACTTAAAACATATAATCCGAGTGAATAGAAAAATGGGAATGAGTGTATTTTTAATAAAATTAAATTGATAAATAATTGTTTTGTATTTCATATATTTACATTCTCATTTTTTTTAAATTAATTTATTTGAATTAATAATGATAAAGAAAAAATGTATTGCAAGTGTTTAGCAAATACAATTATCAACATTTTTATAGTCCTTTGCAAGAGTTTAATTATTTGTATTTATAATTATCAGATATTTTCCATTCTCTTTTAAAAGAGTTGTATTATTTAATAACAACTATAGCATAGTCTTTCTGTATCGGAAATCGCTGATATATGCTGAGCACCCAATGATTTCGCCACAGATTAAAAAAAAAAACGAAAGTCGGTTTATGCTATTAGAAAATTGAGGGCGAAAAAGAAAAAAATTAAATGGACCTAAATGAAAGAATTATGTTAAATGAAAAAAAAATAGATTATACATGACGATTTTAAGTAACATGTGCTTGCGAGTATGTAACTTAATGATATTTCAATATATAGCATGTACATTACAAACATGATGGTGATTATAATATTAAGATAATTGAGTTCTATAAAGAAATGTTTTACGTAAAATCGAAAAATATTATGAGATGTCAATTGAAAAAATTATATTTTAAATATCTTTTTGATTTTGATAATTATATGTCGAGAATCTACAACTTCAGCCATCGTTTTTTAAGGGTGAATAAGGTTCTGAAATGTGTGATGAATCGCATTAAGCATCCCAATTAAAATAAATTTTTATTGTTACATAAGCAACTAAATATAAAATAGAATATTTATAAATATCAATCAACCATATAACTTGTTATTTAAGAAAGAGAAATGAACTCTCTTAATAGTGAACCCGGAGAAGAGCTTCGGTTCCACCTCGAAATATCCCAGTCATTGATTGGTCGTGCGCGAAGAATGTATACTCTCGACTCCATTAACTACAATATATGGTATCTCCAAAATAAATCAAATTTACTATTAAATTCCGACACGACTTCCTGTAGAAATTCAGAAATCGAGAAACTTACATTGAACACCGGAGTGGTAGATGTCGGTGCCGAGGCCGAGACAGTAAGCGTAGTAATTCATTTGGGCAAGATATAACACGTTTAGTTACACGTTTAGCGCACAGGTATAAACTTTATAAAATGATTTCAAACCTATCCTTTTTATTTCAATTATCTCTCTTCTCAATTTTTTTTCATTTACTTGTATTCATAATGACAAAGAAAATATAAGTGCATATTCATCGATAGTGATTTTCAATAATAATTATAGTTATTTTCTTTGGTCGTTTCAAACATATAACTCATATAAATTATAAAGATTGAATAGTTGTTTAGCTAATAAAATTAAATTTTTGAATAAATGATTTGTTTGTATTTCAAATATATCCATTCTCAATGGCTGTGTTTTATTAATTTAATTATATTTACAATAATTTAGGAAAAAAATGTGTTGAAATAATTTATAATAATAATTTTAGCGTTTTTTGAATTATATAACCAATGTGAATTATAATATTTAATAATTGTATTGTTAATAAAATTGAATCGTTGTATATATTTATTTTGGTTTGTATATCAACTAACTTATTTGCCAATAGAAAAAAAATGTCGTTTTTGAATAATAATTGTTATTGTTTTTATTGGTCTATTGACTCGTGTGATTTTATAATTAATATTATCGGATTATTGTTTTTAAACATATAACTTATATTTTTTTAATTTATTTATCTTTAAAATGATATAAAATTTTGATAAATATGCTTTGAAAGTTTTTTTTTTTAAATTATAATCTCAATTATTTTATTCGAAACTATTTATATTAAACTTACACATTTCTAATTAAAAATTAAAAAATGAAACTATTTTTCTATAAAAGTAAATGTGTTTTTTTTTTTATTACTAATTTCGCAAAATTACATTTTAAATTTTAATATGTATCTTGTGTATAATCATGGTTTGAATAAAATATTTGATTCAATTGAATAAATATCCGTTTTCATCTTCAGTGTTTTTTAATAATAATTTTGATTATTTTCATTTATCACTTGAAACATATAACCCGAGTAATAATAAATGGTGAATGGTTGTATTTTTAATAAAATAAAATTGATAAATAATTGTTTTTTTTTTGTATTTCAATTATATACATTCTCATTTTTTTAAATTACTTATTTGAATTCATAATGATAAAGAAAAAATGTATTAAATTTTTTTTCCAAATACAATTATCAACATTTTCATTGTTATTTAAAATATATGTATTATTATTATTCATAATTATCAACGGTTTCGATCTCTTTTAAAAGAAAGTTATTATTTATCATAGTAGAAAACTGAGGGCAAAAAACGAAAAAAATAAATAAAATGGATCCAGATAAAATAATTAAGTGATAGGAAAAAAATACAGATTTTATATCCCAACGATTTTATGTAACATGTGCTTGCGAGTATGTAACATTTCAATATATAGCATCTACACTACAAAATGATAGTGATAATAATATTAAGATAATTGAATTGTATAAAGGAGTGTTTCACGTAAAGTCGAAAAATATTTTTGAGATGTTAATTGAAAAAATTACATTATAGAAATCTTTTTGATTTTGATAATTATTTGTCGAGCATCTACAACTTCAGACATCATTTTTTTAGGCTGAATAAGGTTTTGTGTGTGATGAATCGCACTAAGCATCCCAATTAAAATAAATTGTTATTGTTCCATAAGCAACTAAATATAAAAAGAGAATATTTATTAATATCAGTCAACCATATAACCTGTTGTTTAAGAAAGAGAAATGAGCTCTCTTAATAGTGAACCCGGAGCAGTGCTTCAGTTCACCTCAAATATCCCGATAATCGATTGATCGTGCGCGATATTCAGGAAAATTCATGAATACCGGAGTGTCTCCAAAATATAATATATGGTGTCTCCAAAATAAATCAGGTTTACACCTATTAAATTCCGACTCGACTTCCTGGTAGAAATTCAGGAATTGAGAAACTTACATTGAACACCGGAGTGTTAGATGTCGATGAGGAGGCCGAGACAGTAAGTGTAGTCGTTCGTCAGGGCAAGATCTAACATCGTTTTATGAATAAATTACTGAACGAAAGCAGACGATCACAATCTTGGGCACTTCTAGTAAGAGAATGCGTAACCCAGAGAAAAACCTACCATAGATGTTAATATAAAAAAGGTAACTAAAATGGGTGTGTACTTAGTTTAGTGTTCAATTCCAAAAAAAGATGTAAAATTAACGTCACATCATACGATTAATACCTATACAGAGCCAAAATTATACATTTGGTCTAATTCAAAGTCATAGCAACAACTAATTACAATGGAAAAACAACCTAAGTATATACTAAAATTTTATCGCACGATAAATCTCACCTATGTTTATTTTGCTCAATAATATTGAAGAAATCCTCAGCAGCTCATCGCATGTGGAGAAACATTGGCAACTTTGTTGCATAAGCTAATTCAAATTGCTGCTAAAAGAACCTAAATGTTAAAGTAGTGAACAGAGTATATTGAATGAAGTTTCATAGTGGTTCATAAAATATTTTACTCGAAAAAATATTACAAAAAATAATTGTTCCCAGTAGAAATCAAAGAAAAACATATATTATATTAATGTGAAGAAATAATGAATATTAAAATAAAAAATATAATGGAAATCCTGGGAAGTTTATTGAGAAAGCACATACCTATTTTGAATCTCAATCGGGCAGAAATGAAGTCTGTCATAATCCAAGCCACATTCTCCAATTGCCTCCACCTTGCTTGAAATATAGATTTTTCACATTAAAATATATTACTATCAACTTACAGTTACAGATGCAATATCGGACAAAAAGGTAGTCTTGACTCTTGACAATGAAATATAACAAAGAATAAAAAAAATCTTACACTTATTATTTGCGTAATCCAGATAAAATAAAATTATTTCAAAATTCAAGCACTTTATCGATTCCCAATTTAGTCAATGACAAAAGAGAATTAAAATGTTCGCCAGGGTCACTGACATCAAAATCCTGATCGAAAAGAAAATTATGTGTTACCTTGTCATCAAATTACTTATCAAAAATAAAATAGTGTTAACTCCTCTCTGAAATTATGTTCTTATAGAACACATAACTTTAGGTATGGACTCACTTTACATCTTGTTGGGTACACACAAACTGTGCAAAAAAGTCTTGCTGCAAATATTAGAAGAGTACAGAGCATCAGCAATCGTGGCACTCAAAATGAAATGCATTTACAGTCGATAAAAGCCAACCATCAGTTCCAACAATAGCTAGAAATTCAAGATGCATACCTAGATAATTAAGAAAAAAGGGATTAAAAAAATCTTACATTCATCTGTAAAAACCACATGAACAAAAAACATTAAAAAAAACAATAACAGATAAAATTCCATAATTAAATTTTGTTAGTTGCACAAATAATTTATAGATCCGAAATCAAAAACTTGAAAATTTATAAATGCATCTAATAAAAATTGCATACCTCAATCTGCAAAAAAAAAAAACATACTTGAATCAGCAAAAATAATAAAGAAAATCGTAAAATTGAATTAGGGGTTCTCCACAGACTTGTGGAAGATTTAAAGAGGCATTACTCGATTTAATGTAATAAAAAAAACTAAAACAAACATAAGCATGACGAAATATGAAATCAAATGGATTTGGGGAAGAGGAGAAGCATCAGTTATTATTGGGGAAAGAGGAGAAGTTGATTTAACTGATGTATGAATTAGGAGACTTGATAAACACTTACTTGATCCAGATTCACAGCATCTAATGACACGACACCTGGAAGCATTGCAACCTTCTTTATCAAGCTACCGGAGAGTATGAAATCTAGGAGTACTCATCTGTCCCGTCTGTATCTTTGCAGAAGTTCAATCTCACTCTCCGTGCATTCGAAAAAATAAACAGCTCTTGGAATATACTTGGAATTAAATCTTGGAATTAAATCAATCGGGGGTTTCTAAACAGAGTAACACTGAGTCAAAATGAATTAACTACTGAAGACGACGAATTCGATTAACAGCATACTTTGACATAAGAGCTAAAACATATTAAGAATTAAGAAATATTAAGAATTAAGAAATAGCCATCCATGGCAAATTGACATGGCAAATAGAATTAAGACGTATTAAGAATTAAGAATTAAGAATTAAGAATTAAGAATTAAGGATTAAGAAAGATCACATACCCATCCATGGCAAATTGACAGTAACAGCCTCTGAGAACTCAGGAAATGAATCTCGGTTGAGCAAAAGATCCAAGCAGTCTCTCTCCGAAAGTAACTGTTTTGGGACGGTAAAAAAAAGTCACGTTACTATAGCTCTGGGACAGAGGGAGTATAATTTTATAATTTGTATATATATGATAAAAAAATCTGGAAAAATCGAATTCTATTTGATACATATTCAAGGTTTCTTTTCGTTCAATTTTTTACTCGAAATTTTAATACGATTCAATATATATTAAAATGCAATGCTTTTCTCGATATCTATTAAATAATTTTTTTATGTGTGTTTCAATTATACTACTCAATTTATTCGGCCCTTGCGATGCAATGATCTGATGCAATGGGATAATCTATGAAGATTTACCCGTTATTTTTAATTAATAAAATAATTTTTAACACAATTTTTTTTTTTCATATGATAAAAAGAATTATAAACCTTAATCATATTTGATATATAAAATTGAATAATATTATTAATAAATATATAGTTTCAAAGTTTCTTCTTGTTAGCTATAAAATTAAATTATTGAGTATTTGTTTTGAAATTAAGAAAGTTAAATGATTGTATAGTCAATAAAATAAATTTATTGAATATTTGATTTGTTTAAATATGAATCATCTTTTTTCAATAACAATGTTTTATTAATTAATTTGTATTCCTAAACATAAAAAAATGATTTGAAAATGTTTTTCAATAATAATTTTAATTGTTTTCATTGGTTACGTACTCATAGAAACCGTGTAAACTATAAAAGTGTATGATTAAATAGTTAATAAAATTAAAATTAAAAATAATTAGCGTGCTTGTGTTTAAATAATGGAGTTAATATCTTGGAGCCATATCAAGTGATTTAAAATTTTCTGTCCGTGCACTGAAGAGTTACCTAACTTCAAATTCATAAAATAACTTTTTTAATGCATATAATATTTTATTTTATCAATATATTAAAATATAAGATTAAAACAATTATTATTATTATTATTATTATTATTATTATTATTATTATTATTATTAATAATAATCATACTGATAAATATTGAATAATAATATGGTATATTAGGAGATAGAGATATAAAGAGGTTCATTAAATATCAAAATAAAATTAGTAAGAAATTATACTACTTACATAAAAGGTAAAAAAAAGTATAAAAGTTGGATATTTAAAATATTATTTAATTTATAATTATAAATTAGTATTTAAAAGTTGTACATTAAAATTGTATACAATAATTACAACTTAATAATAATAAATATTTTTTTCCGATTTCAAGAACATATAATTTTGAATAGTTATAAAAACCAATAAAATAGTAGGGAACTCAAAATTGATTTTAAAAAAGGTTCATAAAATACCAACATAAAATTAGCAAGAAATTATACTACTTACATAAAAAGTAAAAAAATTATAAAAGTTGGATATTTAAAATATTACTTAATTTATAATTATAAATTGATATTTAAAAGCTGTAAATGGAAATTTTATACAATAATTACAACTTAATAATAATAAATATTTTTTTACGATTTCAGAATGAAATAATTTTTTAACGTTTTATTATTACTTTTACTATTACTATTTAAATAAAAATTGGAAATTTATATATACAGTATTGGCAAAATCTGATTTGTCCACAATGGATTATTGCCACAATAATCCATTAGAAAATAAAAGCAGTAGAAAAACATAATATTAATTACTTAAACAAAAGTGTCTCCAACAGAAAAAAAAACAAAGATGAAACCTGCAAATAAAAAAGCAAAGCAGCTTCATCAAAAGCAGCCTGCAAATGGATTAATACACAAATAGAAAAGATAGAATACAAATGAATCAAAATTAAGTTAAATCATGGTTGCCAAGATTCAAAACCTCATTAGGTTCTTTTCCCTGTTTTAGATATTTTTGCCTTCCCTCATCTGTCAGCTTCTCTTTGATAAACTCAATTTGCTCATTCTCTTAATGAGCATAAACGGAGCAAATAACAATGAGGTTGAAATATTAAACAATGTATATATAAATTCATGATACTTGCAACCAAGCATCAACCACGGTGATTTCAGAGTCACCCTTGCAGAATCTTTGGCTTCCGATAAAGCGGCCAATATGATTTATGAGCAATCAAGGCAATAAAAAAAATTGTTTTCAACATAAATTAGGCCTGAAAAGTTCATACCATTAGGCGAATAGATACCAAAGTGAATAGGGATAGGAAAAGTTCATACCATTAGGCTTACATATTTGAATTTGAACAATTTGAATTTTAATTACAAAAAATACAGTATTGAAGAGAACCGGATCATTGGGAAGAGGAAGAGATTTGAATGGAATAAGAAATACACACCAAATGGGCATATATACATACCTCAATCTGCATATGAAGAAGGTGAACGACGGAGTAGTTGGAGTGCGGAGGGGAGCCCATCGGCCTGCACATGATCGGCGTCGAGCGAAAACGATAAAAACAAACAATCAATTGTATTCTTTATCATTACCACTTGATCGGATCATCATCCACCAATTAAGTAAGAACATTAATATATTTACTGTAATGCATGCATGAAGAATTTAGTAATCAAGGAGAGAGCATGAAAAAATGGGGAAGGAGTCAGATTTCTCTTAGCATGATAAACTAACATTTAAGTTTTTTTCTCGTGGAATAACAATCAGAACTAAACTCATTCTGGTTGGTGGAGAGAGAATGAAATAGCAGTTTTTGTTTACCTCAAGCTGAAACTGTTCACTTCGAAATGCCATTTCGGGCATGAGCTCATAGACAACAGGATTGTGTTCTATCCCTTCCATGCACATCCTAACACCAACCTGTAATAAAAAGAAGAAATGATGAAACTAAAATAGAATTTATAGCCAAGGATTGTTCGGGTACATTTTGGGAAGCAATCGATTTAACGATGTCCGAGGATTGTGAAAAAAGTGATGGGCACGAATCATGAACATGCAACAAAGAAAACACACAGAGTTTAAGGCGAGGTGACGATTAATTAATAAACACATTTTAAACAAACTTCAAAATAGATCACGCACAGGCTTTAAAAATCGAGACTTACTCTTGAAAGCTCGGCTGTTCCAAGGTATTTATAATGAACAAAAAAAGGATACCTGATTTTAAAAAATTGACATAAGAAGACAAAAATCAATAATCATAAATAACATAACACATAAGCAGAAGATGAAACCCAGCAGATAGCACCTACAGGGCACTCCCTTTCGCGAGTCGTCGCCTTCGAGCAGGACTTCATCTTCAATGACACCGAACTCTTCGAGCAGGCCTTCCTCTTCAATTCGCTGAACACATTAATCAATTATCGCAACTTTTAAGAAAATAAAAATAATATACACACTTTAATTTTTATTTTCATTCGTAGCTGCTTGCCGTATGTCATCCTTCCATACTCCCGTCGAAGATCCATCGGTGCTCGATGTATACCCTCTGTCGATGCTTGCCGTCAACATCCCTCGGAGCTCACCGTATCTCCTCAGCCGATATTCACCGTTGCAGATCCTTCAATGCAAGCCGTCAAAGATTCGCCACTGTTCGATGTCAATTGAAGGGTAAAGAATAGTAGGGTATTTGTTTGATAATTATCTAATAGATTGAAAAATAATAATTATATTCAAAAGAAAACAATAATACACGGAAAGCATGAACAAATAATTATCTTCGGACTTACACAGGAACAAATTATCAGTATGTTCTTGAAATTTTTGCCAGATAAAAATAATGTCTTTAAAAAATAATATTCGTAAATAAAAGAATCAAGGCAACTAAAAGGATTTTTTTTAATTTGATTAGATAAGCTACATCCCCAAAAGGAATTTAAGATTATAGAACACAGAGATAAGAGTGCAATAAGCACAATTATTCTTACAAAAAGTAAAATGAGGTATATATATATATATATATATATATATATATATATATATATATATATATATATATATATAAGTACCTCAACAGATGAAGCTATTCGAGTCTTCTTTTTCTTCAGAGTCGGCCTCTTCATTTTCCACATCATATCTTGACCAGAATTATCGATTTGATTATATGGTGTCAACCTATATCCAGTCATTTCTAGAATAATTTCATCGTGAAATATATAACACGTGAACAAATTATTAGTATATAATTATTTCAATCTGCCAAAAAATGGCACTTTGATATATAAAACCCAAAATCTAACCGCTCGACGAAATTTTCATCGAAAAATCCTTTTAATGCTTGCACTAAAATAAAAATTAAAATCGAAACAAAACTCACCTTGGAAGGGAAGTCGTCGCCGGAGGGAGATGCTCTCACCTTTGAGACGGGATCGTACACGGCCATTGAAGATCTGCATAAAAAATATGCACAAACTTAGGCAAACAGTTTACATAGTAGTGACAATACAAAGCAAATTCTTAACAACATAATCTTACCTAGAAATTCTATGTTGTAAGACAATACTAATGAGCCAAGAGGATAAACTCACAGGATTAAGAGCACCGCCCGATGCCCATAATAAAATGCAATTTTCTAACAATATCGGCAGTAAGAGCAAACCCCTTCTGGTTAAGAGGAGTTGCAAACGTCCCATAAATACAAACCAAGATAGACTCTATTGTCATGATAAAACTTTGCACAATCTAAAGCAATAAGATGATTAAAAAATCAAATACACTGGGCAAACTTAAAAAATAGAATACAAAAAATAAAGTATTTGCAAAAACTAATACACTGCAGTCAACCGAAAGAGGTGTCTTGCTATTATAATTCAAGCCAAAATATATAAACTAAAGATGTCTAATATAGAGGAAAGAGAAAGTTATGAAGCTTTCTGCTTCAGCAATTAAATTAAGAGAATTCAATTGGACTATGGTATATATAAATAATCAAGATATGTAGGATTACCTTTTTTTACCAATAAGTAAAATATTCGCCAGGCCTTTTTGCATCAGGACAACAGCTAAGTTAGCACTCGCTTTTGGATCTAAACAAAATAGCATGTCTAAATTAGAAAACTGCAACACACTTGTAAATATTTACTTACAAAAACATTGTTTAAGACTATTTTGGAGTGGAAATATAACTCGAAAAAGCAAATGGTTAATTGAAAACATACATCGCCCGTCCATCGTCGTCTCGCTGCCTTATCTTCGATGTCACCTCCTCGCTGCAGTCGCCTGGATGTCACTTCGCCGCTATGTCGATGAAGGCCCTTGAAAAATAAAACTATAGCTAACAAATAATTTCAACTAAAAATCGAGTAAAAACTCACCCTTGAAACGAAGCCTTAAGCCGTCTCCTTGCTTCCGCCTTGCCGTCGCCCCAGTATTGCTTCATCACCCTTCAGTAGAACCTGGAAAAAAAAGGAGAAACAAACCTGCTATCCTCTGATTACGAAAGAAAAATAGGTTGAAATTAATATTGGCTGATGTGATATTTACCTTCGGTGATTTTTTTAATTAGCAACCTCCGAATGATTTTTGACAACCTGAAAAAAAAAGAATTTGTGAATAACGAAAAAATAGGTTGGATGGAAGAAAGGGCAGTTGATTAATTCAAATAAATACTCGGCGAAAAAATAGCATGAGAACAGAGGGATCCTCGGCGATTTGGTTCGAGAAAGAGAAGCAGAAACCTGGAGAGCATGATACTAAGAACGCACAAACGCCTACAAATCGGAAGCTGAGCAAATTTAATTCTTCAAATAGGCAAATAAAAAAAATTGACAAATATTAATTACCAGTTGCGAAGTAAAACTCGAGGCAAGAAAATAATCAAAACAGATGCAGAGATCTGGATAATGGAGTGAGGCGTGTCCGATGAAAGCGCCAGTGAGAAGTGGCCGAGGAGCGTGAGGCGAAGGTGGTGTAGATCTCAACGTGATGTAGATCGATCCGTAGCGACTGTCAGCGGGGTGAATCTGGGTGAATCTGGGGAATGATTTCAAAAATTCAGAAATCGATATATACAAAACACATACTCAAAACTTCAACAATCGAATTACAATATCTATATAGATATTGCATACCTCAATCTGGAAAAAGAGTAAGAACAAATCAGAAAAATCACACAAAGAGGGAGACGGGAGGAATATACACGAAATAAGTATTTTAGAAAAAATGGATTTTGTTCACAATCACGATAACACATGAATCACCAAAAATGAATTTAAGAAAAACATAAATTAAGGGGTTATCACATACCTGAGACTTGCAGATGACGCGAGTCTTTTTGGGACAGAATTCAATTCTATCTGTGTTGTTCCATTTTCAATCAGTACACACCATTTTTTATCTCCAGCAGGTGATGTCTAGCCTTTGCATGTCCTTGTGTTTGGTAACTACCTTTGTCCAGGAGTCCTTCGTCCTTCGTCCGTCACTCCAAAAATAGAACCTGCAAAAAATACAATAACTAATAAAAGAGAACAATAATTGATTACAGTATTAGGTATTTGGTCTTTATAAATAGATTTAAAAACTATTAATAAATACAAAAGGAGAAAACCCAAAAAATAGATTAAAAAATACCTATTGATGGCATTGGGTTAAAGATCGACAAATATGTTCTCCGACATGACAGCTTAAACCTTGATATTTGATCAGCTGATCCCTGAAATTTAAAAATATAATAAATTCACAAATAATACGTCACGTTAATCTAATAAGCATGAAAAAGAAAAAAATGATAAATGACTCGAAAAAATATATCATCACATGAAGCATGGATGAAAGTACCTATATCTTAAATCATACATCATTGATCAAACACGGTGCAGGTTAGATTTCGTGGCATAAGTATGCGTCTTCCTGTATGTTAGCTGTTGTACCAATTTTTTTCTCTGTACTTTGGGCGATGAACCATTTTTTTCTCTGTTAATGAAACATATAAAATTTCTATTTGTTATAGCATGAAAAATCTTAAAAGGTAAAAGCAAAAAATCAGTGAACCAAATAAACAATTAAGCATCACTCTTATATACCCGATCCTCCACAAACAGTTTAATTAAATGAGGTTTATAATAAGAAAAACTTTTTTAAGGGTTCATTATTATGTCACATGAAAAATAAAAAGGTGAGGGAAGGACCAATACATACCAGTAGTTTAATGTTGAAAATTCGGCACAGGATCTTTGGATGAAGATTAAACAATATCATCTTTTTTGATTTAATTCCTGATTTGTAAATGCCTCCAACTATTAAAATCAAGAACCAACATGAACATCCACCACCAAAACAAAGTAAAAAAAATTAAAAAAAAATCATACAAATTTCTAAAGGACTCTAAAATAAAACTTACCATGAGATATTGGTTCAACAACATATTGTCAATTGTTTACTGCTAAAGGACTCTAAAATAAAAGCATTTGATTTTCAAAACAAAACAATAAAAAAAATTATATGCCAAATATATAAAAAAAAAATGGGTAAGCGAACATGAAATGGATACGCAGTAGAATACACCTGAATCTGCATAAAACTTTTAAAAATTTAAATTAGGGAAAAACGAAAAAGAAAAAAGCAATATGAGCGGATGGAGTAAGAAGGAGAAGAGGACCAGCGATTTTGGAGATTGTAAATTTTTCGAATTTAGGAAAAAAGAAATACAATATGAAAGAAGAAGAAGACGAAACATTTGCGCGATGAAATAAGGAATCACACAGACAAACATTAGAAATAAATTCAATGCAATAATACCCTTAACTTAAGCTCTTCAAGTTCTCCACAAAATTTCTGATGCGATCAATAGGGGGCCTCAACTCTTTCTGCATTAGAATATATATATATATATATATATATATATATATATATATATATATATATATATATATATATATATATATATATATATATATATGAGAGAGAAAGAGATATTGTTCACAACTCACTTTAAGAACTGGAAAGTATATCGGCTCAAGTGTGAGAGAACTAAACCACCTCAAAAGAGGAAAGAAGCTGTATAACCTCTGAATGTATATATTTCTTCCTTTTATCTAGATATAAACTGAACATCCTAGGAATAAAGTCCTGACAAAGAAACAATTAGAAAACTAAATACTAATAATTGTAAAACCACTTAAATCGAACATTTTGAAAACAAAGAAACCGAACCAAACAATATGAAAACCAAATGAACAAAATTTTGGAGAGAAAAAAAAAATCCAAAATCAGAAGTCAGCCACATAATTTACATACCCCCACTCGTTTACAATGAAGCGATCAACATCGATTCATTTTTATGGGCATATAAATAACATACCAAAACTGAATTTTAGCTGTATTAATTAACTTATCAATTACCCGTCGAAAGAGATGAGTATTTTAGAAAATAACTATCTAGTTCTCTATCACTACCACTCAAAAAACAAAGAGTGCGTACATACCTTTTTACTACTTGAACTTGAGATAAGATGATCCGGCATCAATGCGTGTAGTTTGAAGATAAGATCATTATCCACATCTTCGTCTTTGATCATCAACAACCTCGATTTAGTTGGTCCACAGTTCTCTTGGCCGGGCTAATCAAGAATCTGTAAAAATGAATATGAAGCCCGAATATAGGGTTTTTAATAAATAAATTATGAATCATTTTAAAGTTACAGTGCAACAGTGCAACATAAACTAATTATGAATCATTTTTTTCTAAGAACAAAAACATGTCAACCACTCAACCATTATCACAGAGTAGTAACATAAGCATAACATGAAAAAAATCGTAAATATTTTAGAAGAGCTAACCGAGGGCCAATTTCATGTATAGATTTTGCAGCAGACCGCATATCAGCAACTGTTTGCAAAGGTGCACAACCAAGTAAAACAGACGCCTCTCTTAAATTTGGAGTTACTATATCAGCCAGGGGTAGAAGCTCATCTCTGTTATAAGGAAATAAGAGGTAATTAATTATTAAGTATATATTAAATAAACCCTCAAAAACATGCTTCCTTACTAAAAGTGAAAGCTTAAAGAAGTGAGCATTCTAGGAAAATATATATAGAGAAATATCTTCTTGGGCACTTCTTACCCAATATTCAATACTAAGTGTTAATAAAAACAGACCTAAGGCTAGTCAGAATCAAGGGACCGGCCAGTACATCACCACTCGTGGAGACCATCACAGGATCAACCACCAAAGCTTCCTTCACAAAATATCGATTGTCAGCATAAGCCACGCCGATTAAAATGATCTTAGAAGCGCGTACAGAAACAAACGTCTTGGATACATTGCTGCTCAAATTGTAAAACCACTTAAAATCGAACATTTTGAAAACAAAGAAAACCGAACCAAACAATATGAAAACCAAATGAACAAAATTATGGAGAGAAAAAAAAAGTCCAAAATCAGAAGTCAGCCACATAATTTACATACCCCCACTCATTTACAATGAAGCGATCAACATCGATTCATTTTTATGGGCATATAAATAACATACCAAAACTGAATTTTAGCTGTATTAATTAACTTATCAATTACCCGTCGAAAGAGATGAGTATTTTAGAAAATAACTATCTAGTTCTCTATCACTACAACTCAAAAAACAAAGAGTGCGTACATACCTTTTTACTACTCGACCTTGAGATAAGATGATCTGACATCAATGCGTGTAGTTTGAAGATAAGATCATTATCCACATCTTCGTCTTTGATCATCAACAACCTCGATTTAGTTGGTCCACAGTTCTCTTGGCCGGGCTAATCAAGAATCTGTAAAAATGAATATGAAGCCCGAATATAGGGTTTTTAATAAATAAATTATGAATCTGAAAAAAAAATATTGATTAGATATATAGATCGCCGGACTGAAAAGAAAAAAATTCGAAGTAGAGAAAGAGAGTATTCTTCTCTCAAACTAATCAAATCGTTAATTACCTGCTTTTTTGGCAATTATGAGGCAGAAAAAAGTACTGAATCTGGAGAAGATGAAGGAAGAGAGAAGAAGAAGAAGAGGCCAAAAAATTGAGAAGACGATGAAAACCCTATAATGCGAGAATAATTAATTTCAGAATAATAAAAATAATAAATAAATTACTTGTAGAAGAGAAAGAACGCCAGTAATCTTTTATCATGATCTCTGGCAATAAGCTCATAGTCATACAACGTGGCCTTCTCTGCTAAAACCTAAACACCAATTAAAGAGTTTAGAGCTCGGAATCGATCTCGGAGATGATTACAAAACTCATATTTAAGAACGAAATCAAGATTTTAAATTTGCAGAAAAAAAAATACGAAATAATATGCATACCTCAATCTGAATACGAAGGAGGCGATCGGCGGAGTAGTCGGAGTGCGGCGGGGAGAAATCGACCTGCACATGATGATCGAGGATGGGGCTGAAAGACGACAATGAAGAGAAGAAAAATTATGCGTACCTCAATCCGAATACGAAGAAGGCGATCGGCGGAGTAGTCGGAGTGCGGCGGGGAGCCATCGGCCTGCACATGATGATCGAGGATGGGAGCAGACGAAGATAAAGGGGGAAGACGATTCAGAAAAAAGAGAGAAGAGAAATTATGGTATCGGAAATATGAAAAGAGAATTTTGAGGGGGACTTTTATTGGGATGTGAAAAAGGTGAAGAAAAGACAGTTTTTTTGTACTGTTTTTGTACTGTTTCGGTCTTGCTTTACGCAAAAGAATAAAAGAATGAGTATTTAATATCTGAATTTAAAGAATAAAAAATTAATAAAATTTGTAGTGTGAACGCATCCTGAGTATGCGATTGGTCACTTTGGGAGGCATTGCTTCTCGTTTTATGTATGTATAGATACGAAGTATTAACTTGAAGAACGCCGTTTGAATGACACGGTTTTGTTTTATTTGCACATTACATTACACTCGTGTCACTTGGTTTTCTAAAATTACTAAGTTGACCCAAAATTTAATGTCATTTAGGCATTTTATCATCTTGTTTTAATTGTTGAATTTTAAATACCAATAAATAAATATTTAAATTTAAAAAAATATATAGTAATGTTATTTTATAATTTTAAAATATAATTTTTCTTTTTATATTTTAAATTAATAATTTCTTTACTCACCTCATACATTTTTGTTGTCTATATTGAACACTTGTAAAAAATATTACTCTGTATTATTTATTGTCAAAATCATTTACATTAAGACGATTTCAGTTGCTATCAAACACATTTGCTTTTGAGCATATACAAATTAGGATATGTTCTTTTGAATTGAAATCGTGTCAACTAAACTTAACTGAAACAATCTGAACTAAATTAAATTGATTTTCTTATAAAAATAATAATATTTTTTTATAAATTATTTAATATATTTTTTAAAATATTAATAATATTGTGACATTAACTTTCAAATTATTTTTTACTTATTTTATAATAATTTTTTTTAAATGAATTTAATGGAGTTGAAACTGAACTGGACTGAACTGAAACAAACTGAACTGAAACAAACTGAACTGAAATTAAATGAAATTAAGTCTAAAAGAACATGTAATTAGTGTATTGACATTCAACATCAATATTTGATAAGTAGTTCGAATTAATATTAGTAATATTTGCATTATTAAAGAGTTGAAATATTTTTCTTAAAAATTAAAAAAAACTGAACTGAAACAAACTGAACTGAAATTAAATGAAATTAAGTCTAAAAGAACATGTAATTAGTGTATTGACATTCAACATCAATATTTGATAAGTAGTTCGAATTAATATTAGTAATATTTGCATTATTAAAGAGTTGAAATATTTTTCTTAAAAATTAAAAAAAATATATTTTTTAACTTAAAAAGTAAGTGAGAATTTGTCCGTATACACTTATTAAGATAGTGTGTTTTATTTAATTTAAACACTCATTTAATAAAAAAAAAATTCTACCCATAATTCATAAAAATGTCACATTCCATTTCAGTTGGATTGTGATTAGTTTATTTTTAAAAAGAGTTTCGAAGACTGGATATGTAGCCGCGTGGACCGAATATGTTCTATGAAGATCGAAAATGTTGTCTGGTGACTGAAAATGTTATTTGAGATTCGAAAATGATATCTAAGATCGAATTAATGATCTGGTGAATCACGTCTTATAGTTTCGGTACTCGAACAATATTTTCATAATTCAGGCAGTATTTTCAGTTCTCGAGCAACATTTTCGACCATCTGACAAGGTCCTCTAGTTATATATTCGGTTGTTGAAACTCTTTAACTATAAATCACTCTTCAATAAATAAATCAGTCTTCAATATGTAGAAAAAACATATTATTAAAAAGATGATATACAAAAGATAAAACACTATCCCAATGAAACCTAATTTTTTAACTTAATTTTAATCAATTTAAGTTCAGTTTAGTTCATCTCGATTAAATTCTTTTCAAAATAAATTAAAAAAAAATAATTTGAATCAATAATTTTAGGTATACAATCTAGTTAATGTTAGAATATTATTAATATTTTTAAAAAAAATATTCAACAATTTATAAAAATTATTAGTATTATTTAGATAAGATTATCAATTTAGTTTAGTTCAATTAATATCTATTTAGTTTATTCAATTATGTTATTCATTTGTTCAGTTCAAACAATTTCAGTCCAAAATAACAAAAGAACATAGCCTCAAAGTGTGTTTTTAAATTTCTCACAAAAAATAAAAGATAAAAATGTACTTTTTAAGTTTCAAATTAATTAATTGTGAGTAAAATTTAAAATGCCATATAAAGTAAAATTAAAAAGTGAGATAAAGTAAGAAAAGAAATTATACTATTTTATAGTTAAATGTACAATTTTTTTAGTGTTTCATTTATTTTGTGATTGATGGAGTACAATTTTTTTTTAAAAAAAAATGATGTATGTCCACACAATAATGATTCTTACAGTATATTATAACAATTAAGATGTTAATATTAATACACCAAACATTATGCTATTTTACATTTTAATTTTAACCTTGTAAATAAGTAGTAACATGAAATTATATAGTATAGAAATCCTCAAATTTCTTTCGAAAACTAAAAAGAAATTAAAGTCGAAATTAATTTCATTTCTACGAGACTAGAGAAAATATATAAAGTATTAATATATACATGAAAATAATGTTAATATATAGTTTAGCTTATCTTTATAATAATGTATTATCATAAAATGATTTTTTCTCCATTCATGACTCATCACTTAGTAACCACGTTCCATTCCTACAAATTTCATTCCATCATATCAAACATGTGCCAGAAATAAAACTAGAAGAGTCTGCAAAATTAGTGCTCCAGTTACATAGCCCAAAAACTTAGATGTGAAGGAAGGAACCCATTCCTCTTGATGGTAAGCACAAAACGGTTTTTCTGTCATGGCAATCAGGTATTTGTCAATTCCATTGCTAAGCAGCCTGCACAAAATGTATAAAGTAAACATAACTCAAACATATTTTCCTACTGCAAAAACTATAATGTGCCTTGGACATAAATGAATACATATACGAATCAGAGAATTTTCTTCTTAGAAAACACAAGCATGTCATGTAAAATCAGATGTGAACCTATTATATCGCAATAGATCGAACAGAACATTCATACGCTATAGAGCAATTTGGCTTTACTCTTCGAGTTCCTTGATTGTACTAGTAGCTTCTCACATCATCAATTTTTTTCCGTTACGCTAAAACAGATGCACCTAACACCGCATGTTCGGCATGATCAAATTAAACTGTGTTTAGACTTTATTCTTCTAAACTATAAAAGAATATATAGATTTTTGTACAAACACATACACGTGTCTTCACTCCAAATAAGATAACAGTCCAACATGCATGAAACAACATGATATTTCAAAGAAAAATTAGGATTTGTTATTAAACACAATTCGGGTATTATCACCTAACTAAAACAGGAATCAAGACAATTGCATGTAAACATTTCAAGCCATCAAGAACATTTTACCATCTCTTCTACCTACATATATTATGCGGCTGCTTATACATACAGGTGACACACTGATTTATCTCTCCATCCAACAGAGCTCGACTGATGGCTAGGTTAAAGATACATTTGCACAAAAATATTTTAGATTCATACAATACAACTGTACCACACTTTTATATAAAGAGTCATAAAGAATCGACACACCGTGACCTTGGTCTGAGCTAACAGTATACGAACACACCCATATACATGCAAAAACAAATGACTAAGCCATACAAATAAATGATTACATTAACAGAAGCCTAGTTAATTCCATACTAACTAAACTAGAAGCCCTTTAAACCATAAAACAATTCATTGCTTAAAAGTTAAAACCATAAAAGGAGCATTAAATGAACAGTTATTTTGGTTTTTCATTTTCAGGGGAAGATCAATATGTGATTCAGAGTAGCTGGCAGAAAAAAACATAAACAAAATGGACTATAGAGTATAGATGCACACCTATCACAGTACAAGCTTGAATCCAGATGATAGAAAATCATCCCTGCAAAAAGTGGAAAATCGGACTGGTTATAAACCAGTTGTTTTACACAATAGAACAAAATATAACACAACTCCATACATGACTAAACAATAACAAGTATAGAAGTGACAAAAGAAAGATTATTTTTTTATCAGACCTTTTGTTGTTGTTGTTGTTCTTCTTCTTCTTCTTCATTGCCTCTTTCTTCCCCTTGTTGTTCTGTTTCTCAGTGAAGCTCTTTTTCTTGTCATTTGTCTTGTTCCAAGAATTTGGCGAGATAAGTGTCTCAACACAAAGTCTAGGCGCAAACGTAAAAGGAACATCGATCTTCTTAACAGTATTCGTCTTTGAACCAAACACTGTGAGCGTCGTTTCTATAATATTGATTACAACCGTTTCACGCTCCTTGGGATAAACAAACGGACGCACAAACTGATTTGGATCACCTGGAAATGATAGAAGTACT
The DNA here is from genome assembly GCA_954870475.1 of Euphrasia confusa. Lineage (NCBI taxonomy): Eukaryota > Viridiplantae > Streptophyta > Magnoliopsida > Lamiales > Orobanchaceae > Euphrasia > Euphrasia confusa. The sequence continues at coordinate 9,944,980 of OX940951.1, read as the reverse complement.
TTCCAAGATTCCTTGACTCCATACTCCTCCATCACCCACATGACAAAACTGCAACCGTAATTACATACTAATGCAAGACATCCATTAAACACCTCGAGAAAACAAAAATCAAGACCCGTCATTTCAACCTCTGGCAACGGCACCTCATAATCCTCTTCCGTCTCAACACTATAACCCATTAGTATAATCTCGTCTACACGCCCGGTGTGAATCAGTGTGTGAAGAACTCCATTAACATGAGTAGGCCACGGTCCCTTGATATGTCTGGTACTGTTAATTCTCCTCCAGCAATCAGATTTAAGCCCATAAATATATTCCTCAGTATACACAAAAGTAGGGTGTCCCTGACCCTCAGTATACACAGAAGTAAGGGGTTGCTTGCGCATGATAGTCTTAATGACCTTATAGTCCTCACTTTTCGAATCATACCCAAACCCGTACGAAATTTTGATCGGATCAGTAGGGTGAAAATCAAGACTCGGACAGTTGGGCAAAACCTTGTACTCTCTCGTGAAAGGATTAAACAGGATAAGAGGCTCAGGGTCTCTCTTCACAACAAACATACCATCGATGGAGTTTGAAACTGCAAAATTAT